>JAJHUQ010000053.1:270000-287500 GCA_035773235.1 Eospalax fontanierii | reverse complement strand
GTTAGGTTTAGGTTTAGTGTGAGGATTTGGGTTAGGGTTAGGTTTCGGTTTAGGCTTTGGGTTTGGGTTAGGGTTAGGGTGAGGATTAGCGTAAGGGTTTGGGTTTGGGTTAGGGTTAAGGTTAGGGTTTGTTTTCGGTTAGGGTTAATTTTAGGGTTAGGGTTAGGTTTAGAGTTTGAATTAGGGTTTGGTTTGGGTTAGGGTTAGGGTTAGGGTTAGGGTTAGTGTTAGGGTTAGGGTTAGGGTTTGAGTTAGGGTTAGGGTTAGGGTTTGGGTTTGGGTTAGGGTTAGGATTAGGGTTAGGGTTTGGGTTAGGGTTAGAGTTATGGTTAAAGTTTGGGTTAGGGTTAGGGTTAGGTTTAGGGTTTGGGTTAGGGTTAGGGTTAGGGTTAGGGTTAGGGTTTGAGTTAGGGTTAGGTTTAGGGTTAGGGTTAGTGTTAGTGTTAGGGTTAGGTTTTGAGTTAGGGTTAGGGTTAGTGTTTGGGTTTGGGTTAGGGTTAGGATTAGGGTTAGGGTTTTGGGTTAGGGTTAGAGTTATGGTTAAAGTTTGGGTTAGGGTTAGGGTTAGGTTTAGGGTTTGGGTTTGGGTTTGGGTTAGGGTTAGGGTTTGTGTTAGGGTTCGGTTTAGGGTTAGGTTTTGGGCTAGGGTTAGGTTTAGGGTTAGCGTTAGGGTTAGCGTTAGGTTTAGGGTTAATGTTTGGGTTAGGGTTAGGGTTAGGTTTAGGGTTTGGGTTAGGGTTAGTGTTAGGGTCAGGGTTTGGGTTAGGTTTAGGTTTTGGTTCGGGTTAGTGTTAGGGTTAGATTTAGGGTTTGGATAAGGGTTAGGGTTAGGGATAGGGTTTGTGTTAGGGTTAGCATTAGGTTTAGGGTTTGAGTTTGGGTTAGGGTTAGGGTTACGGTTAGGGTTAGGTTTAGGATTAGGTTTTGTGTTAGGGTTAGGTTTAGCCTTAGGCTTACGGATAGGGTTAGGTTTAGTGTTTGTGTTAGGTTTACTGTTAGGGTTTGGGTATGGGTTAGGCTTAGGTTTAATGTTTGGGTTAGGGTTAGGGTTAGGGTTAGTGTTAGGGTTTGGGTTAGTGTTAGGTTTAGGTTTAGGTTTAGGGTAAGGGTTAGGGTTAGGGTTAGGGTTAGAGTTACGGTTAGAGTTTGGGTTAGGGTTAGGGTTAGGTTTTGGGCTGGGATAAGGTTTAGGTTTAGCGTTTGGGTTAGGGTTAGGTTTCGGGTTAATGTTTGGGTTAGGGTTAGGGTTAGGGTTTGCGTTAGGGTTAGGCTTAGGGTTAGGGTTAGGGTTTGGGTTAGGGTTAGGTTTAGGGTTAGGGTTTGGGTTAGGGTTAGTTTTAGGGTTAATGTTTGGGTTAGGGTAAGTGTTAGGTATAGGGTTAGGGGTTTGTTTAGTATTAGGTTTAGTGTTATGGTTAGGGTACGGGTAGAGGATGGGTTAGGGTTGTTGTTAGGGTTAGGGTTTGTTTTTGGGTCAGGGTTAGGGTTAGGGTTTGTATTAGAGTTAGGTTTAGGGTTAGGTTGTGAGTTAGGGTTAGGGTTAGTTTTAGGGTTTCCGTTTGTTTTAGGGTGAGTGTTAGGGTTAGGGTTAGGGTGCGTGTTAGGATTAAGGTTTGGGTTTGGGTTAGGTTTAGTTTTAGGGTTAGGGTTAGTGTTTGGATTTGGGTTAGGGTCAGGGTTAGGGTTTGTGTTAGGGTTAGGTTTAGGGTTAGGGTTTGGGTTAGGGTTAGGGTTAGGTTTAGGGTTAGGGTTTGTGTTAGTGTTAGGTTTAGGGTCAGGGTTAGGGTTACGGTTAGAGTTTGGGTTAGAGTTAGGGTTAGGGTTTGTGTTTGGGTTAGGGTTATGGTTTGTGTTAGTGTTAGGTTTAGGGTTAGGGTTTGGACTATGGTTAGGTTTAGGATTAGGTTATGGGTTAGGGTTAATGTTTGGTTTAGCTTTAGGGTTAGGGTTTGGGTTTGGGTTAGGTTTAGGTTTAATATTTGGGTTAGGGTTAGGGTTAGGTATAGGGTTAGTGTTAGGTTAGGTTTAGGGTTAGGGTTAGGGTTAGGGTTAGGGTTAGGGTTAGGGTTAGGGTTAGGGTTAGTAGAGGTAGGCGTTGTAGTAGAGGTCCTGTATTTGGAGGCCCTGAGCAGGGCGAGCAGGCCACACCACCTTTTCCCCTCCTCCTCGCATCTTCTCCTGGCTGCTTCTTTTTGTCAAACACTAGAACTTTGACCTAAAGTCAACTAAATCTCTCCAAACTGGTTACCCAAACTCTAGAGCCTACCACCAAGAAACCTCTGTGTTTCAGCAACTCATCTGAGAGGGCTTTGTCACCTAGCAACACCCTAAACAATGCTTTGCCAGGTCACTGCCTCTTGGAGTTCCAGAATCTTAGTCCAAGATTCTTTGACCTCAGCACTCCTCCCCACATCAGACACCAATGACAGGAGACTGACCAATAGCACTCAGCACTCACTTGCAAAGCTCTGCCTGTCTATCATAGCTTCAGAGCAGGTGCTCCTCCCCTGGGCAAGTCATGCCAAGGTTGCTTCCCAGTCCTGCAGCTCTTGCCAGTATTGCACGTGGTTACATAAATAACCAATCTCATTCTTTCTAGAAATTACCATATTATTGATATTGGATTCTTAAGTACTATAAGCTACATTTGAATCAGAAAACTACTTTGGACATCGTTTTCTATAAGGGAAAATATTTTCCTTTTTCATTGTTGCTGAATCCAATCTTTGCTCTTAAAAAAGTACAACTCACCTCTTGGGGGTGAGGCAGGAAGATTATCAGTTCAAGGCTACCCTGGGATTAGGTTATGGGTTATGGTTATCGTTATGGTTAGGGTTAGGGTTAGAATTAGGGTTAGGGTTAGGTTTAAGGTTAGGGTTAGGGTTAGTGTTTGGGTTAGTGTTAGGTTTAGGGTTAGGGTTATGATTAGGATTAGGGTTATGGTTTGGGTTAGGGTTAGGATTAGGGTTAGGGTTAGGGTTATGTTTAGGGAGAGTGTTATGGTTTGGATTCTGGTTATGGTTAGGGTTTGGGTTAGGGTTAGGGTTAGGTTTAGGTTTAGGTTTAGAGTTTGGTTTGGGTTAGGTTAGTGTTAGCATTAGGGTTAGGGTTAGAGTTTGGATTTGGGTTAGGGTGAGGGTTAAGTTTAGGTTTAGGGTTTGTTTTGGGTTAGTGTTAGGGTTAGGTTTAGGGTTTATTGTAGGGTTTGGGTTACGGTTAGTTTTAGGGTTAGGGTTAGGGTTTGGTTTTGGGTTAGGGTTATGGTTAGGGTTAGGTTTAGGTTTAGGTTTAGGTTTAAGGTTAGAGTTAGGTTTTGGTTTAGGGTCAGGGTTAGGGTTAGTCTTATGGTTTGAGTTTGGATAAGGTTAGGATTAGGGTTTGGGTTTGGGTTAGGGTTAGGGTTAGGCTTAGGGTTAGGGTTAGGGTTAGGGTTTTTTTTTGGGTTAGTGTTAGCTTTATTGTTTGGGTTAGGGTTTGTGTTAGGATTTGGGTTAGGGTTAGGGTTAGGGTTAGTGTCTGTGTCAGGGTCAGGGACAGGGTTTTGGTTAGGATTAGGGTTAGGCTTAGTGTTGGGGTTTGGGTTAGGGATCGTGTTAGGGTTAGGGTTTGGATTAGTGTTAGGGTTAGGGTTAAGGATGTGTGTTAGAGGTAGTTTTAGTGTTAGGCTTATGGTTAGGGTTTGGGTTAGGGTTAGTGTTAGGTTTAGGTTTTGGTGTGGGGTTAGGATTTGGGTTTCGTTTAGTTTTAGGGTTAGGGTTCGGGTTAGGGTTAGGGTTAGGGTTTGTGTTAGGGTTAGGTTTAAGTTTAGGTTTAGGGTTAGGGTTAGCGTTTGGTTTAGTGTTAAGGTTAGGGTTAGGGTTCGGGTTAGGGTTAGGGTTTTGGTTTGGGTTAGGTTAGGGTTAGGGAATGGGTTTGGGTAAGGGTTAGAATTAGGGTTTGGGTTAGGTTTAGGGTTTGGGTTTGGGTTTTGGTTAGGGTTAGGGTTTGGGTTAGGCTTAAGGTTAGGGTTAGCATTAGGGTTTCGGTTTTCGTTAGGGATAGGGTTAGGTTTAGGTTTTAGTTCGGGTTAGGGTTAGGGTTAGATTTAGGGTTTGGATATGGGTTAGGGTTAGGGATTGGGTTTGGGTTAGGCTTTGCATTAGGTTTAGGGTTTGAGTTTGGGTTAGGGTTAGGGTTAGGGTTAGGGTTAGGGTTAGGGTTAGGGTTAGGGTTAGGGTTAGGGTTAGTTTTAGGGTTAGGTTTACGGTTAGGGTTTGGGTTTGGGTTAGTGTTTTGGTTAGGGTTAGGGTTTGGATTTGGGTTAGGGTTAAGGTTAGGGTTTGGGTGTGTGTTAGGTTTAGGTTTAGTGTGAGGATTTGGGTTAGGGTCAGGTTTCATTTTAGGCTTTGGGTTTGGGTTAGGGTTAGGGTGAGGATTAGTGTAAGGGTTTGGGTTTGGGTTATGGTTAAGGTTAGGGTTTGGTTTCGGTTAGGGTTAATGTTAGGGTTAGGGTTAGGTTTAGAGTTTGAGTTATGGTTTAGTTTGGGTTAGGGTTAGGGTTAGGTTTAGGGTTAGAGTTAGTGTTAGCGTTAGGGTTAGGGTTTGAGTTAGGGTTAGGGTTAGGGTTTGGGTTTGGATTAGGGTTAGGGTTTGGGTTAGGGTTAGAGTTATGGTTAAAGTTTGGGTTAGGGTTAGGGTTAGGTTTAGGGTTTGGGTTTGGGTTAGGGTTAGGGTTTGTGTTAGGGTTATGTTTAGGGTTTGGTTTTGGGCTAGGGTTAGGTTTAGGGTTTGCGTTACTCTTAGCGTTAGGTGTAGGGTTAATGTTTGGGTTAGGGTTAGGTTTAGGTTTAGGGTTTGGGTTAGGGTTAGTGTTAGGGTCAGGGTTTGGGTTAGGTTTAGGTTTTGGTTCGGGTTAGTGTTAGGGTTAGATTTAGGGTTTGGATAAGGGTTAGGGTTAGGGATAGGGTTTGTGTTAGGGTTAGCATTAGGTTTAGGGTTTGAGTTTGGGTTAGGGTTAGGGTTACGGTTAGGGTTAGGTTTAGGGTTAGGTTTTGTGTTAGGGTTAGGTTTAGGCTTAGGCTTACGGATAGGGTTAGGTTTAGGGTTTGTGTTAGGTTTACTGTTAGGGTTTGGGTATGGGTTAGGGTTAGGGTTAGGGTTTGCGTTTGGGTTAGGGTTAAGTTTAGGTTTAGGTTTAGGGTTAGGGTTAGGGTTAGGGTTAGGTTTAGGGATAGGGTTAGGTTTAGGGTTTGGGTTTGGGTTAGGGTTAGGATTAGGGTTTGGGTTATGGTTAGAGTTAGGGTTTGTGTTAGCGTTAGGGTTAGGGTTAGGGTTAACGTTCGGGTTTCGGTTAGGTTTAGGGTTAGGATTAGGGTTATGGTTTGGCTGAGGGTTACGGTTATGGTTTGGGTTTGGGTTAGGTTTAGGGTTAGGGTTTGTCTTAGCGTTAGGGTTAGGGTGAGGGTTACGGTTAGGGTTTGGGTTAGGTTTATGGTTAGAGTTAGGGTTAGGGTTTGCGTTTGGGTTAGGGTTACTTTTAGGTTTAGGTTTAGGCTTAGGGATAGGGTTAGGGTTTGTTTTAGGGTTAGGTTTTGTGTTAGGGTTTGGGTTTGGGTTTGGGTTAGGGTTAGGGTTAGGGTTAGGGTCAGAGTTAGGTTTAGTGTTAGGGTTAGTGTTAGGGTTAAGTTTTGGGTTTGGTTTAGGTTTAAGGTTAGGTTTTGGAATAGAGTTTTGGTTTGGGTTAGGGTTAGTGTTAGGTTTTCGCTTAGGGTTACGTTGAGAATTAGGGTTATTGTTTGGGTTTGGTTTAGGATTAGGCTTGGGGTTAGGGTTAGTGTAAGGGTTAGGTTTTGGTTTGGTTAGGGTTAAGGTTTGGGTTAGGGTTAGGGTTTGGATTAGGGTGCTGGTTAGGGTTAGTGTTTGGGTTAGGGTTAGGGTTAGGGTTAGTTTTAGGGTTAGGTTTACGGTTAGGGTTTGGGTTTGGGTTAGTGTTTTGGTTAGGGTTAGGGTTTGGATTTGGGTTAGGGTTAAGGTTAGGGTTTGGGTGTGTGTTAGGTTTAGGTTTAGTGTGAGGATTTGGGTTAGGGTCAGGTTTCAGTTTAGGCTTTGGGTTTGGGTTAGGGTTAGGGTGAGGATTAGTGTAAGGGTTTGGGTTTGGGTTATGGTTAAGGTTAGGGTTTGGTTTCGGTTAGGGTTAATGTTAGGGTTAGGGTTAGGTTTAGAGTTTGAGTTAGGGTTTAGTTTGGGTTAGGGTTAGGGTTAGGTTTAGGGTTAGAGTTAGTGTTAGCGTTAGGGTTAGGGTTTGAGTTAGGGTTAGGGTTAGGGTTTGGGTTTGGATTAGGGTTAGGGTTTGGGTTAGGGTTAGAGTTATGGTTAAAGTTTGGGTTAGGGTTAGGGTTAGGTTTAGGGTTTGGGTTTGGGTTTGGGTTAGGGTTAGGTTTTGTGTTAGGTTTATGTTTAGGGTTTGGTTTTGGGCTAGGGTTAGGTTTAGGGTTTGCGTTACTGTTAGCGTTAGGTGTAGGGTTAATGTTTGGGTTAATGTTAGGTTTAGGTTTAGGGTTTGGGTTAGGGTTAGTGTTAGGGTCAGGGTTTGGGTTAGGTTTAGGTTTTGGTTCGGGTTAGTGTTAGGGTTAGATTTAGGGTTTGGATAAGGGTTAGGGTTAGGGATAGGGTTTGTGTTAGGGTTAGCATTAGGTTTAGGGTTTGAGTTTGGGTTAGGGTTAGGGTTAGGGTTAGGGTTAGGATTAGGGTTAGGTTTTGGGCTAGGGTTAGGATTAGCGTTAGCGTTTGGGTTAGGGTTACGTTTAGGGTTAATGTTTGGGTTAGGGTTAGGGTTAGGGTGAGGGTTTGGGTTAGGGTTAGGTTTAGGGTTAGGGTTTGGGTTAGGGTTATTTTTAGTTTTAATGTTTGGGTTAGGGTAAGGGTTAGGTATAGGGTTAGGCTTTTGTTTAGTATTAGGTTTAGTGTTAGGGTTAGGGTACGGGTAGAGGATGGGTTAGGGTTATGGTTATGATTAGGGTTTGGGTTTGGGTTAGGGTTAAGGTTAGGGTTAGGGTATGTGTTAGGTTTAGGTTTAGTGTGAGGATTTGGGTTAGGGTTAGGTTTCGGTTTAGGCTTTGGGTTTGGGTTAGGGTTAGGGTGAGGATTAGCGTAAGGGTTTGGGTTTGGGTTAGGGTTAAGGTTAGGGTTTGTTTTCGGTTAGGGTTAATTTTAGGGTTAGGGTTAGGTTTAGAGTTTGAATTAGGGTTTAGTTTGGGTTAGGGTTAGGGTTAGGTTTAGGGTTAGGGTTAGGGTTAGTGTTAGGGTTAGGGTTAGGGTTTGAGTTAGGGTTAGGGTTAGGGTTTGGGTTTGGGTTAGGGTTAGGATTAGGGTTAGGGTTTGGGTTAGGGTTAGAGTTATGGTTAAAGTTTGGGTTAGGGTTAGGGTTAGGTTTAGGGTTTGGGTTAGGGTTAGGGTTAGGGTTAGGGTTAGGGTTTGAGTTAGGGTTAGGTTTAGGTTTAGGGTTAGTGTTAGTGTTAGGGTTAGGTTTTGAGTTTGGGTTAGGGTTAGTGTTTGGGTTTGGGTTAGGGTTAGGATTAGGGTTAGGGTTTGGGTTAGGGTTAGAGTTATGGTTAAAGTTTGGGTTAGGGTTAGGGTTAGGTTTAGGGTTTGGGTTTGGGTTTGGGTTAGGGTTAGGGTTTGTGTTAGGGTTAGGTTTAGGGTTAGGTTTTGGGCTAGGGTTAGGTTTAGGGTTAGCGTTAGGGTTAGCGTTAGGTTTAGGGTTAATGTTTGGGTTAGGGTTAGGGTTAGGTTTAGGGTTTGGGTTAGGGTTAGTGTTAGGGTCAGGGTTTGGGTTAGGTTTAGGTTTTGGTTCGGGTTAGTGTTAGGGTTAGATTTAGGGTTTGGATAAGGGTTAGGGTTAGGGATAGGGTTTGTGTTAGGGTTAGCATTAGGTTTAGGGTTTGAGTTTGGGTTAGGGTTAGGGTTACGGTTAGGGTTAGGTTTAGGGTTAGGTTTTGTGTTAGGGTTAGGTTTAGGCTTAGGCTTACGGATAGGGTTAGGTTTAGGGTTTGTGTTAGGTTTACTGTTAGGGTTTGGGTATGGGTTAGGTTTAGGTTTAATGTTTGGGTTAGGGTTAGGGTTAGGGTTAGTGTTAGGGTTTGGGTTAGTGTTAGGTTTAGGTTTAGGGTTAGGGTTAGGGTTAGGGTTAGGGTTAGAGTTACGGTTAGAGTTTGGGTTAGGGTTAGGGTTAGGTTTTGGGCTGGGATTAGGTTTAGGTTTAGCGTTTGGGTTAGGGTTAGGTTTCGGGTTAATGTTTGGGTTAGGGTTAGGGTTAGGGTTTGCGTTAGGGTTAGGCTTAGGGTTAGGGTTTGGGTTAGGGTTAGGTTTAGGGTTAGGGTTTGGGTTAGGGTTAGTTTTAGGGTTAATGTTTGGGTTAGGGTCAGGGTTAGGTATAGGGTTAGGGGTTTGTTTAGTATTAGGTTTAGTGTTATGGTTAGGGTACGGGTAGAGGATGGGTTAGGGTTGTTGTTAGGGTTAGGGTTTGTTTTTGGGTCAGGGTTAGGGTTAGGGTTTGTATTAGAGTTAGGTTTAGGGTTAGGTTTTGAGTTAGGGTTAGGGTTAGTTTTAGGGTTTCCGTTTGGTTTAGGGTGAGTGTTAGGTTTAGGGTTAGGGTGCGTGTTAGGATTAGGGTTTGGGTTTGGGTTAGGTTTAGTGTTAGGGTTAGGGTTAGTGTTTGGATTTGGGTTAGGGTCAGGGTTAGGGTTTGTGTTAGGGTTAGGTTTAGGGTTAGGGTTTGGGTTAGGGTTAGGGTTAGGTTTAGGGTTAGGGTTTGTGTTAGTGTTAGGTTTAGGGTCAGGGTTAGGGTTACGGTTAGAGTTTGGGTTAGAGTTAGGGTTAGGGTTTGTGTTTGGGTTAGGGTTATGGTTTGTGTTAGGGTTAGGTTTAGTGTTAGTTTTTGGACTATGGTTAGGTTTAGGATTAGGTTATGGGTTAGGTTTAATGTTTGGTTTAGCTTTAGGGTTAGGGTTTGGGTTTGGGTTAGGTTTAGGTTTAATATTTGGGTTAGGGTTAGGGTTAGGTATAGGGTTAGTGTTAGGTTAGGTTTAGGGTTAGGGTTAGGGTTAGGGTTAGGGTTAGAGTTAGGTTTAGGGTTAGGGTTAGTAGAGGTAGGCGTTGTAGTAGAGGTCCTGTATTTGGAGGGCCTGAGCAGGGCGAGCAGGCCACACCACCTTTTCCCCTCCTCCTCGCATCTTCTCCTGGCTGCTTCTTTTTGTCAAACACTAGAACTTTGACCTAAAGTCAACTAAATCTCTCCAAACTGGTTACCCAAACTCTAGAGCCTACCACCAAGAAACCTCTGTGTTTCAGCAACTCATCTGAGAGGGCTTTGTCACCTAGCAACACCCTAAACAATGCTTTGCCAGGTCACTGCCTCTTGGAGTTCCAGAATCTTAGTCCAAGATTCTTTGACCTCAGCACTCCTCCCCACATCAGACACCAATGACAGGAGACTGACCAATAGCACTCAGCACTCACTTGCAAAGCTCTGCCTGTCTATCATAGCTTCAGAGCAGGTGCTCCTCCCCTGGTCAAGTCATGCCAAGGTTGCTTCCCAGTCCTGCAGCTCTTGCCAGTATTGCACGTGGTTACATAAATAACCAATCTCATTCTTTCTAGAAATTACCATATTATTGATATTGGATTCTTAAGTACTATAAGCTACATTTGAATCAGAAAACTACTTTGGACATCGTTTTCTATAAGGGAAAATATTTTCCTTTTTCATTGTTGCTGAATCCAATCTTTGCTCTTAAAAAAGTACAACTCACCTCTTGGGGGTGAGGCAGGAAGATTATCAGTTCAAGGCTACCCTGGGATTAGGTTATGGGTTATGGTTATCCTTATGGTTAGGGTTAGGGTTAGAATTAGGGTTAGGGTTAGGTTTAAGGTTAGGGTTAGGGTTAGTGTTTGGGTTAGTGTTAGCTTTAGGGTTAGGGTTATGATTAGGATTAGGGTTATGGTTTGGGTTAGGGTTAGGATTAGGGTTAGGGTTAGGGTTATGTTTAGGGAGAGTGTTATGGTTTGGATTCTGGTTATGGTTAGGGTTTGGGTTAGGGTTAGGGTTAGGTTTAGGTTTAGGTTTAGAGTTTGGTTTGGGTTAGGTTAGTGTTAGCATTAGGGTTAGGGTTAGAGTTTGGATTTGGGTTAGGGTGAGGGTTAAGTTTAGGTTTAGGGTTTGTTTTGGGTTAGTGTTAGGGTTAGGTTTAGGGTTAATTGTAGGGTTTGGGTTACGGTTAGTTTTAGGGTTAGGGTTAGGGTTTGGTTTTGGGTTAGGGTTATGGTTAGGGTTAGGTTTAGGTTTAGGTTTAGGTTTAAGGTTAGAGTTAGGTTTTGGTTTAGGGTCAGGGTTAGGGTTAGTCTTATGGTTTGAGTTTGGATAAGGTTAGGATTAGGGTTTGGGTTTGGGTTAGGGTTAGGGTTAGGCTTAGAGTTAGGGTTAGGGTTAGGGTTTTTTTTGGGTTAGTGTTAACTTTAGTGTTTGGGTTAGGGTTTGTGTTAGGATTTGGGTTAGGGTTAGGGTTAGGGTTAGTGTTTGAGTCAGGGTCAGGGTCAGGGTTTTGGTTAGGATTAGGGTTAGGCTTAGTGTAGGGGTTTGTGTTGGGGATGGTGGTAGGTTTAGAGTTTAGATTAGTGTTAGGGTTAGGGTTAAGGAAGTGTGTTAGAGATAGTTTTAGGTTTAGGCTTATGGTTAGGGTTTGGATTAGGGTTAGTGTTAGGTTTAGGTTTTGGTGTGGGGTTAGGATTTGGGTTTGGTTTAGTTTTAGGGTTAGGGTTCGGGTTAGGGTTAGGGTTAGGGTTTGTGTTAGGGTTAGGTTTAAGTTTAGGTTTAGGGTTAGGGTTAGCGTTTGGTTTAGTGTTAAGGTTAGGGTTAGGGTTCGGGTTAGGGTTAGGGTTTTGGTTTGGGTTAGGTTAGGGTTAGGGAATGGGTTTGGGTAAGGGTTAGAATTAGGGTTTGGGTTAGGTTTAGGGTTTGGGTTTGGGTTTTGGTTAGGGTTAGGGTTTGGGTTAGGCTTAAGGTTAGGGTTAGCATTAGGGTTTCGGTTTTGGTTAGCGATAGGGTTAGGTTTAGGTTTTAGTTCGGGTTAGGGTTAGGGTTAGATTTAGGGTTTGGATATGGGTTAGGGTTAGGGATTGGGTTTGGGTTAGGCTTAGCATTAGGTTTAGGGTTTGAGTTTGGGTTAGGGTTAGGGTTAGGGTTAGGGTTAGGGTTGGGGTTAGGGTTAGGGTTAGGGTTAAGGTTAGGGTTGGGTCAGGGTTTTGGTTAGGTTTAGGTTTTGGTTGGGGTTAGGGTTAGGGTTAGATTTAGGGTTTGGATAAGGGTTAGGGTTAGGGATAGGGTTTGGGTTAGGGTTAGCATTAGGTTTAGGGTTTGAGTTTGGGTTAGAGTTAGGGTTAGGGTTAGGGTTAGGGTTAGGGTTAGGGTTTGTGTTAGGGTTAGGTTTACACTTAGGCTTAGGCTTAGGCTTAGAGTTAGGGTTAGGGTTTGTGTTAGGGTTAGTGTTAGGCTTTGGTTAGGTCTAGGTTTAGGTTTAATGTTTGGGTTAGGGTTAGGGTTAGGGTTAGTGTTAGGGTTAGGGTTTGTGTTTGGGTTAGGGTTAGGGTTAGGGTTAGAGTTTGGGTTTGGGTTAGGGTTAGGGTTAGGGTTAGGGTTTGCGTTATTGTTAGGGTTAGGGTTAGGGTTTGGGTTTGGGTTAGGGTTAGGGTTAGAGTTAGGGTTTGGGTTAGGGTTAGGGTTAGGGTTAGGGTTAGGGTTTGTGTTAGCGTTAGGGTTAGGGTTACGGTTACGGTTAGGGTTTGGGTTAGGGTTAGGGTTAGGGTTAGGGTTTGCGTTTGGGTTAGGGTTAAGTCTAGGTTTAGGTTTAGGGTTAGGGTTAGGGTTAGGGTTAGGGTTAGGGATAGGGTTAGGTTTAGGGTTTGGGTTTGGGTTAGTGTTAGGATTAGGGTTTGGGTTATGGTTAGAGTTAGGGTTTGTGTTAGCGTTAGGGTTAGGGTTAGGGTTAACGTTCGGGTTTCGGTTAGGGTTAGGGTTAGGATTAGGGTTATGGTTTGGGTGAGGGTTACGGTTATGGTTTGGGTTTGGGTTAGGTTTAGGGTTAGGGTTTGTCTTAGCGTTAGGGTTAGGGTGAGGGTTACGGTTAGGGTTTGGGTTAGGTTTATGGTTAGGGTTAGGGTTAGGGTTTGCGTTTGGGTTAGGGTTACTTTTAAGTTTAGGGTTAGGCTTAGGGATAGGGTTAGGGTTTGTTTTAGGGTTAGGTTTTGTGTTAGGGTTAGGGTTTGGGTTTGGGTTAGGGTTAGGGTTAGGGTTAGGGTCAGAGTTAGGTTTAGTGTTAGGGTTAGTGTTAGGGTTAAGTTTTGGGTTTGGTTTAGGTTTAAGGTTAGGTTTTGGGATAGAGTTTTGGTTTGGGTTAGGGTTAGTGTTAGGTTTTCGCTTAGGGTTACGTTGAGAATTAGGGTTATTATTTGGGTTTGGTTTAGGATTAGGCTTGGGGTTAGGGTTAGTGTAAGGGTTAGGTTTTGGTTTGGTTAGGGTTAAGGTTTGGCTTAGGATTAGGGTTTGGATTAGGTTTAGGGTTAGGGTTAGTGTTAGGGTTAGGTTTACGGTTAGGGTTTGGGTTTGGGTTAGTGTTAGGGTTAGGGTTAGGGTTTGGATTTGGATTAGGGTTAAGGTTAGGGTTAGGGTGTGTGTTAGGTTTAGTATTAGTGTGAGGATTTGGGTTAGGGTTAGGTTTCAGTTTAGGCTTTGGGTTAGGGTTAGGTTTAGGATTAGGGTTAGATTTAGTGTTTGGGTTTGGGTTTGGGTAAGGGTTAGGGTGAGGATTGGTGTAAGGGTTTGGGTTTGGGTTTGGGTTAGTGTTAAGGTTAGGGTTTGGTTTCTTTTAGGGTTAATGTTAGGGTTAGGGTTAGGTTTAGGGTTTGAGTTAGGGTTTGGTTTGGGTTAGGTTTAGGGTTAGGTTTAGGGTTAGGGTTAGTGTTAGGGTTAGGTTTAGGGTTAGGGTTACGGTTAGGGTTTGGGTTAGGTTTATGGTTAGGGTTAGGGTTAGGGTTTGGGTTTGGGTTAGGGTTAGGGTTAGGATTTGTATTAGAGTTAGGTTTAGGGTTAGGGTTTAAGTTAGGGTTATGGTTAGGGTTAGGGTTTCCGTTTGGTTTAGGGTGAGTGTTAGGGTTAGGGTTAGTGTTAGGATTAGGGTTTGGGTTTGGGTTGGGTTTAGTGTTAGGGTTAGGGTTAGGGTTTAGGGTGAGGGTTTGCGATAAGGTTAGTGTTTCGGTAAGGGTTAGTGTTAGGATTAGGGTTAGGGTTAGGGTTAGGTTTAGCGTTTGGTTTAGGGTTAAGTTTAGGCTAAGGTTAGTGTTAGGGCTTGGGTTGGGTTTAGGGTTAGGGTTAGGGTTAGGGTTAGGGTTAGGGTGTGCGTTTGGATTAGGGTAAGGTTTAGGGTTAGGGTTAGGTTTAGGGATAGAGTTATGGTTTGGGTTCTGGTTATGGTTAGGGTTTGGGTAAGGGTTAGGTTTAGGGTTAGGGTTTGGGTTTGGGTTATGTTTAGGGTTAGGGTTAGGGTTAGGGTTAGGGTTTGCGATTGTGTTAGGGTTACTTTTAGGTTTAGGTTTAGGGTTAGGAATAGGGATAGGGTTTGTTTTAGGGTTAGGTTTTGAGTTAGGCTTAGGGTTTGGGTTTGGGTTAGGGTTAGGGTTATGGTTAGGGTTAGGGTTAGGTTTAGTGTTAGGGTTAGTGTTAGGGTTAAGTTTTGGGTTTGGTTTAGGTTTAAGGTTAGGTTTTGGGATAGAGTTATGGTTTGGGTTAGGGTTAGTGTTAGGTTTTCACTTAGGGTTACGTTGAGAATTAGGGTTATTGTTTGGGTTTGGTTTAGGATTAGGCTTGGGGTTAGGGTTAGTGTAAGGGTTAGGTTTTGGTTTGGTTAGGGTTAAGGTTTGGGTTAGGGTTAGGGTTTGGATTAGGGTGCTGGTTAGGGTTAGTGTTTGGGTTAGGGTTAGGGTTAGGGTTAGTTTTAGGGTTAGGTTTACGGTTAGGGTTTGGGTTTGGGTTAGTGTTTTGGTTAGGGTTAGGGTTTGGATTTGGGTTAGGGTTAAGGTTAGGGTTAGTGTGTGTGTTAGGTTTAGGTTTAGTGTGAGGAATTGGGTTAGGGTTAGGTTTCAGTTTAGGCTTTGGGTTTGGGTTAGGGTTAGGGTGAGGATTAGTGTAAGGGTTTGGGTTTGGGTTATGGTTAAGGTTAGGGTTTGGTTTCGGTTAGGGTTAATGTTAGGGTTAGGGTTAGGTTTAGAGTTTGAGTTAGGGTTTAGTTTGGGTTAGGGTTAGGGTTAGGTTTAGGGTTAGAGTTAGTGTTAGCGTTAGGGTTAGGGTTTGAGTTAGGGTTAGGGTTAGGTTTTGGGTTTGGATTAGGGTTAGGATGAGGGTTAGGGTTTGGGTTAGGGTTAGAGTTATGGTTAAAGTTTGGGTTAGGGTTAGGGTTAGGTTTAGGGTTTGGGTTTGGTTTTGGGTTAGGGTTAGGTTTTGTGTTAGGGTTAGGTTTAGGGTTTGGTTTTGGGCTAGGGTTAGGTTTATGGTTTGCGTTAGGGTTAGCGTTAGGTGTAGGGTTAATGTTTGGGTTAGGGTTAGGTTTAGGTTTAGGGTTTGGGTTAGGGTTAGTGTTAGGGTCAGGGTTTGGGTTAGGTTTAGGTTTTGGTTCGGGTTAGTGTTAGGGTTAGATTTAGGGTTTGGATAAGGGTTAGGGTTAGGGATAGGGTTTGTGTTAGGGTTAGCATTAGGTTTAGGGTTTGAGTTTGGGTTAGGGTTAGGGTTAGGGTTAGGGTTAGGTTTAGCGTTAGGGTTTGTGTTAGAGTTAGGTTTAGGATAAGGCTTGGGGTTAGGGTTAGGGTTAGGGTTTGTGTTAGGGTTAGTGTTAGGGTTTGGGTATGGGTTAGGTTTAGGTTTAATGTTTGGGTTAGGTTTAGGGTTAGGGTTAGTGTTAGGGTTTGGGTTAGTGTTAGGTACAGGGTTAGGGTTAGGGTTAGGGTTAGGGTTAGGGTTAGAGTTACGGTTTGAGTTTGGGTTAGGGTTAGGGTTAGGGTTAGATTTAGGGTTTGGGTTTGGGTTTGGTTTAGGGTTAGGGTTTGTGTTAGGGTTAGGTTTAGGGTTAGGTTTAGGGCTAGGGTTAGGTTTAGCGTTAGCGTTTGGGTTAGGGTTAGGTTTAGGGTTAATGTTTGGGTTAGGGTTAGGGTTATGGTTTGGGTTTGGGTTAGGGGGAGGGTTAGGGTTTGGGTTAGGGTTAGGTTTAGGGTTAGGGTTTGGGTTAGGGTTATTTTTAGTTTTAATGTTTGGGTTAGGGTAAGGGTTAGGTATAGGGTTAGGCTTTTGTTTAGTATTAGGTTTAGTGTTAGGGTTAGGGTACGGGTAGAGGATGGGTTAGGGTTATGGTTAGGGTTAGGGTTTGGGTTTGGTTTAGGGTTAAGGTTAGGGTTAGGGTGTGTGTTAGGTTTAGGTTTAGTGTGAGGATTTTGGTTAGGGTTAGGTTTCGGTTTAGGCTTTGGGTTTGGGTTAGGGTTAGGGTGAGGATTAGCGTAAGGGTTTGGGTTTGGGTTAGGGTTAAGGTTAGGGTTTGTTTTCGGTTAGGGTTAATTTTAGGGTTAGGGTTAGGTTTAGAGTTTGAGTTAGGGTTTGGTTTGGGTTAGGGTTAGGGTTAGGTTTAGGGTTAGGGTTAGTGTTAGGGTTAGGGTTAGGGTTTGAGTTAGGGTTAGGGTTAGGGTTTGGGTTTGGGTTAGGGTTAGGATTAGGGTTAGGGTTTGGGTTAGGGTTAGAGTTATGGTTAATGTTTGGGTTAGGGTTAGGGTTAGGTTTAGGTTTTGGGTTAGGGTTAGGGTTAGGGTTAGGGTTAGGGTTAGGGTTTGAGTTAAGGTTAGGTTTAGGGTTAGGGTTAGTGTTAGTGTTAGGGTTAGGGTTTGAGTTAGGGTTAGGGTTAGGGTTTGGGTTTGGGTTAGGGTTAGGATTAGGGTTAGGGTTTGGGTTAGGGTTAGAGTTATGGATAAAGTTTGGGTTAGGGTTAGGGTTAGGTTTAGGGTTTGGGTTTGGATTTGGGTTAGGGTTAGGGTTAGGGTTTGTGTTAGGGTTAGGTTTAGGGTTAGGTTTAGGGTTAGCTTTAGGGTTAGCGTTAGGTTTAGGGTTAATGTTTGGGTTAGGGTTAGGGTTAGGTTTAGGGTTTGGGTTAGGGTTAGTGTTAGGGTCAGGGTTTGGGTTAGGTTTAGGTTTTGGTTCGGGTTAGTGTTAGGGTTAGATTTAGGGTTTGGATAAGGGTTAGGGTTAGGGATAGGGTTTGTGTTAGGGTTAGCATTAGGTTTAGGGTTTGAGTTTGGGTTAGGGTTAGGGTTAGGGTTAGGATTTGGGTTTGGGTTAGGGTTAGGATTAGGGTTAGGGTTTGGGTTAGGGTTAGAGTTATGGTTAAAGTTTGGGTTAGGGTTAGGGTTAGGTTTAGGGTTTGGGTTAGGGTTAGGGTTAGGGTTAGGGTTAGGGTTAGGGTTTGAGTTAAGGTTAGGTTTAGGGTTAGGGTTAGGGTTTGAGTTAGGGTTAGCGTTAGGGTTTGGGTTTGGGTTAGGGTTAGCATTAGGGTTAGGGTTTGGGTTAGGGTTAGAGTTATGGATAAAGTTTGGGTTAGGGTTAGGGTTAGGTTTAGGGTTTGGGTTTGTATTTGGGTTAGGGTTAGGGTTAGGGTTTGTGTTAGGGTTAGGTTTAGGGTTAGGTTTTGGGCTAGGGTTAGGTTTAGGGTTAGCTTTAGGGTTAGCGTTAGGTTTAGGGTTAATGTTTGGGTTAGGGTCAGGGTTAGGTTTAGGGTTTGGGTTAGGGTTAGTGTTAGGGTCAGGGTTTGGGTTAGGTTTAGGTTTTGGTTCGGGTTAGTGTTAGGGTTAGATTTAGGGTTTGGATAAGGGTTAGGGTTAGGGATAGGGTTTGTGTTAGGGTTAGCATTAGGTTTAGGGTTTGAGTTTGGGTTAGGGTTAGGGTTAGGGTTAGGGTTAGGTTTAGGGTTAGGTTTAGGCTTAGGCTTACGGATAGGGTTAGGTTTAGGGTTTGTGTTAGGTTTACTGTTAGGGTTTGGGTATGGGTTAGGTTTAGGTTTAATGTTTGGGTTAGGGTTAGGGTTAGGGTTAGTGTTAGGGTTTGGGTTAGTGTTAGGTTTAGGGTTAGGGTTAGGGTTAGGGTTAAGGTTAGAGTTACGGTTAGAGTTTGGGTTAGGGTTAGGGTTAGGTTTTGGGCTAGGGTTAGGTTTAGGTTTAGCGTTTGGGTTAGGGTTAGTTTTCGGGTTAATGTTTGGGTTAGGGTTAGGGTTAGGGTTTGCGTTAGGGTTAGGCTTAGGGTTAGGGTTAGGGTTTGGGTTAGGGTTAGGTTTAGGGTTAGGGTTTGGGTTAGGGTTAGTTTTAGGGTTAATGTTTGGTTTAGGGTAAGGGTTAGGTATAGGGTTAGGGGTTTGTTTAGTATTAGGTTTAGTGTTAGGGTTAGGGT
>JAJHUQ010000053.1:262500-265000 GCA_035773235.1 Eospalax fontanierii | reverse complement strand
TTAGGGTTAGGGTTAGAGTTACGGTTAGTGCTTGGGTTAGGGTTAGGGTTAGGTTTAGGGTTTGGGTTTGGGTTTGGGTTAGGGTTAGGGTTTGTGTTAGGGTTAGGTTTAGGGTTAGGTTTTGGGCTAGGGTTAGGTTTAGGGTTAGCGTTTGGGTTAGGGTTAGGTTTAGGGTTAATGTTTGGGTTAGGGTTAGGTTTAGGGTTTGGATTAGGGTTAGGGTTTGGGTTAGGGTTAGTTTTAGGGTTAATATTTGGGTTAGGGTAAGGGTTAGGTATAGGGTTAGGGATTTGTTTAGTATTAGGTTTAGTGTTAGGGTTAGGGTACGGGTAGAGGATGGGTTAGGGTTATGGTTGGGTTAGGGTTTGGGTTTGGGTTAGGGTTAAGGTTAGGGTTAGGGTGTGTGTTAAGTTTAGGTTTAGTGTGAGGATTTGGGTTAGGGTTAGGTTTCGGTTTAGGCTTTGGGTTTGGGTTAGGGTTGGGTGAGGATTAGCGTAAGGGTTTGGGTTTGGGTTAGGGTTAAGGTTAGGGTTTGGTTTCGGTTAGGGTTAATGTTAGGGTTAGGGTTAGGTTTAGAGTTTGAGTTAGGGTTTGGTTTGGGTTAGGGTTAGGGTTAGGTTTAGGGTTAGGGTTAGTGTTAGGGTTAGGTTTAGGGTTTGAGTTTGGGTTAGGGTTAGGGTTAGGGTTAGGGTTAGGGTTAGGGTTAGTGTTGTGTTTAGACTTAGGCTTAGGGTTAGGGTTAGGGTTAGGTTTTGTGTTAGGGTTAGAGTTACGGTTTGGGTTAGGGTTAGGGTTAGGTTTAATGTTTGGGTTAGGGTTAGGGTTAGGGTTAGTGTTAGGGTTTGGGTTAGTGTTAGGTTTAGGGTTAGGGTTAGGGTTAGGGTTAGAGTTATGGTTAGTGCTTGGGTTAGGGTTAGGGTTAGGTTCAGGTTTTGGGTTTGGGTTTGGGTTAGGGTTAGGGTTTGCGTTAGGGTTAGGTTTAGGGTTAGGTTTTGGGCTAGGGTTACGTTTAGGGTTAGCGTTTGGGTTAGGGTTAGGTTTAGGCTTAATGTTTGGGTTAGGGTTAGGGTTAGGTTTTGGGTTAGGGTTAGGGTTTGGGTTAGGGTTAGTTTTAGGGTTAATGTTTGATATAAGGTTAGTTTTAGGGTTAGGGTTAGGGTTAGGGTTAGGGTTAGGGTTAGTGTTAGTTTTAGGGTTAGGTTTACGATTAGGGTTTGGGTTAGTGTTAGGCTTAGGGTTAGGGTTAGGGTTTGGATTTGGGTTAGGGTTAAGGTTAGGGTTAGGGTGTGTGTTAGGTTTAGGATTAGTGTGAGGATTTGGGTTAGGGTTAGGTTTCAGTTTAGGCTTTGGGTTAGGGATAGGGTTAGGGTTAGGTTTAGATTTAGTGTTTGGGTTTGGGTTTGGGTAAGGGCTAGGGTGAGGATTAGTGTAAGGATTTGGGTTTGGGTTTGGGTTAGTGTTAAGATTAGGGTTTGGTTTCTTTTAGGGTTAATGTTAGGGTTAGGGTTAGGTTTAGGGTTTGAGTTAGGGTTTGGTTTGGGTTAGGGTTAGGGTTAGGTTTAGGGTTAGGGTTAGTGTTAGGGTTAGTGTTAGGGTTTGATTTTGGTTTACGGTTAGGGTTAGGGTTAGGGTTAGGGTTAGTGTTAGGTTTAGACTTAGGCTTAGGGTTAGGGTTAGGTTTAGGTTTTGTGTTAGGGTTAGAGTTACGGTTTGGGTTAGGGTTAGGTTTAGGTTTAATGTTTGGGTTAGGGTTAGGTTTAGGGTTAGTGTTAGGTTTAGGGTTAGGGTTAGGGTTAGGTTCAGGGTTTGGGTTTGGGTTTGGGTTAGGGTTAGGGTTAGGATTTGTGTTAGAGTTAGGTTTAGGGTTAGGTTTTGGGCTAGGGTTAGGTTTAGGGTTAGCGTTTGGGTTAGGTTTAGGTTTAGGGTTAATGTTTGTTTTAGGGTTAGGGTTAGGGTTTGGGTTAGGGTTAGGGTTTGGGTTAGGGTTAGTTTTAGGGTTAATGTTTGTGATAGGGTTAGTTTTAGGGTTAATGTTTGGGTTAGGGTAAGGGTTAGGTATAGGGTTAGGGGTTTGTTTAGTATTAGGTTGAGTGTTAGGGTTAGGGTACGGGTAGAGGATGGGTTAGGGTTATGGTTAGGGTTAGGGTTTGGGTTTTGGTTAGGGTTAGGGTTAGGATTTGTATTAGAGTTAGGTTTAGGGTTAGGGTTTAAGTTAGGGTTATGGTTAGGGTTAGGGTTTCCGTTTGGTTTAGGGTGAGTGTTAGGGTTAGGGTTAGTGTTAGGATTAGCGTTTGGGTTTGGGTTGGGTTTAGTGTTAGGGTTAGGGTTAGGGTTTAGGGTGAGGGTTTGCGATAAGGTTAGTGTTTGGGTAAGGGTTAGTGTTAGGATTAGGGTTAGGGTTAGGGTTAGGGTTAGGTTTAGCGTTTGGGTTAGGGTTAAGTTTAGGCTAAGGTTAGTGTTAGGGCTTGGGTTGGGTTTAGGGTTAGCGTTAGGGTTAGGG
>JAJHUQ010000053.1:255000-260000 GCA_035773235.1 Eospalax fontanierii | reverse complement strand
TTAGGTTTAGGATTAGGTTTTGGGCTAGGGTTAGGTTTAGGGTTAGCGTTAGGTTTAGTGTTAGGTTTAGGGTTAATGTTTGGGTTAGGGTTAGGGTTAGGTTTAGGGTTTCGGTTACGGTTAGTGGTAGGGTCAGGGTTTGGGTTAGGTTTAGGTTTTGGTTCGGGTTAGTGTTAGGGTTAGATTTAGGGTTTGGATAAGTGTTAGGGTTAGGGATAGGGTTTGTGTTAGGGTTAGCATTAGGTTTAGGGTTTGAGTTTGGGTTAGGGTTAGGGTTAGGGTTAGGGTTAGGTTTAGGGTTAGGGTTTGTGTTAGGGTTAGGTTTAGGCTTAGGCTTAGGGATAGGGTTAGGTTTAGGGTTTGTGTTAGGTTTAGTGTTAGGGTTTGGTTATGGGTTAGGTTTAGGTTTAATGTTTGAGTTAGGGTTAGGGTTAGGGTTAGTGTTAGGGTTTGGGTTAGTGTTAGGTTTAGGGTTAGGGTTAGGGTTAGGGTTAGAGTTATGGTTAGAGTTTGGGTTAGGGTTTGGGTTAGGTTTTGGGCTAGGGTTAGGTTTAGGGTTAGCGTTTGGGTTAGGGTTAGGTTTAGGGTTAATGTTTGGGTTAGGGTTAGGTTTAGGGTTTGGGTTAGGGTTAGGGTTTGGGTTAGGGTTAGTTTTAGGGTTAATGTTTGGGTTAGGGTAAGGGTTAGGTATAGGGTTAGGGATTTGTTTAGTATTAGGTTTAGTGTTAGGGTTAGGGTACGGGTAGAGGATGGGTTAGGGTTATGGTTGGGTTAGGGTTTGGGTTTGGGTTAGGGTTAAGGTTAGGGTTAGGGTGTGTGTTAAGTTTAGGTTTAGTGTGAGGATTTGGGTTAGGGTTAGGTTTCGGTTTAGGCTTTGGGTTTGGGTTAGGGTTGGGTGAGGATTAGCGTAAGGGTTTGGGTTTGGGTTAGGGTTAAGGTTAGGGTTTGGTTTCGGTTAGGGTTAATGTTAGGGTTAGGGTTAGGTTTAGAGTTTGAGTTAGGGTTTGGTTTGGGTTAGGGTTAGGGTTAGGTTTAGGGTTAGGGTTAGTGTTAGGGTTAGGTTTAGGGTTTGAGTTTGGGTTAGGGTTAGGGTTAGGGTTAGGGTTAGGGTTAGGGTTAGTGTTGTGTTTAGACTTAGGCTTAGGGTTAGGGTTAGGGTTAGGCTTAGTGTTAGGGTTAGAGCTACGGCTAGGGTTAGGGTTAGGGTTAGGTCTAATGTTTGGGCTAGGGTTAGGGTTAGGGTTAGTGTTAGGGTTTGGGTTAGTGTTAGGTTTAGGGTTAGGTTTAGGGTTAGGGTTAGAGTTATGGTTAGTGCTTGGGTTAGGGTTAGGGTTAGGTTCAGGGTTTGGGTTTGGGTTTGGGTTAGGGTTAGGGTTTGCGTTAGGGTTAGGTTTAGGGTTAGGTTTTGGGCTAGGGTTACGTTTAGGGTTAGCGTTTGGGTTAGGGTTAGGTTTAGGCTTAATGTTTGGGTTAGGGTTAGGGTTAGGTTTTGGGTTAGGGTTAGGGTTTGGGTTAGGGTTAGTTTTAGGGTTAATGTTTGATATAAGGTTAGTTTTAGGGTTAGGGTTAGGGTTAGGGTTAGGGTTAGGGTTAGTGTTAGTTTTAGGGTTAGGTTTACGATTAGGGTTTGGGTTAGTGTTAGGCTTAGGGTTAGGGTTAGGGTTTGGATTTGGGTTAGGGTTAAGGTTAGGGTTAGGGTGTGTGTTAGGTTTAGGATTAGTGTGAGGATTTGGGTTAGGGTTAGGTTTCAGTTTAGGCTTTGGGTTAGGGATAGGGTTAGGGTTAGGTTTAGATTTAGTGTTTGGGTTTGGGTTTGGGTAAGGGCTAGGGTGAGGATTAGTGTAAGGATTTGGGTTTGGGTTTGGGTTAGTGTTAAGATTAGGGTTTGGTTTCTTTTAGGGTTAATGTTAGGGTTAGGGTTAGGTTTAGGGTTTGAGTTAGGGTTTGGTTTGGGTTAGGGTTAGGGTTAGGTTTAGGGTTAGGGTTAGTGTTAGGGTTAGTGTTAGAGTTTGATTTTGGGTTACGGTTGGGGTTAGGGTTAGGGTTAGGGTTAGTGTTAGGTTTAGACTTAGGCTTAGGGTTAGGGTTAGGTTTAGGTTTTGTGTTAGGGTTAGAGTTACGGTTTGGGTTAGGGTTAGGTTTAGGTTTAATGTTTGGGTTAGGGTTAGGTTTAGGGTTAGTGTTAGGTTTAGGGTTAGGGTTAGGGTTAGGTTCAGGGTTTGGGTTTGGGTTTGGGTTAGGGTTAGGGTTAGGATTTGTGTTAGAGTTAGGTTTAGGGTTAGGTTTTGGGCTAGGGTTAGGTTTAGGGTTAGCGTTTGGGTTAGGTTTAGGTTTAGGGTTAATGTTTGTTTTAGGGTTAGGGTTAGGGTTTGGGTTAGGGTTAGGGTTTGGGTTAGGGTTAGTTTTAGGGTTAGTGTTTGTGATAGGGTTAGTTTTAGGGTTAATGTTTGGGTTAGGGTAAGGGTTAGGTATAGGGTTAGGGGTTTGTTTAGTATTAGGTTTAGTGTTAGGGTTAGGGTACGGGTAGAGGATGGGTTAGGGTTATGGTTAGGGTTAGGGTTTGGGTTTTGGTTAGGGTTAGGGTTAGGATTTGTATTAGAGTTAGGTTTAGGGTTAGGGTTTAAGTTAGGGTTATGGTTAGGGTTAGGGTTTCCGTTTGGTTTAGGGTGAGTGTTAGGGTTAGGGTTAGTGTTAGGATTAGCGTTTGGGTTTGGGTTGGGTTTAGTGTTAGGGTTAGGATTAGGGTTTAGGGTGAGGGTTTGCGATAAGGTTAGTGTTTGGGTAAGGGTTAGTGTTAGGATTAGGGTTAGGGTTAGGGTTAGGGTTAGGTTTAGCGTTTGGGTTAGGGTTAAGTTTAGGCTAAGGTTAGTGTTAGGGCTTGGGTTGGGTTTAGGGTTAGGGTTAGGGTTAGGGTTAGGGTTAGGGTGTGCGTTTGGATTAGGGTAAGGTTTAGGGTTAGGGTTAGGTTTAGGGATAGAGTTATGGTTTGGGTTCTGGTTATGGTTAGGGTTTGGGTAAGGGTTAGGTTTAGGGTTAGGGTTAGGTTTTGGTTTATGTTTAGGGTTAGGGTTAGGGTTAGGGTTAGGGTTAGGGTTAGGGTTTTCGTTTGTGTTAGGGTTACTTTTAGGTTTAGGTTTAGGATTAGGAATAGGGATAGGGTTTGTTTTAGGGTTAGGTTTTGTGTTAGGCTTAGGGTTTGGGTTTGGGTTAGGGTTAGGGTTAGGGTTAGGGTTAGGGTCAGGGTTAGGTTTAGTGTTATGGTTAGTGTTAGGGTTAAATTTTGGGTTTGGTTTAGGTTTAAGGTTAGGTTTTGGGATAGAGTTATGGTTTGCGTTAGGGTTAGTGTTAGGTTTTCGCTTAGGGTTACGTTGAGAATTAGGGTTATTGTTTGGGTTTGGTTTAGGATTATTCTTGGGGATAGGGTTAGTGTAAGTGTTAGGTTTTGGTTTGGTTAGGGTTAAGGTTTGGGTTAGGGTTAGGGTTTGGATTAGGGTTAGGGTTAGGGTTAGTGTTTGGGTTAGGGTTAGGGTTAGGGTTAGGGTTAGGGTTAGGTTTACGGTTAGGGTTTGGGTTTGGGTTAGTGTTTTGGTTAGGGTTAGGGTTTGGATTTGGGTAAGGGTTAAGGTTAGGGTTAGGGTCTGTCTTAGGTTTAGGTTTAGTGTGAGGATTTGGGTTAGGGTTAGGTTTCAGTTTAGGCTTTGGGTTTGGGTTAGTGTTAGGGTGAGGATTAGTGTAAGGGTTTGGGTTTGGGTTATGGTTAAGGTTAGGGTTTGGTTTCGGTTAGGGTTAATGTTAGGGTTAGGGTTAGGTTTAGAGTTTGAGTTAGGGTTTAGTTTGGGTTAGGGTTAGGTTTAGGTTTAGGGTTAGAGTTAGTGTTAGCGTTAGGGTTAGGGTTTGAGTTAGGGTTAGGGTTAGGGTTTGGGTTTGGGTTAGGGTTAGGATTAGGGTTAGGGTTTGGGTTAGGGTTAGAGTTATGGTTAAAGTTTGGGTTAGGGTTAGGGTTAGGTTTAGGGTTTGGGTTTGGGTTTGGGTTAGGGTTAGGTTTTGTGTTAGGTTAGGTTTAGCGTTTGGTTTTGGGCTAGGGTTAGGTTTAGGGTTTGTGTTAGGGTTAGCGTTAGGTTTAGGGTTAATGTTTGGGTTAGGGTGAGGTTTAGGTTTAGGGTTTGGGTTAGAGCTAGTGTTAGGGTCAGGGTTTGGGTTAGGTTTAGGTTTGGTTCGGGTTAGTGTTAGGGTTAGATTTAGGGTTTGGATAAGTGTTAGGGTTAGGGATAGGGTTTGTGTTAGGGTTAACATTAGGTTTAGGGTTTGAGTTTGGGTTAGGGTTAGGGTTAGGGTTAGGGTTAGGGTTAGGTTTAGCGTTACGGTTTGTGTTAGGGTTAGGTTTAGGCTTAGGCTTAGGGTTAGGGTTAGGGTTAGGGTTTGTGTTATGGTTAGTGTTAGGGTTTTGGTATGGGTTAGGTTTAGGTTTAATGTTTGGGTTAGGGTTATGGTTAGGGTTAGTGTTAGGTTTGGGTTAGTGTTAGGTTTAGGGTTAGGGTTAGGGTTAGGGTTAGAGGTACGGTTAGAGTTTGGGTTAGGGATTAGGGTTAGGGTTAGGTTTAGGCTTTGGGTTTGTGTTTGTGTTAGGGTTAGGGTTTGTGTTAGGGTTAGGTTTAGGGTTAGGTTTTGGCCTAGGGTTAGGTTTAGCGTTAGCGTTTGGGTTAGGGTTAGGTTTAGGGTTAATGTTTGGGTTAGGGTTAGGGTTTGGGTTAGGGTTAGGGTTAGGGTTAGGGTTTGGGTTAGGATTAGGTTTAGGGTTAGGGTTTGGGTTAGGGTTAGTTTTAGGGTTAATATTTGGGTTAGGGTAAGGGTTAGGTATAGGGTTAGGCCTTTGTTTAGTATTAGGTTTAGTGTTTGGGTTAGGGTACGTGTAGAGGATGGGTTAGGGTTATGGTTAGGGTTAGGGTTTGGTTTTGGGTTAGGGTTAAGGTTAGTGTTAGGGTGTGTGTTAGGTTTAGGTT
>JAJHUQ010000053.1:247500-250000 GCA_035773235.1 Eospalax fontanierii | reverse complement strand
TTTGGGTTAGGGTTAGGTTTCAGTTTAGGCTTTGGGTTAGGGTTAGGTTTAGGATTAGGGTTAGATTTAGTGTTTGGGTTTGGGTTTGGGTAAGGGTTAGGGTGAGGATTAGTGTAAGGGTTTGGGTTTGGGTTTGGGTTAGGGTTACGGTTAGGTTTTGGTTTCTTTTAGGGTTAATGTTAGGGTTAGGGTTAGGTTTAGTGTTTGAGTTAGGGTTTGGTTTGGGTTAGGGTTAGGGTTAGGTTTAGGGTTAGGGTTAGTGTTAGGGTTAGGGTTAGGGTTTGAGTTTGGGTTAGGGTTAGGGTTAGGGTTAGGGTTAGGGTTAGGGTTAGAGTTAGGGTTAGGGTTAGGGTTAGTGTTAGGTTTAGACTTAGGCTTAGGTTTAGGGTTAGGGTTAGGTTTTGGGTTAGGGTTAAATTTACGGTTTGTTTTAGAGTTACGTTTAGGTTTAATGTTTGGGTTAGGGTTAGGGTTAGGGTTAGGGTTAGGGTTAGGGTTTGTGTTAGGGTTTGGGTTAGTGTTAGGTTTACGGTTAGGGTTAGGGTTAGGGTTAGAGTTACGGTTAGTGCTTGGGTTAGGGTTAGGGTTAGGTTTAGGGTTTGGGTTTGGGTTTGGGTTAGGGTTAGGGTTTGTGTTAGGGTTAGGTTTAGGGTTAGGTTTTGGGCTAGGGTTAGGTTTAGGGTTAGCGTTTGCGTTAGGGTTAGGTTTAGGGTTAATGTTTGGGTTAGGGTTAGGTTTAGGGTTTGGGTTAGGGTTAGGGTTTGGGTTAGGGTTAGTTTTAGGGTTAATGTTTGGGTTAGGGTAAGGGTTAGGTATAGGGTTAGTGATTTGTTTAGTATTAGGTTTAGTGTTAGGGTTAGGGTACGGGTAAGGATGGGTTAGGGTTATGGTTGGGTTAGGGTTTGGGTTTGGGTTAGGGTTAAGGTTAGGGTTAGGGTGTGTGTTAAGTTTAGGTTTAGTGTGAGGATTTGGGTTAGGGTTTGGTTTCGGTTTAGGCTTTGGGTTTGGGTTAGGGTTGGGTGAGGATTAGCGTAAGGGTTTGGGTTTGGGTTAGGGTTAAGGTTAGGGTTTGGTTTCGGTTAGGGTTAATGTTAGGGTTAGGGTTAGGTTTAGAGTTTGAGTTAGGGTTTGGTTTGGGTTAGGGTTAGGGTTAGGTTTAGGGTTAGGGTTAGTGTTAGGGTTAGGTTTAGGGTTTGAGTTTGGGTTAGGGTTAGGGTTAGGGTTAGGGTTAGGGTTAGTGTTGTGTTTAGACTTAGGCTTAGGGTTAGGGTTAGGGTTGGGGTTAGGGTTAGAGTTATGGTTAGTGCTTGGGTTAGGGTTAGGGTTAGGTTCAGGTTTTGGGTTTGGGTTTGGGTTAGGGTTAGGGTTTGCGTTAGGGTTAGGTTTAGGGTTAGGTTTTGGGCTAGGGTTACGTTTAGGGTTAGCGTTTGGGTTAGGGTTAGGTTTAGGCTTAATGTTTGGGTTAGGGTTAGGGTTAGGTTTTGGGTTAGGGTTTGGGTTTGGGTTATGGTTAGTTTTATGGTTAATGTTTGGGATAAGGTTAGTTTTAGGGTTAGGGTTAGGGTTAGGGTTAGGGTTAGGGTTAGGGTTAGGTTTAGTTTTAGGGTTAGGTTTACGATTAGGGTTTGGGTTAGTGTTAGGGTTAGGGTTAGGGTTAGGGTTTGGATTTGGGTTAGGGTTAAGGTTAGGGTTAGGGTGTGTGTTAGGTTTAGGATTAGTGTGAGGATTTGGGTTAGGGTTAGGTTTCAGTTTAGGCTTTGGGTTAGGGAACGGGTTAGGGTTAGGTTTAGATTTAGTGTTTGGGTTTGGGTTTGGGTAAGGGCTAGGGTGAGGATTAGTGTAAGGATTTGGGTTTGGGTTTGGGTTAGTGTTAAGATTAGGGTTTGGTTTCTTTTAGGGTTAATGTTAGGGTTAGGGTTAGGTTTAGGGTTTGAGTTAGGGTTTGGTTTGGGTTAGGGTTAGGGTTAGGTTTAGGGTTAGGGTTAGTGTTAGGGTTAGTGTTAGGGTTTGATTTTGGGTTAGGGTTAGGGTTAGGGTTAGGGTTAGGGTTAGTGTTAGGTTTAGACTTAGGCTTAGGGTTAGGGTTAGGTTTAGGTTTTGTGTTAGGGTTAGAGTTACGGTTTGGGTTAGGGTTAGGTTTAGGTTTAATGTTTGGGTTAGGGTTAGGTTTAGGGTTAGTGTTAGGTTTAGGGTTAGGGTTAGGGTTAGGTTCAGGGTTTGGGTTTGGGTTTGGGTTAGGGTTAGGGTTAGGATTTGTGTTAGAGTTAGGTTTAGGGTTAGGTTTTGGGCTAGGGTTAGGTTTAGGGTTAGCGTTTGGGTTAGGTTTAGGTTTAGGGTTAATGTTTGTTTTAGGGTTAGGGTTAGGGTTTGGGTTAGGGTTAGGGTTTGGGTTAGGGTTAGTTTTAGGGTTAATGTTTGTGATAGGGTTAGTTTTAGGGTTAATGTTTGGGTTAGGGTAAGGGTTAGGGGTTTGTTTAGTATTAGGTTGAGTGTTAGGGTT
>JAJHUQ010000053.1:240000-242500 GCA_035773235.1 Eospalax fontanierii | reverse complement strand
GTTTAGGCTAAATTTAGTGTTAAGGCTTCGATTAGGTTTAGGTTTAGGGTTAGGGTTAGGGTTAGGGTTAGGGTGTGCGTTTGGATTAGGGTAAGGTTTAGGGTTAGGGTTAGATTTAGGGATAGAGTTATGGTTTGGGTTCTGGGTATGGTTAGGGTTTGGGTAAGGGTTAGGTTTAGGGTTAGGGTTTGGGTTTGGGTTATGTTTAGGGTTAGGGTTAGGGTTTGGGTTTGTGTTTGGGTTAGGGTTAGGGTTAGGGTTTGGGTTTGGGTTAGGTTTAGGGTTAGGGTTAGGGTTTGAGTTATTGTTAGGGTTAGGGTTAGGGTTTGGGTTTGGGTTAGGGTTAGGGTTAGTGTTAGGATTTTGGTTAGGGTTAGGGTTAGGGTTAGGGTTAGGGTTAGGGTTAGGGTTTGCGTTATTGTTAGGGTTAGGGTTAGGGTTTGGGTTTTGGTTAGGGTTAGGGTTAGAGTTAGGATTTGGGTTAGGGTTAGGGTTAGTGTTAGGGTTAGTGTTAGGGTTAGGGTCAGGGTTAGGTTTAGTGTTAGGGTTAGTGTTAGGGTTAAGTTTTGGGTTTGGTTTAGGTTTAAGGTTAGGTTTTGGGATAGAGTTATGGTTTGGGTTAGGGTTAGTGTTAGGTTTTCGCTTAGGGTTAGGTTGAGAATTAGGGTTATTGTTTGGGTTTGATTGAGGATTAGGCTTGGGGTTAGGGTTAGTGTAAGGGTTAGGGTTTGGTTTAGGTTAGGGTTAAGGTTTGGGTTAGGGTTAGGGTTTGGATTAGGGTTAGGGTTAGGGTTAGTGTTTGGGTTTGGGTTAGGGTTAGGGTTAGTTTTAGGGTTAGGTTTACGGTTAGGGTTTGGGTTAATGTTAGGGTAAGGGTTAGGGTTTGGATTTGGGCTACGCTTAAGGTTAGGGTTAGGGTGTGTGTTAGGTTTAGAATTAGTGTGAGGATTTGGGTTAGGGTTAGGTTTCAGTTTAGGCTTTGGGTTAGGGTTAGGGTTAGGGTTAGGGTTAGATTTAGTGTTTGGGTTTGGGTTTGGGTAAGGTTTAGGGTGAGGATTAGTTTAAGGGTTTCGGTTTGGGTTTGGGTTAGGGTTAGGGTTAGGGTTTGGTTTCTTTTAGGGTTAATGTTCGGGTTAGGGTTAGGTTTAGGGTTTGAGATAGGGTTTGGTTTGGGTTTGGGTTAGGGTTAGGGTTAGTGTTAGGTTTAGACTTAGGCTTAGGTTTAGTGTTAGGGTTAGGTTTTGTGTTAGGGTTAGATTTACGGTTTGGGTTAGGGTTAGGTTTAGGTTTAATGTTTGGGTTAGGGTTAGGGTTAGGGTTAGGGTTAGGGTTAGGGTTAGTGTTAGGGTTTGGGTTAGTGTTAGGTTTAGGGTTAGGGTTAGGGTTAGGGTTAGGGTTAGAGTTACGGTTAGTGCTTGGGTTAGGGTTAGGGTTAGGTTTAGGGTTAGGTTTTGGGCTAGGGTTAGGTTTAGGGTTAGCGTTTGGGTTAGGGTTAGGTTTAGGGTTAATGTTTGGGTTAGGGTTAGGGTTAGGGTTTTGGTTAGGGTTAGGGTTTGGGTTAGGGTTAGTTTTAGGGTTAATGTTTGGGTTAGGGTAAGGGTTAGGTATAGGGTTAGGGGTTTGTTTAGTATTAGGTTTAGTGTTAGGGTTAGGGTACGGGTAGAGGATGGGTTAGGGTTATGGTTGGGTTAGGGTTTGGGTTTGGGTTAGGGTTAAGGTTAGGTTTAGGGTGTGTGTTAAGTTTAGGTTTAGTGTGAGGATTTGGGTTAGGGTTAGGTTTCGGTTTAGGCTTTGGGTTTGGGTTAGGGTTGGGTGAGGATTAGCGTAGGGGTTTGGGTTTGGGTTAGGGTTAAGGTTAGGGTTTGGTTTCGGTTAGTGTTAATGTTAGGGTTAGGGTTAGGTTTAGAGTTTGAGTTAGGGTTTGGTTTGGGTTAGGGTTAGGGTTAGGTTTAGGGTTAGGGTTAGTGTTAGGGTTAGGTTTAGGGTTTGAGTTTGGGTTAGGGTTAGGGTTACGGTTAGGGTTAGGGTTAGGGTTAGTGTTAGGTTTAGACTTAGGCTTAGGGTTAGGGTTAGGGTTAGGGTTTGAGTTTGGGTTAGGGTTAGGGTTAGGGTTAGGGTTAGGGTTAGGGTTAGTGTTAGGTTTAGACTTAGGCTTAGGGTTAGAGTTACGGTTTGGGTTAGGGTTAGGTTTAGGTTTAATGTTTGGGTTAGGGTTAGGGTTAGGGTTAGTGTTAGGGTTTGGGTTAGTGTTAGGTTTGGGGTTAGGGTTAGGGTTAGGGTTAGGGTTAGAGTTATGGTTAGTGCTTGGGTTAGGGTTAGGGTTAGGTTCAGGGTTTGGGTTTGGGTTTGGGTTAGGGTTAGGGTTTGCGTTAGGGTTAGGTTTAGGGTTAAGTTTTGGAATAGGGTTAGGTTTAGGGTTAGCGTTTGGGTTAGGGTTAGGTTTAGGGTTAATGTTTGGGTTAGGGTTAGGGTTAGGGTTAGGGTTAGGGTTAGGGTTAGG
>JAJHUQ010000053.1:232500-235000 GCA_035773235.1 Eospalax fontanierii | reverse complement strand
TAGGGTTAGGGTTAGGGTTAGGGTTAGGGTTTGGGTTAGGTTTAGTTTTAGGGTTAATGTTTGGGATAGGGTTAGTTTTAGGGTTAGGGTTAGGGTTAGGGTTAGGGTTAGGGTTAGGGTTAGGGTTAATTTTAGGGTTAGGTTTACGGTTAGGGTTTGGGTTAGTGTTAGGGTTAGGGTTAGGGTTAGGGTTTGGATTTGGGTTAGGGTTAAGGTTAGGGTTAGGGTGTGTGTTAGGTTTAGGATTAGTGTGAGGATATGGGTTAGGGTTAGGTTTCAGTTTAGGCTTTGGGTTAGGGTTAGGGTTAGGGTTAGATTTAGTGTTTGGGTTTGGGTTTGGGTATGGGCTAGGGTGAGGATTAGTGTAAGGGTTTGGGTTTGGGTTTGGGTTAGTGTTAAGATTAGGGTTTGGTTTCTTTTAGGGTTAATGTTAGGGTTAGGGTTAGGTTTAGGGTTTGAGTTAGGGTTTGATTTGGGTTAGGGTTAGGGTTAGGGTTAGGGTTAGGGTTAGGTTTACTGTTAAGGTTAGTGTTAGGGTTAAGTTTTGGGTTTGGTTTAGGTTTAAGGTTAGGTTTTGGGATAGACTTATGGTTTGGGTTAGGGTTAGTGTTAAGTTTTCGCTTAGGGTTACGTTGAGAATTAGGGTTATTGTTTGGGTTTGGTTTAGGATTAGGCTTGGGGTTAGGGTTAGTGTAAGGGTTAGGTTTTGGTTTGGTTAGGGTTAAGGTTTGGGTTAGGGTTAGGGTTTGGATTAGGGTTAGGGTTAGGGTTAGGGTTTGTGTTAGGGTTAGGGTTAGGGTTAGGGTTAGGGTTAGGTTTACGGTTAGGGTTTGGGTTTGGGTTAGTGTTTTGGTTAGGGTTAGGGTTTGGATTTGGGTTAGGGCTAAGGTTAGGGTTAGGGTGTGTCTTAGGCTTAGGTTTAGTGTGAGGATTTGGGTTAGGGTTAGGTTTCATTTTAGGCTTTGGGTTTGGGTTAGGGTTAGGGTAAGGATTAGTGTAAGGGTTTGGGTTTGGGTTATGGTTAAGGTTAGGGTTTGGTTTCGGTTAGGGTTCATGTTAGGGTTAGGGTTAGGTTTAGAGTTTGAGTTAGGGTTTAGTTTGGGTTAGGGTTAGGGTTAGGTTTAGGGATAGGGTTAGTGTTAGGGTTAGGTTTAGGGTTTGAGTTTGGGTTAGGGTTAGGGTTACGGTTAGGGTTAGGGTTAGGGTTAGTGTTAGGTTTAGACTTAGGCTTAGGGTTAGGGTTAGGGTTAGGGTTTGAGTTTGGGTTAGGGTTAGTGTTAGGGTTAGGGTTAGGGTTAGGGTTAGTGTTAGGTTTAGACTTAGGCTTAGGGTTAGAGTTACGGTTTGGGTTAGGGTTAGGTTTAGGTTTAATGTTTGGGTTAGGGTTAGGGTTAGGGTTAGTGTTAGGGTTTGGGTTAGTGTTAGGTTTAGGGTTAGGGTTAGGGTTAGGGTTAGGGTTAGAGTTATGGTTAGTGCTTGGGTTAGGGTTAGGGTTAGGTTCAGGGTTTGGGTTTGGGTTTGGGTTAGGGTTAGGGTTTGCGTTAGGGTTAGGTTTAGGGTTAAGTTTTGGAATAGGGTTAGGTTTACGGTTAGCGTTTGGGTTAGGGTTAGGTTTAGGGTTAATGTTTGGGTTAGGGTTAGGGTTAGGGTTAGGGTTAGGGTTAGGGTTAGGGTTTGGGTTAGGTTTAGTTTTAGGGTTAATGTTTGGGATAGGGTTAGTTTTAGGGTTAGGGTTAGGTTTAGGGTTAGGGTTAGGGTTAGGGTTAATTTTAAGATTAGGTTTACGGTTAGGGTTTGGGTTAGTGTTAGGGTTAGGGTTAGGGTTAGGGTTTGGATTTGGGTTAGGGTTAAGGTTAGGGTTAGGGTGTGTGTTAGGTTTAGGATTAGTGTGAGGATATGGGTTAGGGTTAGGTTTCAGTTTAGGCTTTGGGTTAGGGTTAGGGTTAGGGTTAGGGTTAGGGTTAGATTTAGTGTTTGGGTTTGGGTTTGGGTATGGGCTAGGGTGAGGATTAGTGTAAGGGTTTGGGTTTGGGTTTGGGTTAGTGTTAAGATTAGGGTTTGGTTTCTTTTAGGGTTAATGTTAGGGTTAGGGTTAGGTTTAGGGTTTGAGTTAGGGTTTGATTTGGGTTAGGGTTAGGGTTAGGGTTAGGGTTAGGGTTAGGTTTACTGTTAGGGTTAGTGTAGGGTTAAGTTTTGGGTTTGGTTTAGGTTTAAGGTTAGGTTTTGGGTAGAGTTATGGTTTGGGTTTGGGTTAGTGTCAGGTTTTCGCTTAGGGTTACGTTGAGAATTAGGGTTATTGTTTGGGTTTGGTTTAGGATTAGGCTTGGGGTTAGGGTTAGTGTAAGGGTTAGGTTTTGGTTTGGTTAGGGTTAAGGTTTGGGTTAGGGTTAGGGTTTGGATTAGGGTTAGGGTTAGGGTTAGGGTTTGGGTTAGGGTTAGGGTTAGGGTTAGGGTTAGGTTTACGGTTAGGGTTTGGGTTTGGGTTAGTGTTTTGGTTAGG
>JAJHUQ010000053.1:187500-192500 GCA_035773235.1 Eospalax fontanierii | reverse complement strand
GCTAAGGTTAGTGTTAGGGCTTGGGTTGGGTTTAGGGTTAGGGTTAGGGTTAGGGTTAGGGTTAGGGTGTGCGTTTGTATTAGGGTAAGGTTTAAGGTTAGGGTTAGGTTTAGGGATAGAGTTATGGTTTGGGTTCTGGTTATGGTTAGGGTTTGGGTAAGGGTTTGGGTTTGGGTTATATTTAGGGTTAGGATTAGGGTTTGGGTTTGTGTTTGGGTTAGGGTTAGGGTTAGGGTTAGGGTTTGGGTTTGGGTTATGGTTAGGGTTAGGGTTTGCGTTAGGGTTAGGATAAGGGTTAAGGTTTGGGTTTGGGTTAGGGTTAGGGTTAGAGTTAGGGTTTGGGTTAGGGTTAGGGTTAGGGTTAGGGTTTGTGTTAGCGTTAGAGTTAGGGTTAGGGTTATGGTTAGGGTTTGGGTTAGGGTTAGGGTTAGGCTTAGGGTTTGCGTTTGAGTTAGGGTTACGTTTAGGGTTAGGGTTAGGATTAGGTTTAGGTTTAGGGTTAGGGTTTGTGTTAGCGTTAGGGTTAGGGTTAGGGTTACGTTTAGGGTTTGCGTTTGGGTTAGGGTTACGGTTAGGGTTAGGGTTTGCGTTTGGGTTAGGGTTACGTTTAGGGTTAGGGTTAGGATTAGGTTTAGGGTTAGCGTTTGTGTTAGCGTTAGGGTTAGGGTTAGGGTTACGTTTAGGGTTTGGGTTTGGGTTAGGGTTAGGGTTAGGGTTAGGGTTTGCGTTTGTGTTAGGGTTACTTTTAGGTTTAGGTTTAGGGTTAGGAATAGGGATAGGGTTTGTTTTAGGGTTAGGTTTTGTGTTAGGCTTAGGGTTTGGGTTTGGGTTAGGGTTAGGATTAGGGTTAGGGTCAGGGTTAGGTTTAGTGTTAGGGTTAGTGTTAGGGTTAAGTTTTGGGTTTGGTTTAGGTTTAAGGTTAGGTTTTGGGATAGAGTTATGGTTTGGGTTAAGGTTAGTGTTAAGTTTTCGCTTAGGATTACGTTTATAATTAGGGTTATTTTTTGGGTTTGGTTTAGGATTAGGCTTGGGGTTAGGGTTAGTGTAAGGGTTAGGTTTTGGTTTGGTTAGGGTTAAGGTTTGCGTTAGGGTTAGGGTTTGGATTAGGGTTAGGGTTAGGGTTTGGGTTAGGGTTAGGGTTAGGGTTAGGGTTACGGTTATGGTTAGGTTTACGGTTAGGGTTTGGGTTTGGGTTAGTGTTAGGGTTAGGGTTAGGGTTTGGATTTGGGTTAGGGTTAAGGTTAGGGTTAGGGTGTGTGTTAGGTTTAGGTTTAGTGTGAGGATTTGGGTTAGGGTTAGGTTTCGGTTTAGGCTTTGGGTTTGGGTTAGGGTTAGGGTGAGGATTAGTGTAAGGGTTTGGGTTTGGGTTAGGGTTAAGGTTAGGGTTTGGTTTCGGTTAGGGTTAATGTTAGGGTTAGGGTGAGGTTTAGAGTTTGAGTTAGGGTTTGGTTTGGGTTAGGGTTAGGGTTAGGGTTAGGGTTAGGGTTAGTGTTAGGATTAGGGTTTCGGTTTGGGTGAGGTTTAGTGTTAGGGTTAGGGTTAGGGTTTAGGTTAGGTTTTGGGTGAGGGTTTGCGATAAGGTTAGTGTTTGGGTAAGGGTTAGTGTTAGGATAAGGGTTAGGGTTAGGGTTAGGGTTAGGTTTAGCGTTTGGGTTAGGGTTAAGTTTAGGCTAAGTTTAGTGTTAGGACATGGGTTAGGTTTAGGTTTAGGGTTAGTGTTAGTGTTAGGGTTAGGGTGTGTGTTTGGATTAGGGTAAGGTTTAGGGTTAGGGTTTGATTTACGGATAGAGTTATGGTTTGGGTTCTGGGTATGGTTAGGGTTTGGGTAAGGGTTAGGTTTAGGGTTAGGGTTTGGGTTTGGGTTATGTTTAGGGTTAGGGTTAGGGTTTGGGTTTGTGTTTGGGTTAGGGTTAGGGTTAGGGATAGGGTTAGGGTTTGGATTTGGGTTAGGGTTAGAGTTAGGGTTAGGGTTTGCGTTATTGTTAGGGTTAGGGTTAGGGTTTGGGTTTGGGTTAGGGTTAGGGTTAGAATTAGGATTTGGGTTAGGGTTAGGGTTAGGGTTAGGGTTAGGGTTAGGGTTAGGGTCAGGGTTAGGTTTAGTGTTAGGGTTAGTGTTAGGGTTAAGTTTTGGGTTTGGTTTAGGTTTTAGGTTAGGTTTTGGGATAGAGTTATGGTTTGGGTTACGGTTAGTGTTCGGTTTTCGCTTAGGGTTAGGTTGAGAATTAGGGTTATTGTTTGGGTTTGGTTGAGGATTAGGCTTGGGGTTAGCGTTAGTGTAAGGGTTAGGTTTTGGTTTGGTTAGGGTTAAGGTTTGGGTTAGGGTTAGGGTTTGGATTAGGGTTAGGGTTAGAGTTAGGGTTTGGTTTAGGGTTAGGCTTAGGGTTAGGTTTAGGTTTACGGTTAGGGTTTGGGTTAGTGTTAGGTTTAGGGTTAGGGTTTGGATTTGGGTTAGGGTTAAGGTTAGGGTTAGGGTGTGTGTTAAGTTTAGGATTAGTGTGAGGATTTGGGTTAGGTTTAGTTTTCAGTTTAGGCTTTGGGTTAGGGTTAGGGTTAGAATTAGTGTTTGGGTTTGGGTTTGGGTAAGGGTTAGGGTGAGAATTAGTGTAAGGGTTTGGGTTTGGGTTAGTGTTAAATTTAGGGTTTAGTTTCTTTTAGGGTTAATGTTAGGGTTAGGGTTAGGTTTAGGGTTTGAGTTAGGGTTTGGTTTGGGTTAGGGTTAGGGTTAGGTTTAGGGTTAGGGTTAGGGTTAGTGTTAGGGTTAGGGTTAGGGTTTGAGTTTGGGTTAGGGTTAGGGTTTGTGTTAGGGTTAGGTTTAGGGTTAGGTTTTGGGCTAGGGTTAGGTTTAGGGTTAGCGTTTGGGTTAGGGTTAGGTTTAGGGTTAATGTTTGGGTTAGGGTTAGGGTTAGGGTTTGGGTTAGGGTTAGGGTTTGGGTTAATGTTAAGTTTAGGGTTAGGGTTTGTGTTAGGGTTAGTTTTAGGGTTAATGTTTGGGTAAGGGTAAGGGTTAGGTATAGGGTTAGTGGTTTGTTTAGTATTAGGTTTAGTGTTAGGGTTAGGGTACGGGTAGAGGATGGGTTAGGGTTATGGTTAGGGTTAGGATTTGGGTTTGGGTTAGGGTTAGGGTTAGGATTTGTATTACAGTTAGGTTTAGGGTTAGGGTTTGAGTTAGGGTTAGGGTTAGGGTTAGGGTTTCCGTTTGGTTTATGGTGAGTGTTAGGGTTAGGGTTAGTGTTAGGATTAGGGTTAGGGTTTGGGTTAGGTTTAGTGTTAGGGTTAGGGTTAGGGTTTAGGGTGAAGTTTTGCGATAAGGTTAGTGTTTGGGGAAGGGTTAGTTTTAGGATTAGGGTTAGGGGTAGGTTTAGGGGTAGGGTTAGCATTTGGGTTAGGGTTAAGTTTAGGCTAAGGTTAGTGTTAGGGCTTGGGTTGGGTTTAGGGTTAGGGTTAGGGTTAGGGTTAGGGTTAGGGTGTGCGTTTGGATTAGGGTAAGGTTTAGGGTTAGGGTTAGGGTTTTTTCTGGGTTAGTGTTAGCTTTAGTGTTTGGGTTAGGGTTTGTGTTAGGATTTGGGTTAGGGTTAGGGTTAGGGTTATTGTTTGTGTCAGGGTCAGGGACAGGGTTTTGGTTAGGATTAGGGTTAGGCTTAGTGTTGGGTTTTGGGTTAGGGATCGTGTTAGGGTTAGGGTTTGGGTTAGTGTTAGGGTTAGGGTTAAGGATGTGTGTTAGAGGTAGTTTTAGGGTTAGGCTTATGGTTAGGGTTTGGGTTAGGGTTAGTGTTAGGTTTAGGTTTTGGTGTGGGGTTAGGATTTGGGTTTGGTTTAGTTTTAGGGTTAGGGTTCAGGTTAGGGTTAGGGTTTGTGTTAGGGTTAGGTTTAAGTTTAGGTTTAGGGTTAGGGTTAGCGTTTGGTTTAGTGTTAAGGTTAGGGTTAGGGTTCGGGTTAGGGTTAGGGTTTGGGTTTGGGTTAGGTTAGGGTTAGGGAATGGGTTTGGGTAAGGGTTAGAATTAGGGTTTGGGTTAGGTTTAGGGTTTGGGTTTGGGTTTTGGTTAGGGTTAGGGTTTTGGGTTAGGCTTAAGGTTAGGGTTAGCATTAAGGTTTTGGTTTTGGTTAGGGATAGGGTTAGGTTTAGGTTTTAGTTCGGGTTAGGGTTAGGGTTAGATTTAGGGTTTGGATATGGGTTAGGGTTAGGGATTGGGTTTGGGTTAGGCTTAGCATTAGGTTTAGGGTTTGAGTTTGGGTTAGGGTTAGGGTTAGGGTTAGGGTTAGGGTTAGGGTTAGGGTTAGTGTTAGGGTTAGGGTTAAGGTTAGGGTTAGGGTCAGGGTTTTGGTTAGGTTTAGGTTTTCGTTCGGGTTAGGGTTAGGGTTAGATTTAGGGTTTGGATAAGGGTTAGGGTTAGGGATAGGGTTTGGGTTAGGGTTAGCATTAGGTTTAGGGTTTGAGTTTGGGTTAGAGTTAGGGTTAGGGTTAGGGTTAGGGTTAGGGTTTGTGTTAGCGTTAGGTTTACACTTAGGCTTAGGCTTAGAGTTAGGGTTAGGGTTTGTGTTAGGGTTAGTGTTAGGGTTTGGGTTAGGTTTAGGGTTTGCGTTAGGGTTAGGGTTAGGGTTATGGTTTGGGTTTGGGTTAGGGTTAGGGTTAGGGTTAGGGTTAGGGTTTGCGTTTGGGTTAGGATTACGTTTAGGTTTAGGTTTAGGGTTAGGGTTAATGTTAGGGTTAGGGTTAGGGTTAGGGTTAGGGTTAGGGTTAGTGTTAGGGTTTGGGTTTGTGTTTGGGTTAGGGTTAGGGTTAGGGTTAGAGTTTGGGTTTGGGTTAGGGTTAGGGTTAGGGTTAGGGTTTGCATTATTGTTAGGGTTAGGGTTAGGGTTTGGGTTTGGGTTAGGGTTAGGGTTAGAATTAGGGTTTGGGTTAGGGTTAGGGTTAGGGTTAGGGTTAGGGTTTGTGTTAGCGTTAGGGTTAGGGTTAGGGTTACGGTTAGGGTTTTGGTTAGGGTTAGGGTTAGGGTTTGCGT
>JAJHUQ010000053.1:177500-180000 GCA_035773235.1 Eospalax fontanierii | reverse complement strand
TTTAGGGTTTGGGTTTGGGTTTGGGTTAGGGTTACGGTTTGTGTTAGGGTTAGGTTTAGGTTTAGGTTTTGGGCTAGGGTTAGGTTTAGGGTTAGCGTTTGGGTTATGGTTAGGTTTAGGGTTAATGTTTGGGTTAGGGTTAGGGTTTGGGTTAGGATTAGGATTTGGGTTTATGTTTGGGTTAGGGTTAGGGTTAGGGTGAGTGTTTGGGTTTGGGTTAGGGTTAGGGTTAGGGTTTGCGTTAGGGTTAGGATTAGGGTTAAGGTTTGGGTTTGGGTTAGGGTTAGGAATAGAGTTAGGGTTAGGAATAGTGTAAGGGTTTGGGTTTGGGTTAGGGTTAAGGTTAGGGTTTGGTTTTCGCTTAGGGTTACGTTGAGAATTAGGGTTATTGTTTGGGTTTGGTTTAGGATTAGGCTTGGGGTTAGGGTTAGTGTAAGGTTTAGGTTTTGGTTTGGTTAGGGTTAAGGTTTGGGTTAGGGTTAGGGTTTGGATTAGGGTTAGGGTTAGGGTTAGGGTTTGGGTTAGGGTTAGGGTTAGGGTTAGGGTTAGGGTTAGGTTTACGGTTAGGGTTTGGGTTTGGGTTAGTGTTAGGGTTAGGGTTAGGGTTTGGATTTGGGTTAGGGTTAAGGTTAGTGTTAGGGTGTGTGTTAGGTTTAGGTTTAGTGTGAGCATTTGGGTTAGGGTTAGGTTTCGGTTTAGGCTTTGGGTTTGGGTTAGGGTTAGGGTGAGGATTAGTGTAAGGGTTTGGGTTTGGGTTAGGGTTAAGGTTAGGTTTTGGTTTCGGTTAGGGTTAATGTTAGGGTTAGTGTTAGGTTTAGAGTTTGAATTAGGGTTTGGTTTGGGTTAGGGTTAGGGTTAGGTTTAGTGTTAGGGTTAGTGTTAGGGTTAGGGTTAGGGTTTGAGTTAGGGTTAGGGTTTGGGTTAGGGTTAAGGTTTGGGTTAGGTTTAGGTTTAGGGTTAGGGTTTGGGTTAGGGTTAGTTTTAGGGTTAATGTTTGGGATAGGGTAAGGGTTAGATATAGGGTTAGGCTTTTGTTTAGTATTAGGTTTAGTGTTAGGGTCAGGGTACGGGTAGAGGATGGGTTAGGGTTATGGTTAGGGTTAGGGTTTGGGTTTGGTTAGGGTTAAGGTTAGGGTTAGGGTGTGTGTTAGGTTTAGGTTTAGTGTGAGGATTTGGGTTAGGGTTAGGTTTCGGTTTAGGCTTTGGGTTTGGATTAGGGTTAGGGTGAGGATTAGCGTAAGGGTTTGGGTTAGGGTTAGGGTTAGGGTTAGGGTTTGGGTTTGGATTAGGGTTAAGGTTAGGATTTGGTTTCGGTTAGGGTTAATGTTAGGGTTAGGGTTAGGTTTAGAGTTTGAGTTAGGGTTCGGTTTGGGTTAGGGTTAGTGTTAGGTTTAGGGTTAGGGTTAGTGTTAGGGTTAGGGTTAGGGTTTGATTTAGGGTTAGGGTTAGGTTTGGGTTTGGGTTAGGGTTAGGATTAGGGTTAGGGTTAGGGTTAGGGTTTGGGTTAGGGTTAGGTTTAGGGTTAGGGTTTGGGTTAGGGTTAGTTTTAGGGTTAATATTTGGGTTAGGGTAAGGGTTAGGTATAGGGTTATTGGTTTGTTTAGTATTAGGTTTAGTGTTAGGGTTAGGGTACGGGTAGAGGATGGGTTAGGGTTATGGTTAGGGTTAGGGTTTGGGTTTTGGTTAGGGTTAGTGTTAGGGTTTGTATTAGAGTTAGGTTTAGGGTTAGGGTTTGAGTTAGGGTTAGGGTTAGGTTTAGGGTTTCCGTTTGGTTTAGGGTGAGCGTTAGGTTTAGGGTTAGGGTTAGTGTTAGGATTAGGGTTTGGGTTTGGGTGAGGTTTAGTGTTAGGGTTAGGGTTAGGGTTTAGGTTAGGTTTAGGGTGAGGGTTTGCGATAAGGTTAGTGTTTGGGTAAGGGTTAGTGTTAGGATAAGGGTTAGGGTTCGGGTTAGGTTTAGGTTTAGCGTTTGGGTTAGGGTTAAGTTTAGGCTAAGTTTAGTGTTAGGGCTTGGGTTAGGTTTAGGTTTAGGGTTAGGGTTAGGGTTAGGGTTACGGTGTGCGTTTGGATTAGGGTAAGGTTTAGGGTTAGGGTTAGATTTAGGGATAGAATTATGGTTTGGGTTCTGGGTATGGTTAGGGTTTGGGTAAGGGTTAGGTTTAGGGTTAGGGTTTGGGTTTGGGTTATGTTTAGGGTTAGGGTTAGGGTTTGGGTTTGTGTTTGGGTTAGGGTTAGGGTTAGGGTTAGGGTTTGTGTTTGGGTTAGGGTTAGGGTTGGGGTTAGGGTTTGCGTTATTGTTAGGGTTAGGGTTTGGGTTTGGGTTAGGGTTAGGGTTAGAATTAGGATTTGGGTTAGGGTTAGGGTTAGGGTTAGGGTTAGGTTTAGGGTGAGGGTGAGGGGTAGGGTTAGGGTCAGGGTTAGGTTTAGTGTTAGGGTTAGTGTTAGGGTAAAGTTTTGGGTTTGGTTAAGTTTAAGGTTAGGTTTTGGAAAGAGTTATGGTTTG
>JAJHUQ010000053.1:130000-132500 GCA_035773235.1 Eospalax fontanierii | reverse complement strand
AGGTTTAGGTTTTGGTTCGGGTTAGTGTTAGGGTTAGATTTAGGGTTTGGATAAGGGTTAGGGTTAGGGATAGGGTTTGTGTTAGGGTTAGCATTAGGTTTAGGGTTTGAGTTTGGGTTAGGGTTAGGGTTAGGGTTAGGGTTAGGTTTAGCGTTACGGTTTGTGTTAGGGTTAGGTTTAGCCTTAGGCTTAGGGTTAGGGTTAGGGTTAGGGTTTGTGTTAGGGTTAGTGTTAGGGTTTGGGTATGGGTTAGGTTTAGGTTTAATGTTTGGGTTAGGGTTATGGTTAGGGTTAGTGTTAGGCTTTGGGTTAGTGTTAGGTTTAGGGTTAGGGTTAGGGTTAGGGTTAGAGTTACGGTTAGAGTTTGGGTTAGGGATTAGGGTTAGGGTTAGGTTTAGGGTTTGTGTTTGTGTTTGTGTTAGGGTTAGGGTTTGTGTTAGGGTTAGGTTTAGGGTTACGTTTTGGCCTAGGGTTAGGTTTAGCGTTAGCGTTTAGGTTAGGGTTAGGTTTAGGGTTAATGTTTGGGTTAGGGTTAGGGTTAGGGTTTGGGTTAGGGTTAGGGTTAGGGTAAGGGTTTGGGTTAGGATTAGGTTTAGGGTTAGGGTTTGGGTTAGGGTTAGTTTTAGGGTTAATGTTTGGGTTAGGGTAAGGGTTAGGTATAGGGTTAGGCCTTTGTTTAGTATTAGGTTTAGTGTTTGGGTTAGGGTACGGGTAGAGGATGGGTTAGGGTTATGGTTAGGGTTAGGGTTTGGTTTTGGGTTAGGGTTAAGCTTACGGTTAGGGTGTGTGTTAGGTTTAGGTTTAGTGTGAGGATTTGGGTTAGGGTTAGGTTTCGGTTTAGGCTTTGGGTTTGGGTTAGGGTTAGGGTCAGGATTAGTGTAAGGGTTTGGGTTTGGGTTATGGTTAAGGTTAGGGTTTGATTTCGGTTAGGGTTAATGTTAGGGTTAGGGTTAGGTTTAGAGTTTGAGTTAGGGTTTGGTTTGGGTTAGGGTTAGGGTTAGGTTTAGGGTTAGGGTTAGTGTTAGGGTTAGGGTTAGGGTTTGAGTTAGGGTTAGGGTTAGGGTTTGGGTTTGCGTTAGGGTTAGGATTAGGGTTAGGGTTTGGGTTAGGGTTAGATTTATGGTTAGAGTTTGGGTTAGGGTTAGGGTTAGGTTTAGGGTTTGGGTTAGGGTTAGGGTTAGTGTTAGGGTTTGTGTTAGGGTTAGGTTTAGGATTATGTTTTGGGCTAGGGTTAGGTTTAGGGTTAGCGTTAGGTTTAGTGTTAGGTTTAGCGTTAATGTTTGGGTTAGGGTTAGGGTTAGGTTTAGGGTTTGGTTTACGGTTAGTGGTAGGGTCAGGGTTTGGGTTAGGTTTAGGTTTTGGTTCGGGTTAGTGTTAGGGTTAGATTTAGGGTTTGGATAAGTGTTAGGGTTAGGGATAGGGTTTGTGTTAGGGTTAGCATTAGGTTTAGGGTTTGAGTTTGGGTTAGGGTTAGGGTTAGGGTTAGGGTTAGGTTTAGGGTTAGGGTTTCTGTTAGGGTTAGGTTTAGGCTTAGGCTTAGGGATAGGGTTAGGTTTAGGGTTTGTGTTAGGTTTAGTGTTAGGGTTTGTGTATGGGTTAGGTTTAGGTTTAATGTTTGGGTTACGGTTAGGTTTAGGGTTAGGGTTAGTGTTAGGGTTTGGGTTAGTGTTAGGTTTAGGGTTAGGGTTAGGGTTAGGGTTAGAGTTACGGTTAGAGTTTGGGTTAGGGTTTGGGTTAGGTTTTGGGCTAGGGTTAGGTTTAGGGTTAGCGTTTGGGTTAGGGTTAGGTTTAGGGTTAATGTTTGGGTTAGGGTTAGGGTTAGGGTTTGCGTTAATGTTAGCTTAGGGTTAGGGTTAGGGTTTGGGTTAGGGTTAGGTTTAGGGTTAGGGTTTGGGTTAGGGTTAGTTTTAGGGTTAATGTTTGGGTTAGGGTAAGGGTTAGGTATAGGGTTAGTGGTTTGTTTAGTATTATGTTTAGTGTTAGGGTTAGGGTACAGGTAGAGGATGGGTTAGGGTTATGGTTAGGGTTAGGGTTTGGGTTTGGGTTAGGGTTGGGGTTAGGGTTTGTATTAGAGTTAGGTTTAGGGTTAGCGTTTGAGTTAGAATTAGGGTTAGGTTTAGGGTTCCCGTTTGGTTAAGGGTGAGCGTTAGGGCTAGGGTTAGTGTTAGGATTAGGGTTTGGGTTAGGGTTAGGGTTAGAGTTACCGGTAGTGTTTGGGTTAGGGTTAGGGTTAGGTTTAGGGTTTGGGTTTGGGTTTGGGTTAGGGTTACGGTTTGTGTTAGGGTTAGGTTTAGGGTTAGGTTTTGGGCTAGGGTTAGGTTTTGGGTTAGCGTTTGGGTTAGGGTTAGGTTTAGGGTTAATGTTTGGGTTAGGGTTAGGGTTAGGGTTTGGGTTAGGATTAGGGTTTGTGTTTGTGTTTGGGTTAGGGTTAGGGTGAGTGTTTGGGTTTGGGTTAGGGTTAGGGTTAGGGTTTGCGTTAGGGTTAGGATTAGGGTTAAGT
>JAJHUQ010000053.1:117500-120000 GCA_035773235.1 Eospalax fontanierii | reverse complement strand
GTGTTAGGCTTAGGGTTTGGGTTTGGGTTAGGGTTAGGATTAGGGTTAGGGTCAGGGTTAGGTTTATTGTTAGGGTTAGTGTTAGGGTTAAGTTTTGGGTTTGGTTTAGGTTTAAGGTTAGGTTTTGGGATAGAGTTATGGTTTGGGTTAAGGTTAGTGTTAGGTTTTCGCTTAGGGTTACGTTGAGAATTAGGGTTATTATTTGGGTTTGGTTTAGGATTAGGCTTGGGGTTAGGGTTAGTGTAGGGGTTAGGTTTTGGTTTGGTTAGGGTTAAGGTTTGCGTTAGGGTTAGGGTTTGGATTAGGGTTAGGGTTAGGGTTAGGGTTTTTGTTAGGGTTAGGATTAGGTTTAGGGTTAGGGTTAGGTTTACGGTTAGGGTTTGGGTTTGGGTTAGTGTTAGGGTTAGGGTTAGGGTTTGGATTTGGGTTAGGGTTAAGGTTAGGGTTAGGGTGTGTGTTAGGTTAAGGTTTAGTGTGAGGATTTGGGTTAGGGTTAGGTTTCAGTTTAGGCTTTGGGTTTGGGTTAGGGTTAGGGTGAGGATTAGTGTAAGGGTTTGGGTTTGGGTTAGGGTTAAGGTTAGGGTTTGGTTTCGGTTAGGGTTAATGTTAGGGTTAGGTTTAGGTTTAGAGTTTGAGTTAGGGTTTGGTTTGGGTTAGGGTTAGGTTTAGGTTTAGGGTTAGGGTTAGTGTTAGCGTTAGGGTTAGGGTTTGAGTTAGGGTTAGGGTTAGGGTTAGGGTTTCCGTTTGGTTTAGGGTGAACGTTAGGGTTTGGGTTAGGGTTAGTTTTAGGATTAGGGTTTGGGTTTGGGTGAGGTTTAGTGTTAGGGTTAGGGTTAAGGTTTAGGTTAGGTTTAGGGTGAGGGTTTGCGAAAAGGTTAGTGTTTGGGTAAGGGTTAGTGTTAGGATAAGGGTTAGGGTTAGGGTTAGGGTTAGGTTTAGCGTTTGGTTTAGGGTTAAGTTTAGGCTAAGTTTAGTGTTAGGGCTTGGGTTAGGTTTAGGTTTACGGTTAGGGTTAGTTTTAGGGTTAGGGTGTGCGTTTGGATTAGGGTAAGGTTTAGGGTTAGGGTTAGATTTAGGGATAGAGTTATGGTTTGGGTTCTGGGTATGGTTAGGGTTTGGGTAAGGGTTAGGTTTAGGGTTAGGGTTTGGGTTGTGTTATGTTTAGGGTTAGGGTTAGGGTTTGGGTTTGGGTTTGGGTTAGGGTTAGGGTTTGGGTTAGGGTTAGGGTTAGGGTTTGCGTTATTGTTAGGGTTAGGGTTAGGTTTTGGGTTTGGGTTAGGGTTAGGGTTAGAATTAGGATTTGGGTTAGGTTTAGGGTTAGGGTTAGGGTTATTGTTAGGGTTAGGGTTAGGGTCAGGGTTAGGTTTAGTGTTAGGGTTAGTGTTAGGGTTAAGTTTTGGGTTTGGTTTAGGTTTAAGGTTAGGTTTTGGGATAGAGTTATGGTTTGGGTTAGGGTTAGTGTTAGGTTTTCGATTAGGGTTAGGTTGAGAATTAGGGTTATTGTTTGCGTTTGGTTTAGGATTAGGCTTGGGGTTAGGGTTAGTGTAAGAGTTAGGTTTTGGTTTGGTTAGGGTTCAGGTTTGGGTTAGGGTTAGGGTTTGGATTAGGGTTAGGGTTAGGGTTAGGGTTTGGTTTAGGGTTAGGGTTAGGGTTAGTTTTAGGGTTAGGTTTACGGTTAGGGTTTGGGTTAGTGTTAAGGTTAGTTTTAGGGTTTGGATTTGGGTTAGGGTTAAGGTTAGGGTTAATGTGTGTGTTAGGTTTAGGATTAGTGTGAGGATTTGGGTTAGGGTTAGGTTTCAGTTTAGGCTTTGTGTTAGGGTTAGGGTTAGGGTTAGGGTTAGTTTTAGTGTTTGGGTTTGGGTTTGGGTAAGGGTTAGGGTGAGGATTAGTGTAAGGGTTTGGGTTTGGGTTTGGGTTAGTGTTAAGGTTAGGGTTTGGTTTCTTTTAGGGTTAATGTTAGGGTTAGGGTTAGGTTTAGGGTTTGAGTTAGGGTTTGGTTTGGTTAGGGTTAGGGTTAGGTTTAGGGTTAGGGTTAGTGTTAGTGTTAGGGTTAGGGTTTGATTTTGGGTTAGGGTTAGGGTTAGGTTTAGGGTGTGGGTGTGGGTTTGGGTTAGGGTTAGGGTTTGTGTTAGGGTTAGGTTTAGGGTTAGGTTTTGGGCTAGGGTTAGGTTTAGGGTTAGCGTTTGGGTTAGGGTTAGGTTTAGGGTTAATGTTTGGGTTAGGGTTAGGTTTAGGGTTTGGGTTAGGGTTAGGGTTTGGGTTAATGTTACTTTTAGGGTTAGTGTTTGGGTTAGGGTTAGTTTTAGGGTTAATGTTTGGGTTAGGGTAAGGGTTAGGTATAGGATTAGGGGTTTGTTTAGTATTAGGTTTAGTTTTAAGGTTAGGGTACGCGTAGAGGATGGGTTAGGGTTATGGTTAGGGTTAGGGTTTGGGTTTGTGTTAGGGTTAGGGTTAGGGTTAGGATTTGTATTAGAGTTAGGTTTAGGGTTAGGGTTTGAGT
>JAJHUQ010000053.1:100000-102500 GCA_035773235.1 Eospalax fontanierii | reverse complement strand
TAGGGTTTGGGTTAATGTTAGGTTTAGGGTTAGGGTTTGGGTTAGGGTTAGTTTTAGGGTTAATGTTTGGGTTAGGGTAAGGGTTAGGTATAGGGTTAGGGGTTTGTTTAGTATTAGGTTTAGTGTTAGGGTTAGGGTACGGGTAGAGGATGTTTTAGGGTTATGGTTAGGGTTAGGGTTTGGGTTTGGGTTAGGGTTAGGTTTAGGATTTGTATTAGAGTTAGGTTTAGGGTTAGGGTTTGAGTTAGGGTTAGGGTTAGGGTTAGGGTTTCCGTTTGGTTTGGGTGATTGTTAGGGTTAGGGTTAGTGTTAGGATTAGGGTTTGGGTTTGGGTTAGGTTTAGTGTTAGGGTTAGGGTTAGGGTTTAGGGTGAGGGTTTGCGATAAGGTTAGTGTTTGGGTAAGGGTTAGTGTTAGGATTAGGGTTAGGGTTAGGGTTAGGGTTAGGTTTAGCGTTTGGGTTAGGGTTAAGTTTAGGCTAAGGTTAGTGTTAGGGTTTGGGTTGGGTTTAGGGTTAGGGTTAGGGTTAGGGTTAGGGTGTGCGTTTGGATTAGGGTAAGGTTTAGGATTAGGGTTAGGTTTAGGGATAGAGTTATGGTTTGGGTTCTGGTTATGGTTAGGGTTTGGGTAATGGTTAGGTTTAGGGTTACGATTTGGGTTTGGGTTATGTTTAGGGTTAGGATTAGGGTTTGGGTTTGTGTTTGGGTTAGGGTTAGGGTTAGGGTTAGGGTTTGAGTTTGGGTTAGGATTAGGGTTAAGGTTTGGGTTTGGGTTAGGGTTAGGTTTAGAGTTAGGGTTTGGGTTAGGGTTAGGGTTAGGGTTAGGGTTAGGGTTAGGGTTAGGGTTTGTGTTAGCGTTAGGGTTAGGGTTAGGGTTATGATTAGGGTTTGGGTTAGGGTTATGGTTAGGCTTAGGGTTTGCGTTTGAGTTAGGGTTACGTTTAGGGTTAGGGTTAGGATTAGGTTTAGGGTTGGGGTTTGTGTTAGCGTTAGGGTTAGGGTTAGGGTTTGGGTTTGGGTTTGGGTTAATGTTAGGGTTAGGGTTAGGGTTTGCGTTTGTGTTAGGGTTACTTTTAGGTTTAGGTTTAGGGTTAGGAATAGGGATAGGGTTTGTTTTAGGGTTAGGTATTGTGTTAGGCTTAGGGTTTGGGTTTGGGTTAGGGTTAGGATTAGGGTTAGGGTCAGGTTTAGGTTTAGTGTTAGGGTTAGTGTTAGGGTTAAGTTTTGGGTTTGGTTTAGGTTTAAGGTTAGGTTTTGGGATAGAGTTATGGTTTGGGTTAGGGTTAGTGTTAGGTTTTCGCTTAGGGTTAGGTTGAGAATTAGGGTTATTGTTTGCGTTTGGTTTAGGATTAGGCTTGGGGTTAGGGTTAGTGTAAGGGTTAGGTTTTGGTTTGGTTAGGGTTAAGGTTTGGGTTAGGGTTAGGGTTTGGATTAGGGTTAGGGTTAGGGTTAGGGTTTGGTTTAGGGTTAGGGTTAGGGTTAGTTTTAGGGTTAGGTTTACGGTTAGGGTTTGGGTTATTGTTAGGGTTAGGGTTAGGGTTTGGATTTGGGTTAGGGTTAAGGTTAGGGTTAGGGTGTGTGTTAGGTTTAGGATTAATGTGAGGTTTTGGGTTAGGGTTATGTTTCAGTTTAGGTTTTGGGTTAGGGTTAGGGTTAGGGTTAGGGTTAGATTTAGTGTTTGGGTTTGGGTTTGTGTAAGGCTTAGTGTGAGGATTAGTGTAAGGGTTAGGGTTTGGGTTTGGGTTAGTGTTAAGGTTAGGGTTTGGTTTCTTTTAGGGTTAATGTTACGGTTAGGGTTAGGTTTAGGGTTTGAGTTAGGGTTTGGTTTGGGTTAGGGTTAGGGTTAGGTATAGGGTTAGGGTTAGTGTTAGGGTGAGGGTTAGGGTTTGAGTTTGGGTTAGGGTTAGGGTTAGGGTTAGGGTTAGGTTTAGGGTGTGGGTTTGGGTTTGGGTTAGGGTTAGGGTTTGTGTTAGGGTTATGTTTAGGGTTAGGTTTTGGGCTAGGGTTAGGTTTAGGGTTAGCGTTTGGGTTAGGGTTAGGTTTAGGGTTAATGTTTGGGTTAGGGTTAGGTTTAGGGTTTGGGTTAGGGTTAGGGTTTGGGTTAATGTTAGGTTTAGGGTTAGGGTTTGGGTTAGGGTTAGTTTTAGGGTTAATGTTTGGGTTAGGGTAAGGGTTAGGTATAGGGTTAGGGGTTTGTTTAGTATTAGGTTTAGTGTTAGGGTTAGGGTACGGGTAGAGGATGTTTTAGGGTTATGGTTAGGGTTAGGGTTTGGGTTTGGGTTAGGGTTAGGTTTAGGATTTGTATTAGAGTTAGGTTTAGGGTTAGGGTTTGAGTTAGGGTTAGGGTTAGGGTTAGGGTTTCCGTTTGGTTTGGGTGATTGTTAGGGTTAGGGTTAGTGTTAGGATTAGGGTTTGGGTTTGGGTTAGGTTTAGTGTTAGGGTTAGGGTTAGGGTTTAGGGTGAGGGTTTGCGATAAGGTTAGTGTTTGGGTAAGGGTTAGTG
>JAJHUQ010000053.1:90000-95000 GCA_035773235.1 Eospalax fontanierii | reverse complement strand
AGGGTTAGGTTTAGCGTTAGGTTTTGGGCTAGGGTTAGGTTTAGGGTTAGCGTTAGGGTTAGCGTTAGGTTTAGGGTTAATGTTTGGGTTAGGGTTAGGGTTAGGTTTAGGGTTTGGGTTAGGGTTACTGTTAGGGTCAGGGTTTGGGTTAGGTTTAGGTTTTTATTCGGGTTAGTGTTGGGGTTAGATTTAGGGTTTGGATAAGGGTTAGGGTTAGGGATAGGGTTTGTGTTAGGGTTAGCATTAGTTTTAGGGTTTGAGTTTGGGTTAGGGTTAGGGTTAGGGTTAGGGTTAGGTTTAGGGTTAGGGTTTGTGTTAGGGTTAGGTTTAGGCTTAGGCTTAGGGTTAGGGTTAGAGTTAGGGTTTGTGTTAGGGTTAGTGTTAGGGTTTGGGTATTGGTTAGGTTTAGGTTTAATGTTTGGGTTAGGGTTAGGGTTAGGGTTAGGGTTAGTGTTAGGGTTTGGGTTAGTGTTAGGTTTAGGTTTAGGGTTAGGGTTAGGGTTAGGGTTTCTGTTAGGGTTAGTGTTAGGGTTTGGGTATGGGTTAGGTTTAGGTTTAATGTTTGGGTTAGGGTTAGGGTTAGGGTTAGTGTTAGGGTTTGGGTTAGTGTTAGGTTTAGGGTTGGGGTGAGGGTTAGGGCTAGGGTTAGGGTGACGGTTAGAGTTTGGGTTAGGTTTAGGGTTAGGGTTAGGGTTAGGGTTAGAGTTACGGTTAGAGTTTGGGTTAGGGTTAGGGTTAGGGTTAGTTTTTGGGCTAGGGTTAGGTTTAGGGTTAGCGTTTGGTTTAGAGTTAGGTTTAGGGTTAATGTTTGGGTTAGGGTTAGGGTTAGGGTTTGGGTTAGGGTTAGGGTTAGGTTTAGGGTTTGGGTTAGGGTTAGGTTTCGGGTTAGGGTTTGCGTTAGGGTTAGTTTTCGGTTTAATGTTTAGGTTAGGGTAAGGGTTAGGTATAGGGTTAGGCGTTTGTTTAGTATTAGGTTTAGTGTTAGGGTTAGGGTACGGTTAGAGGATGGGTTAGGGTTATGGTTAGGGTTAGGGTTTGGGTTTGGGTAGGGTTAAGGTTAGGGTTAGGGTGTGTGCTAGGTTTAGGTTTAGTGTGAGGATTTGGGTTAGGGTTAGGTTTCGGTTTAGGCTTTGGGTTTGGTTTAGGGTTAGGGTGAGGATTAGCGTAAGGGTTTGGGTTTGGGTTAGGGTTAAGGTTAGGGTTTGATTTCGGTTCGTGTAAATATTAGGGTTAGGGTTTGGTTTAGAGTTTGAGTTAGGGTTTGGTTTGGGTTAGGGTTAGGGTTAGGTTTAGGGTTAGGGTTAGTGTTAGGGTTAGGGTTAGGGTTTGATTTAGGGTTAGGATTAGGGTTTGGGTTTGGGTTTGGGTTAAGGTTAGGATTAGGTTTAGGGTTTGGGTTAGGGTTAGAGTTATGGTTAGAGTTTGGGTTAGGGTTAGGGTTAGGTTTAGGGTTTGGGTTTGTGTTTGGGTTAGGGTTAGGGTTTGTGTTAGGGTTAGGTTTAGGATTAGGTTTGGGCTAGGGTTAGGTTTAGGGTTACCGTTAGGGTTAGCGTTAGGTTTAGGGTTAATGTTTGGGTTAGGGTTAGGGTTAGGTTTAGGGTTTGGGTTAGGGTTAGTGTTAGGGTCAGGTTTTGGGTTAGGTTTAGGTTTTGGTTCGGGTTAGTGTTAGGGTTAGATTTAGGGTTTGGATAAGGGTTAGGGTTAGGGATAGCGTTTGTGTTAGGGTTAGCATTAGGTTTAGGGTTTGAGTTTGGGTTAGGGTTAGGGTTAGGGTTAGGGTTAGGGTTAGGGTTAGGGTTAGGTTTACGGTTAGGGTTTGTGTTTGGGTTAGGTTTAGGCTTAGGCTTAGGGATAGGGTTAGGTTTAGGGTTTGTGTTAGGTTTAGTGTTAGGGTTTGGGTATGGGTTAGGTTTAGGTTTAATGTTTGGGTTAGGGTTAGGTTTAGGGTTAGGGTTAGGGTTAGTGTTAGGGTTTCGGTTAGTGTTAGGTTTAGGGTTAGGGTTAGGGTTACTGTTAGAGTTACGGTTAGAGTTTGGGTTAGGGTTAGAGTTAGGTTTTGGTCTAGGGTTAGGTTTAGGTTTAGCGTTTGGGTTCGGGTTAGGTTTAGGGTTAATGTTTGGGTTAGGGTTAGGGTTAGGGTTTGAGTTAGGGTTAGGGTTAGGGTTTGGGTTAGGGTTAGGTTTAGGGTGAGGGTTTGGGTTAGGATTAGTTTTAGGGTTAATGTTTGGGTTAGGGGTAGGGTTAGGTATAGGGTTAGGGGTTTGTTTTTTATTAGGTTTAGTGTTAGGGTTACGGTACGGGTAGAGGATGGGTTAGGGTTATGGTTAGGGTTAGGGTTTGGGTTTGGGTTAGGGTTAGGGTTAGAGTTTGTATTAGAGTTAGGTTTAGGGTTAGGGTTTGAGTTAGGGTTAGGTTTTCCGTTTGGTTTAGGGTGAGCGTTAGGGTTAGGGTTAGGGTTAGTGTTAGGATTAGGGTTTGGGTTTGGGTTAGGTTTAGTGTTAGGGTTAGGGTTAGGGTTTAGGTTACGTTTAGGGTGAGGGTTTGCGAAAAGGTTAGTGTTTGGGTAAGGGTTAGTGTTAGGATAAGGGTTAGGGTTAGGGTTAGGGTTAGGTTTAGCGTTTGGGTTAGGGTTAAGTTTAGGCTAAGTTTAGTGTAAGGGCTTGGGTTAGGTTTAGGTTTAGGTTTAGGGTTAGGGTTAGGGTTAGAGTGTGCGTTTGGATTAGGGTAAGGTTTAGAGTTAGGGTTAGATTTAGGGATAGAGTTATGGTTTGGGTTCTGGGTATGGTTAGGGTTTGGGTAAGGGTTAGGTTTAGAGTTAGGGTTTGGGTTTGGGTTAGGTTTAGGCTTAGGGTTAGGGTTTGTGTTTGTGTTTGGGTTAGGGTTAGGGTTAGGGTTAGGGTTAGGGTTTGGGTTTGGGTTAGCCTTAGGGTTAGGGTTAGGGTTTGCGTTATTGTTAGGGTTAGGGTTTAGGGTTTGGGTTTGGGTAAGGGTTAGGGTTAGGGTTAGGGTTTGAGTTAGCGTTAGGGTTAGGGTTTGGGTTTGGGTTTGGGTTAGGGTTAGGGTTAGGTTTAGGGTTAGGGTTAGTGATAGCGTTAGGGTTAGGGTTTGAGTTAGGGTTAGGGTTAGGGTTTGGGTTTGGGTTAGGGTTAGGATTAAGGTTAGGGTTTGGGTTAGGGTTAGAGTTATGGTTAAAGTTTGGGTTAGGGTTAGGGTTAGGTTTAGGGTTTGGGTTTGGGTTTGGGTTAGGGTTAGGGTTTGTGTTAGGGTTAGGTTTAGGGTTAGGTTTTGGGCTAGGGTTAGGTTTAGGGTTAGCGTTAGGGTTAGCGTTAGGTTTAGGGTTAATGTTTGGGTTACGGTTAGGGTTCGGTTTAGGGTTTGGGTTAGGGTTAGTGTTAGGGTTAGGGTTTGGGTTAGGTTTAGGTTTTGGTTCGGGTTAGTGTTAGGGTTAGATTTAGGGTTTGGATAAGGGTTAGGGTTAGGGATAGGGTTTGTGTTAGGGTTAGCATTAGGTTTAGGGTTTGAGTTTGGGTTAGGGTTAGGGTTAGGGTTAGGTTTAGGGTTAGGGTTTGTGTTAGGGTTAGGTTTAGGCTTAGGCTTAGGCTTAGGCTTAGGGTTAGGGTTTGTGTTAGGGTTACTGTTAGGGTTTGGGTATGGGTTAGGTTTAGGTTTAATGTTTGGGTTAGGGATAGGGTTAGGGTTAGGGTTAGGGTTAAGGTTAGGGTTTGGGTTAGTGTTAGGTTTAGGGTTAGGGTTAGGGTTAGGGTAAGAGTTACGGTTAGAGATTGGGTTAGGGTTAGGGTTAGGTTTAGGGTTTTTAGTTTGGGTTTGGGTTAGGGTTAGGGTTTGTGTTAGGGTTAGGTTTAGGGTTAGGTTTTGTGCTAGGGTTAGGTTTACGGTTAGCGTTTGGGTTAGGGTTAGGTTTAGGGTTAATGTTTGGGTTAGGGTTAGGGTTAGGGTTTGGGTTAGGGTTAGGGTTAGGGTTAGGGTTAGGGTTTGGGTTAGGGTTAGGTTTAGGGTTAGGGTTTGGGTTAGGGTAAGTTTTAGGCTTAATGTTTGGGTTAGGGTAAGGTTATGTATAGGGTTAGGCGTTTGTTTAGTATTAGGTTTAGTGTTAGGTTTAGGGTACGAGTAGAGGATGGGTTAGGGGTATGGTTAGGGTTAGGGTTTCGGTTTGGGTAGGGTTAAGGTTAGAGTTAGGGTGTGTGTTAGGTTTAGGTTTAGTGTGAGGATTTGGGTTAGGGTTAGGTTTCGGTTTAGGCTTTGGGTTTGGGTTAGGGTTAGGGTGAGGATTAGCGTAAGGGTTTGGGTTTGGGTTAGGGTTAAGGTTAGGGTTTGGTTTCGGTTAGGGTTAATGTTAGGGTTAGGGTTAGGTTTAGAGTTTGAGTTAGGGTTTGGTTTGGGTTAGGGTTAGGGTTAGGTTTAGGGTTAGGGTTAGTGTTAGGGTTAAGGTTAGGGTTTGAGTTAGGGTTAGGGTTAGGCTTAGGCTTAGGGATACGGTTAGGTTTAGGGTTTGTGTTAGGTTTAGTGTTAGGGTTTGGGTAAGGGTTAGGTTTAGGTTTAATGTTTGGGTTAGGGTTAGGGTTAGGGTTAGGGTTAGGGTTAGGGTTAGGGTTAGTGTTAGGCTTTGGGTTAGTGTTAGGTTTAGGGTTAGGGTTAGGGTTAGGGTTAGAGTTACGGTTAGAGTTTGGGTTAGGGTTAGGGTTAGGTTTTGGGCTAGGGTTAGGTTTAGGGTTAGCGTTTGGGTTAGTTTTAGGTTTAGGGTTAATGTTTGGGTTAGGGTTAGGGTTAGGGTTTGCGTTAGGGTTAGGGTTGGGGTTAGGGTTTGGGTTAGGGTTAGGTTTAGGGTTAGGTTTTGGGTTAGGGTTAGTTTTAGGGTTAATGTTTGGGTTAGGTTAAGAGTTAGGTATAGGGTTAGGGGTTTGTTTATTATTAGGTTTAGTGTTAGGGTTAGGGTACGGGTAGAGGATGTTTTAGGGTTATGGTTAGTGTTAGGGTTTGGG
>JAJHUQ010000053.1:75000-82500 GCA_035773235.1 Eospalax fontanierii | reverse complement strand
ATAGAGTTATAGTTTGGGTTCTGGGTATGGTTATGGTTTGGGTAAGGGTTAGGTTTAGGGTTAGGGTTTGGGTTTGGGTTATGTTTAGGGTTAGGGTTAGGGTTTGGGTTTGTTTTTGGGTTAGGGTTAGGGTTAGGGTTATGGTTAGGGTTGGTGTTGGGTTAGGGTTAGGGTTAGGGTTTGCGTTATTGTTAGGGTTAGGGTTAGGGTTAAGTTTTGGGTTTGGTTTAGGTTTAATGTTAGGTTTTGGGATAGAGTTATGGTTTGGGTTAGGGTTAGTGTTAGGTTTTCGCTTAGGGTTAGGTTGAGAATTAGGGTTATTGTTTGCGTTTGGTTTAGGATTAGGCTTGGGGTTAGGGTTAGTGTAAGGGTTAGGTTTTGGTTTGGTTAGGGTTCAGGTTTGGGTTAGGGTTAGGGTTTGCATTAGGGTTAGGGTTAGGGTTAGGGTTTGGTTTAGGGTTAGGGTTAGGGTTAGTTTTAGGGTTAGGTTTACGGTTAGGGTTTGGGTTAGTGTTAAGGTTAGGGTTAGGGTTTGGATTTGGGTTAGGGTTAAGGTTAGGGTTAGGGTGTGTGTTAGGTTTAGGATTAGTGTGAGGATTTGGGTTAGGGTTAGGTTTCAGTTTAGGCTTTGGGTTAGGGTTAGGGTTAGGGTTAGGGTTAGATTTAGTGTTTGTGTTTGGGTTTCGGTAAGGGTTAGGGTGAGGATTCGTGTAAGGGTTTGGGTTTGGGTTTGGGTTAGTGTTAAGGTTAGGGTTTGGTTTCTTTTAGGGTTAATGTTAGGGTTAGGGTTAGGTTTAGGGTTTGAGTTAGGGTTTTGTTTGGGTTAGGGTTAGGGTTAGGTTTAGGGTTTGGTTTTGGGTTTGGGTTACGGTTAGGGTTTGTTTTAGGGTTAGGTTTAGGGTTAGGTTTTGAGCTAGGGTTAGGTTTAGGGTTAGGGTTTGGGATTGGGTTAGTGTTAGGGTTAGGGTTAGGGTTTAGATTTGGGTTAGGGTTAAGCTTAGGGTTAGGGTGTGTGTTAGGTTTAGGTTTAGTGTGAGGATTTGGGTTAGGGTTAGGTTTCGGTTTAGGCTATGGGTTTGGGTTAGGGTTAGGGTGAGGATTAGTGTAAGGGTTTGGGTTTGGGTTAGGGTTAAGGTTAGGGTTTGGTTTCGGTTAGGGTTAATGTTAGGGTTAGGGTTAGGTTTAGAGTTTGAGTTAGGGTTTGGTTTGGGTTAGGGTTAGGGTTAGGTTTAGGGTTAGGGTTAGTGTTCGCGTTAGGGTTAGGGTTTCAGTTAGGGTTAGGGTTAGGGTTAGGGTTTCCGTTTGGTTTAGGGTGAGCGTTAGAGTTTGGGTTAGGGTTAGTGTTTGGATTAGGGTTTGGGTTTGGGTGAGGTTTAGTGTTAGGGTTAGGGTTAAGGTTTAGGTTAGGTTTAGGGTGAGGGTTTGCGATAAGGTTAGTGTTTGGGTAAGGGTCAGTGTTACGATAAGGGTTAGGGTTAGGGTTAGGGTTAGGTTTAGCATTTGGGTTAGGGTTAAGTTTAGGCTAAGTTTAGTGTTAGGGCTTGGGTTAGGTTTAGGTTTAGGGTTAGGGTTAGGGTTAGGGTTAGGGTGTGCGTTTGGATTAGTGTAAGGTTTAGGGTTAGGGTTAGATTTAGGGATAGAGTTATGGTTTGGGTTCTGCATATGGTTAGGGTTTGGGTAAGGGTTAGGTTTAGGGTTAGGGTTTGGGTTTGGGTTATATTTAGGGTTAGGGTTAGGGTTTGGGTTTGTGTTTGGGTTAGGGTTAGGGTTAGGGTTAGGGTTTGGGTTTGGGTTAGGGTTAGGGTTAGGGTTAGGGTTTGCGTTATTGTTAGGGTTAGGGTTAGGGTTTGGGTTTGGGTTAGGGTTAGGGTTAGAATTAGGATTTGGGTTAGGTTTAGGGTTAGGGTTAGGGTTAGGGTTTGCGTAAGAGTAAGGTTTAGAGTTAAGCTCAAGGTTAGTTTTAATGTTAGGGCAAGTGTTAGGGTTAAGTTTTGGGTTTGGTTTAGGTTTAAGGTTAGGTTTTGGGATAGAGTTATGGTTTGGGTTAGGGTTAGTGTTAGGTTTTCGCTTTGGGTTAGGTTGAGAATTAGGGTTATTGTTTGCGATTGGTTTAGGATTAGGCTTGGGGTTAGGGTTAGTGTAAGGGTTAGGTTTTGGTTTGGTTATGGTTTAGGTTTGGGTTAGGGTTAGGGTTTGGATTAGGGTTAGGGTTAGGGTTAGGGTTTGGGTTAGGGTAAGGGTTAGGGTTAGGGTTAGGGTTAGGTTTACGGTTAGGGTTTGGGTTTGGGTTAGTGTTAGGGTTAGGGTTAGGGTTTGGATTTGGGTAGGGTTAAGTTTAGGTTTAGGGTGTGTGTTAGGTTTAGGATTAATGTTAGGATTTGGGTTAGGGTTATGTTTCAGTTTAGGCTTTGTGTTAGGGTTAGGGTTAGGGTTAGGGTTAGGGTTAGATTTAGTGTTTGGGTTTGGGTTTGTGTAAGGGTTAGGGTGAGGATTAGTGTAAGGGTTTGGGTTTGGGTTTGGGTTAGTGTTAAGGTTAGGGTTTTTATTCTTTTAGGGTTAATGTTAGGGTTAGGGTTAGGTTTAGGGTTTGAGTTAGGGTTTGGTTTGGGTTAGGGTTAGGGTTAGGTATAGGGTTAGGGTTAGTGTTAGGGTTCGGGTTAGGGTTTGAGTTTGTGTTAGGGTTAGGGTTAGGGCTAGGGTTAGGTTTAGGGTGTGGGTTTGGGTTTGTTTTAGGGTTAGGGTTTGTGTTAGGTTTAGGTTTATGGTTAGGTTTTGGGCTAGGGTTAGGTTTAGGGTTAGCGTTTGGGTTAGGGTTAGGTTTAGGGTTAATGTTTGGGTTAGGGTTAGGGTTAGGGTTTGGGTTAGGGTTAGGGTTTGGGTTAATGTTAGGGTTAGGATTAGGGTTTGGGTTAGGGTTAGTTTTAGGGTTAATGTTTGGTAAGGGTAAGGGTTAGGTATAGGGTTAGGGGTTTGTTTAGTATTAGGTTTAGTGTTAGGGTTAGGGTACGGGTAGAGGATGGGTTAGTGTTATGGTTAGGGTTAGGGTTTGGGTTTGGGTTAGGGTTAGGTTTAGGATTTGTATTAGAGTTAGGTTTAGGGTTATGGTTTGAGTTAGGGTTAGGGTTAGGGTTAGGGTTTCCGTTTCGTTTGGGTGAGTGTTAGGGTTAGGGTTAGTGTTAGGATTAGGGTTTGGGTTTGGGTTAGGTTTAGTGTTAGGGTTAGGGTTAGGGTTTAGGGTGTGGGTTTGCGATAAGGTTAGTGTTTGGGTAAGGGTTAGTGTTAGGATTATTGTTAGGGTTAGGGTTAGGTTTAGGATTAGCGTTTGGGTTAGGGTTAAGTTTAGGCTAAGGTTAGTGTTAGGGCTTGGGTTGGGTTTAGGGTTAGGGTTAGGGTTAGGGTTAGGGTTAGGGTGTGCGTTTGGATTAGGGTAAGGTTTAGGGTTAGGGTTAGGTTTAGGGATAGAGTTATGGTTTGGGTTCTGGTTATGGTTAGGGTTTGGGTAAGGGTTAGGTTTAGGGTTAGGGTTTGGGTTTGGGTTAAGTTTAGGGTTAGGATTAGGGTTTGGGTTTGTGTTTGGGTTAGGGTTAGGGTTAGGATTAGGGTTTGGGTTTGGGTTAGGGTTAGGGTTAGGGTTTGCGTTAGGGTTAGGATTAGGGTTAAGGTTTGGGTTTGGGTTAGGGTTAGGGTTAGAGTTAGGGTTTGGGTTAGTGTTAGGGTTAGGGTTTGTGTTAGCGTTAGGGTTAGGGTTAGGGTTACGGTTAGGGTTTGGGTTAGGGTTAGGGTTAGGCTTAGGGTTTGCATTTGGGTTAGGGTTACGTTTAGGGTTAGGGTTAGGATTAGGTTTAGGGTTATGGTTTGTGTTAGCGTTAGGGTTAGGGTTAGGGTTACGTTTAGGGTTTGGGTTTGGGTTAGGGTTATGGTTAGGGTTAGGGTTTGCGTTTGTGTTAGGGTTACTTTTAGGTTTAGGTTTAGCGTTAGGAATAGAGATAGGGTTTGTTTTAGGGTTAGGTTTTGTGTTAGGCTTAGGGTTTGGGTTTGGGTTAGGGTTAGGGTTAGGGTTAGGGTCAGGGTTAGGTTTAGTGTTAGGGTTAGTGTTAGGGTTAAGTTTTGGGTTTGGTTTAGGTTTAAGGTTAGGTTTTGGGATAGAGTTATGGTTTGGGTTATGGTTAGTGTTAGGTTTTCGCTTAGGGTTACGTTGAGAATTAGGGTTATTTTTTGGGTTTGGTTTAGGATTAGGCTTGGGGTTAGGGTTAGTGTAAGGGTTAGGTTTTGGTTTGGTTAGGGTTAAGGTTTGGGTTAGGGTTAGGTTTTGGATTAGGGTTAGGGTTAGGGTTAGGGTTTGGGTTAGGGTAAGGGTTAGGGTTAGGGTTAGGGTTAGGTTTACGGTTAGGGTTTGGGTTTGGGTTAGTGTTAGGGTTAGGGTTAGGGTTTGGATTTGAGTTAGGGTTAAGGTTAGGGTTAGGGTGTGTGTTAGGTTTAGGTTTAGTGTGAGGATTTGGGTTAGGGTTAGGTTTCGGTTTAGGCTGTGGGTTTGGGTTAGGGTTAGGGTGATGATTAGTGTAAGGGTTTGGGTTTGGGTTAGGGTTAAGGTTAGGGTTTGGTTTTGGTTAGGGTTCATGTTAGGGTTAGGGTTAGGTTTAGAGTTTGAGTTAGGGTTTGGTTTGGGTTAGGGTTAGGGTTAGGTTTCGGGTTAGGGTTAGTGTTAGCGTTAGGATTAGGGTTTGATTTAGGGTTAGGGTTAGGGTTTGGGTTTCTGTTAGGGTTAGAATTAGGGTTAGGGTTGGGTTAGGGTTAGGGTTTGGGTTTGGGTTAGGATTAGGATTAGGGTTGGGGTGGGGTTAGGGTTAGAGTTATGGTTAAAGTTTGGGTTGGGGTTAGGGTTAGGTTTAGGGTTTGGGTTTGGGTTTGGGTTAGGATTAAGGTTTGTGTTAGGGTTAGGTTTAGAGTTAGGTTAGGTTTAATGTTTGGGTTAGGGTTAGGGTTAGGTTTAGGGTTTGGGTTAGGGTTAGTGTTAGGGTCAGGGTTTGTGTTAGGTTTAGGTTTTGGGTTTGGTTTAGTGTTACGATTAGTGTTAGGGTTAGAGTTAGTGTTACGGTTAGAGTTTGGGTTAGGTTTAGGCCTGGGTTAGGGTATGGGTTTGTGTTAGGGTTAGGGATAGGGTTTGTGTTAGGGTTAGGTTTAGGGTTAGGGTTTGGGCTAGGGTTAGGGTTAGCTTTAATGTTAATGTTTTTGTTAGCTTTAGGGTTAGGGTTTGGGTTAGGGTTAGGTTTAGGGTTAGGGTTTGGGTTGGGTTAGTTTTAGGGTTAATGTTTGGGTTAGGGTTAGGGTTAGGTATAGGGTTTGTGTTTGGTTTAGTGTTACGTTTCGTGTTAGGGTTAGGGTTAGGGTTAGGGTTATGGTTAGAGTTTGGGTTAGGTTTAGGGCTGCGTTAGGGTTTGGGTTTGTGTTAGGTTTAGGGTTAGGATTTATGTTAGGGTTAGGTTTAGGGTTAGGGTTTGGGCTAGGGTTAGGATTAGGTTTAGGGTTAATGTTTGGGTTAGGGTTAGGTTTAGGTTTAGAGTTAGGGTTTGAGTTAGGGTTAGGGTTAGGGTTAGGGTAAGGGTTTGGGTTAGGGTTAGTTTTAGGGTTAATGTTTGGGTTAGGGTTAGGGTTAGGTATAGGGTTTGTGTTTGGTTTAGTGTTACGTTTAGTGTTAGGGTTAGGGTTAGGGTTAGGGTTATGGTTAGAGTTTGGGTTAGGTTTAGGGCTGGGTTAGGGTTTGGGTTTGTGTTAGGGTTAGGGTTAGGATTTGTGTTAGGGTTAAGTTTAGGGTTACGGTTTGGGCTAGGGTTAGGGTTAGGTTTAGGGTTAATGTTTGGGTTAGGGTTAGGTTTAATTTTAGGGTTAGGGTTTGAGTTAGGTTTAGGGTTAGGGTTAGGGTTAGGTTTTGGTTTATGGTTAGGTTTAGGCTTAGGGTTTGGGTTAGGGTTAGGTTTAGGTTTAATGTTTGGGTTAGGGGTAGGGTTAGGTATAGGGTTTGTGTTTGGTTTAGTGTTACGTTTCGTGTTAGGGTTAGGGTTAGGGTTAGGGTTATGGTTAGAGTTTGGGTTAGGTTTAGGGCTGCGTTAGGGTTTGGGTTTGTGTTAGGTTTAGGGTTAGGATTTATGTTAGGGTTAAGGTTAGGGTTAGGGTTTGGGCTAGGGTTAGGATTAGGTTTAGGGTTAATGTTTGGGTTAGGGTTAGGTTTAGGTTTAGAGTTAGGGGTTGAGTTAGGGTTAGGGTTTGGGTTAGGGTAAGGGTTTGGGTTAGGGTTAGTTTTAGGGTTAATGTTTGGGTTAGGGTTAGGGTTAGGTATAGGGTTTGTGTTTGGTTTAGTGTTACGTTTAGTGTTAGGGTTAGGGTTAGGGTTAGGGTTATGGTTAGAGTTTGGGTTAGGTTTAGGGCTGGGTTAGGGTTTGGGTTTGTGTTAGGGTTAGGGTTAGGATTTGTGTTAGGGTTAAGTTTAGGGTTACGGTTTGGGCTAGGGTTAGGGTTAGGTTTAGGGTTAATGTTTGGGTTAGGGTTAGGTTTAAGTTTAGGGTTAGGGTTTGAGTTAGGTTTAGGGTTAGGGTTAGGGTTAGGTTTTGGTTTATGGTTAGGTTTAGGCTTAGGGTCTGGGTTAGGGTTAGGTTTAGGTTTAATGTTTGGGTTAGGGGTAGGGTTAGGTATAGGGTTAGTGTTAGGTTAGTTTTAGGGTTAGGTTTAGGGTTAGGGTTAGGGTTAGTGTTAGGGTTAGGTTAGTAGAGGTAGGCTTTGTAGTAGAGGTCCTTCATGTGGAGGGCCTGGGCAGGGCCAGCAGGCCACACCACCTTCTCCCCTCCTCCTCCCATCTTCTCCTGGCTGCTTCATTTGGTCAAACACTAGAACTTTGACCTAAATTCAACTAAATCTCTCCAAACGGGTTACCCAAACACTAGAGCCTACCACCAAGAAACCTCTGTGTTTCAGCAACTCATCTGAGAGGGCTTTGTCACCTAGCAATACGCTAAATAATGCTTTGCCAGGTCACTGCCTCTTGGAGTTCCAGAATCTTAGTCCAAGATTCTGTGACCTCATCACTCCTGCCCACATCAGACACCAATGACAGGAGACTGACCAATAGCACTCAGCACCCACTTGCAAAGCTCTGCCTGTCTATCATAGCTTCAGAGCAGATGCTCTTCCCCTGGTCAAGTCATGCCAATGTTGCTTCCCAGTCCTGCAGCTCTTGCCAGGATTGCACGTGGTTACCTAAATAACCAACCTCTTTCTTTCTAGAATTTACCATATTATTGATATTGGATTCTTAAGTACTATAAGCTACATTTGAATTAGAAAACTACTTTGGACATCGTTTTCTATGAGGGAAAATATTTTCCTTTTTAATTGTTGCTGAATCCAATCTTTGCTCTTAAAAAAGTACAACTCAACTCTTGGGGGTGAGGTAGGAGGATTATCAGTTCAAGGCTACCCTCGGATTAGGGTATGGGTTATGGTTATGGT
>JAJHUQ010000053.1:0-72500 GCA_035773235.1 Eospalax fontanierii | reverse complement strand
ATTAGGGTTAAGGTTTGGGTTTGGGTTAGGGTTAGGGTTAGAGTTAGTGTTTGGGTTAGGGTTAGGGTTAGGGTTAGGGTTAGGTTTTGTGTTAGCGTTAGGGTTAGGGTTACGGTTACGGTTAGGGTTTGGGTTAGGGTTATGGTTAGGCTTAGGGATTGCGTTTGGGTTAGGGTTAAGTTTAGGGTTAGGTTTAGGATTAGGTTTAGGGTTAGGGTTTGTGTTAGCGTTAGATTTAGGGTTAGGGTTACGTTTAGGGTTTGGGTTTGGGTTAGGGTTAGGGTTAGGGTTAGGGTTTGCGTTTGTGTTAGGGTTACTTTTAGGTTTAGGTTTAGGGTTAGGAATAGGGATAGGGTTTGTTTTAGGGTTAGGTTTTGTGTTAGACTTAGGGTTTGGGTTTGGATTAGGGTTAGGATTAGGGTTAGGGTCAGGGTTAGGTTTAGTGTTAGGGTTAGTGTCAGGGTTAAGTTTTGGGTTTGGTTTAGGTTTAAGGTTAGGTTTTGGGATAGAGTTATGGTTTGGGTTAGGGTTAGTGTTAGGTTTTCGCTTAGGGTTACGTTGAGAATTAGGGTTATTATTTGGGTTTGGTTTAGGATTAGACTTGGGGTTAGGGTTAGTGTAAGGGTTAGGTTTTGGTTTGGTTAGCGTTGGGGTTTGGGTTAGGGTTAGGGTTTGGATTAGGGTTAGGGTTAGTGTTAGGTTTTGGTTTAGGGTTATGATTAGGGTTAGGGTTAGGGTTAGGTTTACAGTTTGGGTTTGGGTTTGGGTTAGGGTTAGGGTTAGCGTTAGGGTTTGGATTTTGGTTATGATTAAGGTTAGGGTTAGGGTTTGTGTTAGGGTTAGGATTAGGGTAAGGGTTTGGGTTAGGGTTAGGTTTATTGTTAGCGTTTGGTTTAGGGTTAGGTTTAGTTTTAATGTTTGGTTTAGGGTTAGGGTTATGGTTAGGGTTAGGGTTAGGGTTTGGGTTAGTGTTAGTGTTAGGGTTAGGGTTAGGGTTAGGCTTAGGGTTAGGGTTAGGGTTACTGTTAGAGTTTGGTTTAGGTTTAGGTTTAGGATTAGGGATTGGTTTTGGGTTTGGGTTACGGTTAGGGTTTTTAGTTAGGGTTAGGGTTTGGGCTAGGGTTAGTATTAGGGTTATTGTTTGGGTTAGGGTTACGGTTAGGTTTAGGGGTAATGTTTGGGTTATGGTTAGGGTCAGGGTTTGGGTTAGGGTTAGGTTTAGGGTCAATGTTTGGGTTCGGGTTAGGGTTAGGTATAGTGTTTGGGTTAGGGTTAGGGTTAGGGTGTGCGTTTGGGTTAGGGTTAGTTTTAGGGATAGGATTAGGTTTAGGGATACAGTTATTGTTTGGGTTCTGGTTATTGTTAGGGTTTGGGTTAGGGTTAGGTTTAGGGTTTGGGTTTGGGTTAAGGTTAGGATTAGGTTAGTGTTTGGGTTTGGGTTTAGGTTAGGGTTAGGGGTTCAGTTTGGGTTGGGATTAGGGTTAGGGTTAGGGTGAGGGTTTGGGTTACATTTAGGGTTAGGGTTAGGGTTAGTGTTTGGGTTTGGGTTAGGGTTAGGTTTAGGGTTAGGGTTTTGGTTAGGGTTAGGGTTATGGTTATGGTTAGAGTTTGGGTTAGGGTTAGGTTTAGGTTTAGGGTTTGGTTTAGGGTTAGGTTTAGGGTTAATGTTTGGGTTAGGGTTAGGATTAGGTATAGGGTTTGGTTTGGTTTAGTGTTACGTTTAGTGTTAGGGTTAGGGTTAGGGTTAGGGTTACGGTTAGAGTTTGGGTTAGGTTTAGGCCTGGGTTAGGGTTTGGGTTTGTGTTAGGGTTAGGGTTAGGGTTTGTGTTAGGGTTAGGTTTAGGGTTAGGGTTAGAGTTAGGGTTAGGGTTAGGGTTAGGGTTAGGGTTAGGGATTGTGTTAGGGTTTGGTTTGCATTAGGATTAGGGTTAGGGTTAGGGGTAGGGTTAGGGTTAGGGTTAGGGTTTGGTTTTGGGTTAGGGTTAGGGTTAGGGTTAGGGTTAGGGTTAGGGTTCGGGTCTGGGTTTGGGTTAGGGTTAGGGTTAGATTTAGGGTTTGGGTTAGGGTTAGGGGTAGTGTTAGGGTTTGGGTTAAGGTAAGGGATAGGGTTAGGGTAAGGGATACAGTAAGGGAAAGGGTAAGGGTTAGGGTTAGGGTTAGGTTTAGGGTGTTCGTTTGGGTTAGGGTTAGGTTTAGGGATAGGGTTAGGTTTAGGGATACAGTTATGGTTTGGGTTCGGGTTATTGTTAGGGTTTTGTTTAGGGTTAGGATTAGGGTTTGGGTTTGGGTTAAGGTTAGGATTAGGGTTAGGGTTTGGGTTTGGGTTAGGGTTAGGGTTAGGGTTAGGGTTAGGGTTAGGATTAGGGTTAGGGATTGGGTTAGGGTTAGGGTTAGTGGTAGGTTTAGGTTTAATGTTTGGGTTAGGGTTAGGGTTAGGTATAGGGTTAGTGTTAGGTTAGGTTTAGGGTTAGGTTTAGAGTTAGGGTTAGGGTTAGAATTAGGGTTAGGGTTAGGTTTAGGGTTAGGGTTAGGGTTAGTGTTTGGGTTAGGGTTAGGTTTACGTTTAGGGATACGATTAGGATTAGGGTTATGGTTTGGGTTAGGGTTACGGTTAGGATTAGGGTTAGGGTTAGGGTTAGGGTTAAGGTTAGGGTTAGGGTTAGGTTTAGGGTTAGGGATACGATTAGGATTAGGGTTATGATTTGGGTTAGGGTTAGGGTTAGGATTAAGGTTAGGGTTAGGGTGAGTGTTAGGGTTAGGGTGTGTGTTAGGGTTAGGGTTAAGGTTAGGGCTTCCTTTTGCGTTATGGTGAGTGTTAGGGTTAGGGTTAGTGTTAGGTTTAGGGTTTGGGTTTTGGTTAGTGTTAGTGTTAGGGTTAGGGTTAGGGTTTAGGTTAGATTTAGGGTCAGGGTTTGTGATAAGGTTAGGATTTGGGTTAAGGTTAGGGTTAGGATTAGGGTTAGGGTTAGTGTTAGGGTTAGGGTTAGGGTTTGGTTTTGGGTTAGCGTTAGTGTTTGGGTTAGGGTTAGGGTTAGGGTTGGGTTTTGGGTTTGGGTTAGGGTTAGGGTTAGAGTTAGGGTTTGTGTTAGGGTTAGGGTTAGTGTTAGGGTTTGGGTTAGGGCTAGGGTTAGGTTTAGGTTTAGGGTTAGGTTTAGGGTTAGGGTTAGGTTAATAGAGGTAGGCTTTGTAGTAGAGGTCCTGTATGTGGAGGGCCTGGGCAGGGCCAGCAGGCCACACCACCTTCACCCCTCCTCCTCCCATCTTCTCATGGCTGCTTCTGTTTGTCAAACATCAGAACTTTGACCTAAAGTCAACTAAATCTCTCCAAACTGGTCACCCAAACACTAGAGCCTACCACCAAGAAACCTCTGTGTTTCAGCAACTCATCTGAGAGGGCTTTGTCACCTAGAAATACCCTAAAAAATGCTTTGCCAGGTCACTGCCTCTTGGAGTTCCAGAATCTTAGTCCAAGATTCTGTGACCTCAGCACTCCTGCCCACATCAGACACCAATGACAGGAGACTGACCAATAGCACTCAGCACTCACTTGCAAAGATCTGCCTGTCGATCATAGCTTCAGAGCAGGTGCTCCTCCCCTGGTCAAGTCATGCCAAGGTTGCTTCCCAGTCCTGCAGCTCTTGCCAGGATTGCACGTGGTTACCTAAATAACCAACCTCATTCTTTCTAGAAATTACCATATTATTGATATTGGATTTTTAAGTACTATAAGCTACATTTGAATCAGAAAACTACTTTGGACATCGTTTTCTATGAGGGAAAATATTTTCATTTTCATTGTTGCTGAATCCAATCTTTGCTCTTAAAAAAATACAACTCAACTCTTGGGGGTGAGGCAGGAGGATTATCAGTTCAAGGATATCCTCAGATTAGGGTATGGGTTATGGTTATGGTTATGGTTAGGGTTAGGGTTAGAATTAGGGTTAGGGTTAGGTTTAGGGTTAGGGTTAGGGTTAGTGTTTGGGTTAGGGTTAGGTTTAGGGTTAGGGATATGATTAGGATTAGGGTTATGGTTTGGGTTAGGGTTAGGGTCAGGATTAGGGTTAGGGTTAGGGTTAGGGTTAGGGTGTGAGTTAGGGTAAGGGTTAAGGTTAGGGTTTCCGTTTGGGTTATGGTGAGTGTTAGGGTTAGGGTTAGGGTTAGGTTTAGTGTTAGGTTTAGGGTTTGGGTTTGGGTTAGGTTAGTGTTAGGGTTAGGGTTATTGTTTAGGTTAGGTTTAGGGTCAGGGTTTGTGATAAGTTTAGGATTTGGGTTAAGTTTAGGGTTAGGATTAGGTTTAGGGTTAGTGTTAGGGTTAGGGTTAGTGTTAGGGTTTGGTTTTGGGTTAGGGTTAGGGTTTGGGTTAGGGTTAGGTTTGGGTTAGGGTTAGGGTTAGGGTTTGGTTTAGGGTTAGATTTAGGGTTTGGGTTAGAGTTAGGGTTAGGGTTAGGGTTAGGGTCTGCGTTTGGATTAGGGTTAGGGTTAGAGTTAGGGTTTGTGTTAGGGTTAGGGTTAGTGTTAGAGTTTGGGTTAGGGCTAGGGTTAGGTTTAGGGTTAGGATTAGGGTTTGTTTTAGGGTTAGGGTTAGGGTTAGTGTTAGGGTTAGGTTTATGGTGTGCGTTTGGGTTAGGGTTAGGTTTAGGGTTAGGGTTAGGTTTAGGGATAGTGTTATAATTTGGATTCTGGTTATGTTTAGGGTTTGAGTTAGGGTTAGGTTTAGGGTATGGGTTTGGATTAGGATTAGGGTTAGGGTTAGTTTTTGGGTTTGGGTTAGGGTTAGGGTTAGGGTTAGGGTTTGGGTTTGGGTTAGGGTTAGGGTTACGGTTAGTGTTAATTTCAGTGTTAGGGTTTGGGTTTGGTTTAGGGTTAGGTATAGGGTTAGGGTGTGGGTTTGGATTAGAGTTAGTGTTAGGGTTAGTGTTAGGGTTAGGTTTTGGGATAGGTTTATGTTCAGGTTTAGTGTTCGGGTTTTGGGTTCGGTTTAGTGTTAGGGTTAGGGTTAGTGTTAGGGTCAGGTTTAAGTTTAAGGTTTGGGTTAGGGTTCTGTTTAGGGACAGGGTTAGTTTTATGGGTTTGGTTAGGGTTAGGTTTAGGGTTAGGGTTAGGATTAGGCTTAGGGTTAGTGTTTGGGTTTGGGATAGGTTTAGGGTTTGGGTTAGGGTTAGGTTTAGGGTTAGGGTTTGGGTTAGGGTTAGGTTTAGGGTTAATGTTTGGGTTAGGGTTAGTGTTAGGGTTAGGGTTAGTGTTTTTGTTAGTGTTAGGGTTAGCTTTAGGCTTAAGATTTGGGTTTGGGTTAGGGTTAGGGTTAGGATTAGGGTTAGGTTTTGTGTTAGGGTTAGGTTTAGGGTTAGGGTTTGGGTTAGGGTTAGGTTTAGGGTTAGGGTTTGGGTTACGGTTAGGTTTAGGGTTAGGGTTTGGGTTATTGTTAGTCTTAGGTTTACGTTTTGGTTTACGGTTAGGGTTCGGGTTAGGGTTAGGGTTAGTTTTAGGGTTAGGGTTAGGGTTAGCGTTAGGGTTAGGGTTACGTTTAGAGTTTAGGTTAGGGTTAGGGTTAGGTCAGGGTTTGTTTTTGGTTAGGGTTAGGGTTTGTGTTAGGGTTAGGGTTATGGTTAGGGTTAGGGTTAGGGTTAGGTTTAGTTTTACGGTTTGTGTTAGGGTTAAGTTTAGGGTTAAGGTTTGTGATTGGGGTTAGGGTTAGGGTTAGGGTTAAGGTTTGGGTTATGGTTAGGTTTAGGCTTAGGGTTAGGTTTAGTGTTAGGTTTATGTTTAATGTTTGGGTTAGTGTTAGGGTTAGGTGAAGGGTTAGTGTTAGGTTAGGTTTAGGGTTAGGGTTAGTGTTAGGGTTAGGGTTAGTAGAGGTAGGCTTTGTAGTAGAGGTCCTGTATGTGGAGGGCCTGGGCAGTTCCAGCAGGCCACACCACCTTCTCCCCTCCTCCTCCCATCTTCTCCTGGCTGCTTCTGTTTGTCAAACACTAGAACTTTGACCTAAAGTCAACTAAATCTCTCGAAACTGCTCACCCAAACACTACAGCCTACCACCAAGAAACCTCTGTGTTTCAGCAACTCATCTGAGAGGGCTTTGTCACCTAGCAACACCATAAACAATGTTTGCCTCGTCACTGCCTCTTGGAGTTCCAGAATCTTAGTCCAAGATTCTGTGACCTCAGCACTCATGCCCACATCAGACACCAATGACAGGAGACTGACCAATAGCACTCAGCACTCACTTGCAGAGTTCTGCCTGTCTATCATAGCTTCAGAGCAGGTGCTCCTCCCCTGGTCAAGTCATGCCAAGTTTGCTTCCCAGTCCTGCAGCTCTTGCCAGGATTGCACGTGGTTACATAAATAACCAACCTCATTCTTTCTAGAAATTACCATATTATTGATATTGGATTCTTAAGTACTTTAAGATACATTTGAATCAGAAAACTACTTTGGACATCGTTTTCTATGAGGATAAATATTTTCCTTTTTCATTGTTGCTGAATCCAATCTTTGCTCTTAACAAAGTACAACTCAACTCTTCGGGGTGAGGCAGGAGTATTATCAGTTCAAGGCTACCCTGGGATTAGGGTATGGGTTATTTTTATGGTTAGGTTTAGTGTTAGGGTTAGGGTTTGGGTTAGGGTTAGGTTTAGTTTTTGGGTTAGGGTTAGTGTTTGGGTTAGGATTAGATTTAGGGTTAGGGTTACGATTACGATTAGGGTTATGGTTTGGATTAGGGTTAGGGTTAGGTTTAGGATTAGGGTTAGGGTTTGTATTAGAGTTAGAGTTAGGGTTAGGATTTGGGTTAGGGTTAGGTTTAGGGTTAATGTTTGGGTTAGGGTTAGGGTTAGGTATACGGTTTGGTATGGTTTAGTGTTACGTTTAGTGTTAGGGTTAGGGTTAGTGTTTGTGTTAGGGCTAGGTTTAGGGTTAGGGTTTGAGTTAGGGTTAGGGTTAGGGTTAGGGTTAGGGTTTGGTTTATGGTTAGGTTTAGGCTTAGGGTTTGGGTTAGGGTTAGGTTTAGGTTTAATGTTTGTGTTCGGGTTATGGTGAGGTATAGGGTTAGTGTTAGTTTAGGTTTAGGGTTAGGTTTAGGTTTAGGTTTAGGGTTAGGGTTAGGGTTAGGTTAGTAGAGGTAGGCTTTGTAGTAGAGGTCCTCTATGTGGAGGGCCTGGGCAGGGCCAGCAGGCCACACCACCTTCTCCCCGCCTCCTCCCATCTTCTCCTGGCCTCTTCTGTTTGTCAAACATCAGAACTTTGACCTAAAGTCAACTAAATCTCTTCAAACTGGTCACCCAAACACTAGAGCCTACCACCAAGAAACCTCTGTGTTTCAGCAACTCATCTGAGAGGGCTTTGTCACCTAGCAATACCCTAAACAATGCTTTGCCAGGTCACTGCCTCTTGGAGTTCCAGAATCTTAGTCCAAGATTCTGTGACCTCAGCACTCCTGCCCACATCAGACACCAATGACAGGAGACTGACCAATAGCACTCAGCACTCACTTGCAAAGCTCTGCTGTCTATCATAGCTTCAGAGCAGGTGCTCCTTCCCTCGTCAAGTCATGCCAAGGTTGCTTCCCAATCCTGCAGGTCTTGCCAGGATTGCACGTGGTTACATAAATAACCAACCACATTCTTTCTAGAAATTACCATATTATTGATATTGGATTTTTTAAATACTATAAGCTACATTTGAATCAGAAAACTACTTTGGACATCGTTTTCTATGAGGGAAAATATTTTCATTTTCATTGTTGCTGAATCCAATATTTGCTCTTAAAAAAATACAACTCAACTCTTGGGGGTGAGGCAGGAGGATTATCAGTTCAAGGCTACCCTCAGATTAGGGTATGGGTTATGGTTATGGTTATGGTTAGGGTTAGGGTTTGAATTAGGGTTAGGGTTAGGTTTAGTGTTAGGGTTAGGGTTAGTGTTTGGGTTAGGGTTAGGTTTAGGGTTAGGGATATGATTAGGATTAGGGTTATGGTTTGGGTTAGGGTTAGGGTCAGGATTAGGGTTAGGGTTAGGGTTAGGGTTAGGGTGTGAGTTAGGGTAAGTGTTAAGGTTATGGTTTCCGTTTGGGTTATGGTGAGTGTTAGGGTTAGGGTTAGTGTTAGGTTTAGGGTTTGGGTTTGGGTTAGGTTAGTGTTAGTGTTAGGGTTAGGGTTTAGGTTAGGTTTAGGGTCAGGGTTTGTGATAAGTTTAGGATTTGGGTTAAGTTTAGGGTTAGGATTAGGGTTAGGGTTAGTGTTAGGGTTAGGGTTAGGGTTAGGGTTTGGTTTTGGGTTAGGGTTAGGGTTTGGGTTAGGGTTAGGTTTGGGTTAGGGTTAGGGTTAGGGTTTGGTTTTGGGTTAGGGTTAGGGTTTGGGTTAGGGTTAGGGTTAGGGTTAGGGTTTGGGTTTGGGTTAGGGTTAGGTTTAGGGTTAGGGATAGGTTTAGGGATAGTGTTATAATTTGGATTCTGGTTATGTTTAGGGTTTGGGTTAGGGTTAGGTTTAGGGTTTGGGTTTGGATTAGGATTTGGGTTAGGGTTAGTTTTTGGGTTTGGGTTAGGGTTAGGGTTAGGGTTAGGGTTTGGTTTAGGGTTAGGGTTAGGGTTAGTGTTAAGTTCAGTGTTAGGGTTTGGGTTTGGTTTAGGGTTAGGGTGTGGGTTTGGATTACAGTTAGTGTTAGTGTTAGGGTTAGGGTTTGGGTTAGGTTTATGTTCAGGTTTAGTGTTCGGGTTTTGGGTTCGGTTTAGTGTTAGGGTTAGGGTTAGTGTTAGGGTCAGGTTTAAGTTTAAGGTTTGGGTTAGGGTTCTGTTTAGGGATAGGGTTAGTTTTATGGGTTTGGTTAGGGTTAGGGTTAGGGTTAGGGTTAGGATTAGGCTTAGGGTTAGTGTTTGGGTTTGGGATAGGTTTAGGGTTTGGGTTAGGGTTAGGGTTAGGGTTAGGGTTAGGTTTTTTGTTAGGGTTAGGGTTAGCTTTAGGGTTAAGATTTGGGTTTGGGTTAGGGTTAGGGTTAGAATTAGGGTTAGGTTTTGTGTTAGGGTTAGGTTTAGGGTTAGGGTTTGGGTTAGGGTTAGGTTTAGGGTTAGGGTTTGGGTTACGGTTAGGTTTAGGGTTAGGGTTTGGGTTATTGTTAGGCTTAGGTTTACGTTTAGGTTTAGGGTTAGGGTTAGGGTTAGTTTTAGGGTTAGGGTTAGGGTTAGGGTTAGGGTTACGGTTAGAGTTTGGGTTAGGGTTAGGGTTAGGTCACGGTTTGTTTTTGGTTAGGGTTAGGGTTTGTGTTAGAGTTAGGTTTAGGGTTAGGCTTTGGGCTAGGGTTAGGTTTAGTGTTACGGTTTGTGTTAGGGTTAAGTTTAGGGTTAGGGTTTGGGTTTGCGGTTAGGGTTAGGGTTAGGGTTAAGGTTTGGGTTATGGTTAGGTTTAGGCTTAGGTTTAGGGTTAGTCTTAGGTTTATGTTTAATGTTTGGGATAGTGTTAGGGTTAGGTGAAGGGTTAGTGTTAGGTTAGGTTTAGGGTTAGGGTTAGTGTTAGGGTTAGGGTTAGTAGAGGTAGGCTTTGTAGTAGAGGTCCTGTATGTGGAGGGCCTGGGCAGGGCCAGGTGGCCACACCACCTTCTCCCCTCCTCCTCCCATCTTCTCCTGGCTGCTTCTGTTTGTCAAACATTAGAACTTTGACCTAAAGTCAACTAAATCTCTCGAAACTGCTCACCCAAACACTACAGCCTACCACCAAGAAACCCCTGTGTTTCAGCAACTCATCTCAGAGGGCTTTGTCACCTAGCAACCCCCTAAACAATGTTTGCCTCGTCACTGCCTCTTGGAGTTCCTGAATCTTAGTCCAAGATTCTGTGACCTCAGCACTCCTGCCCACATCAGACACCAATGACAGGAGACTGACCAATAGCACTCAGCACTCACTTGCAGAGTTCTGCCTGTCTATCATAGCTTCAGAGCAGGTGCTCCTCCCCTGGTCAAGTCATGCCAAGTTTGCTTCCCAGTCCTGCAGCTCTTGCCAGGATTGCACGTGGTTACATAAATAACCAACCTCATTCTTTCTAGAAATTACCATATTATTGATATTGGATTCTTAAGTACTATAAGCTACAGTTGAATCAGAAAACTACTTTGGACATCGTTTTCTATGAGGATAAATATTTTCCTTTTTCATTGTTGCTGAATCCAATCTTTGCTCTTAACAAAGTACAACTCAACTCTTCGGGGTGAGGCAGGAGTATTATCTGTTCAAGGCTACCCTGGGATTAGGGTATGGGTTATGGTTATGGTTAGGTTTAGGGTTAGGGTTAGAATTAGGGTTAGGGTTAGGTTTAGATTTAGGGTTAGGGTTAGTGTTTGGGTTAGGATTAGGTTTAGGGTTAGGGTTACGATTACGATTAGGGTTATGGTTTGGATTAGGGTTAGGGTTAGGTTTAGGGTTAGGGTTGGGGTTTGGGTTAGAGTTAGAGTTAGGGTTAGGATTTGGGTTAGGGTTAGGTTTAGGGTTAATGTTTGGATTAGGGTTAGGGTTAGGTATAGGGTTTGGTATGGTTTAGTGTTACGTTTAGTGTTAGGGTTAGGGTTAGGGTTAGGGTTACGGTAAGAGTTTGGGTTAGGTTTAGAGCTGGGTTAGGGTTTGTGTTTGTGTTAGGGTTAGGGTTAGGGTTTGTGTTAGGGCTAGGTTTAGGGTTAGGGTTTGGGTTATTGTTAGGCTTAGGTTTACGTTTAGGTTTAGGGTTAGGGTTAGGGTTAGTTTTAGGGTTAGGGTTAGGGTTAGGGTTAGGGTTACGGTTAGAGTTTGGGTTAGGGTTAGGGTTAGGTCAGGGTTTGTTTTTGGTTAGGGTTAGGGTTTGTGTTAGAGTTAGGTTTAGGGTTAGGCTTTGGGCTAGGGTTAGGTTTAGTGTTACGGTTTGTGTTAGGGTTAAGTTTAGGGTTAGGGTTTGGGTTTGCGGTTAGGGTTAGGGTTAGGGTTAAGGTTTGGGTTATGGTTAGGTTTAGGCTTAGGTTTAGGTTTAGTCTTAGGGTTATGTTTAATGTTTGGGATAGTGTTAGGGTTAGGTGAAGGGTTAGTGTTAGGTTAGGTTTAGGGTTAGGGTTAGTGTTAGGGTTAGGGTTAGTAGAGGTAGGCTTTGTAGTAGAGGTCCTGTATGTGGAGGGCCTGGGCAGGGCCAGGTGGCCACACCACCTTCTCCCCTCCTCCTCCCATCTTCTCCTGGCTGCTTCTGTTTGTCAAACATTAGAACTTTGACCTAAAGTCAACTAAATCTCTCGAAACTGCTCACCCAAACACTACAGCCTACCACCAAGAAACCCCTGTGTTTCAGCAACTCATCTCAGAGGGCTTTGTCACCTAGCAACCCCCTAAACAATGTTTGCCTCGTCACTGCCTCTTGGAGTTCCTGAATCTTAGTCCAAGATTCTGTGACCTCAGCACTCCTGCCCACATCAGACACCAATGACAGGAGACTGACCAATAGCACTCAGCACTCACTTGCAGAGTTCTGCCTGTCTATCATAGCTTCAGAGCAGGTGCTCCTCCCCTGGTCAAGTCATGCCAAGTTTGCTTCCCAGTCCTGCAGCTCTTGCCAGGATTGCACGTGGTTACATAAATAACCAACCTCATTCTTTCTAGAAATTACCATATTATTGATATTGGATTCTTAAGTACTATAAGCTACAGTTGAATCAGAAAACTACTTTGGACATCGTTTTCTATGAGGATAAATATTTTCCTTTTTCATTGTTGCTGAATCCAATCTTTGCTCTTAACAAAGTACAACTCAACTCTTCGGGGTGAGGCAGGAGTATTATCTGTTCAAGGCTACCCTGGGATTAGGGTATGGGTTATGGTTATGGTTAGGTTTAGGGTTAGGGTTAGAATTAGGGTTAGGGTTAGGTTTAGATTTAGGGTTAGGGTTAGTGTTTGGGTTAGGATTAGGTTTAGGGTTAGGGTTACGATTACGATTAGTGTTATGGTTTGGATTAGGGTTAGGGTTAGGTTTAGGATTAGGGTTAGGGTTTGGATTAGAGTTAGAGTTAGGGTTAGGATTTGGGTTAGGGTTAGGTTTAGGGTTAATGTTTGGATTAGGGTTAGGGTTAGGTATAGGGTTTGGTATGGTTTAGTGTTACGTTTAGTGTTAGGGTTAGGGTTAGGGTTAGGGTTACGGTAAGAGTTTGGGTTAGGTTTAGAGCTGGGTTAGGGTTTGTGTTTGTGTTAGGGTTAGGGTTAGGGTTTGTGTTAGGGCTAGGTTTAGGGTTAGGGTTTGCGTTAGGGTTAGGGTTAGGGTTAGGGTTAGGGTTTGGTTTATGGTTAGGTTTAGGCTTAGGGTTTGGGTTAGGGCTAGGTTTAGGTTTAATGTTTGGGTTAGGGTTAGGGTTAGGGTTAGGGTTAGGGTTAGGTTTAGGGTTAATGTTTGGGTTAGTGTTAGGGTTAGGTATAGGGTTTGGTTTGGTTTAGTGTTACGTTTAGTGTTAGGGTTAGGGTTAGGGTTAGGGTTACGGTTAGAGTTTGGGTTAGGTTTAGGCCTGGGTTAGGGTTTGGGTTTGTGTGAGGGTTAGGGTTAGGGTTTGTGTTAGGGTTAGGATTAGGGTTAGGGTTAGAGTTAGGGTTAGGGTTAGGGTTAGGGTTAGGGTTAGGGATTGTGTTAGGGTTTGGTTTGCATTAGGATTAGGGTTAGGGTTAGGGGTAGGGTTAGGGTTAGGGTTACGGTTTGGTTTTGGGTTAGGGTTAGGGTTAGGGTTAGGGTTAGGGTTCGGGTCTGGGTTTGGGTTAGGGTTCGGGTTAGATTTAGGGTTTGGGTTAGGGTTAGGGTTAGTGTTAGGGTTTGGGTTAAGGTTAGGGTTAGGGTTAGGGTTAGGGTTTCTGTTAGGGTTAGGGTTAGGGTTAGGGTTAGGGTTAGGGTTAGGTTTAGGGTGTTCGTTTGGGTTAGGGTTAGGTTTAGGGATAGGGTTAGGTTTAGGGATACAGTTATGGTTTGGGTTCGGGTTATTGTTAGGGTTTTGTTTAGGGTTAGGGTTAGGGTTTGGGTTTGGGTTAAGGTTAGGATTAGGGTTAGGGTTTGGGTTTGGGTTAGGGTTAGGGTTAGGGTTAGGGTTAGGGTTAGGATTAGGGTTAGGGATTGGGTTAGGGTTAGGGTTAGTGTTAGGTTTAGGTTTATTGTTTGGGTTAGGGTTAGGGTTAGGTATAGGGTTAGTGGTAGGTTAGGTTTAGGGTTAGGTTTAGAGTTACGGTTAGGGTTAGAATTAGGGTTAGGGTTAGGTTTAGGGTTAGGGTTAGGGTTAGTGTTTGGGTTAGGGTTAGGTTTACGTTTAGGGATACGATTAGGATTAGGGTTATGGTTTGGGTTAGGGTTACGGTTAGGATTAGGGTTAGGGTTAGGGTTAGGGTTAAGGTTAGGGTTAGGGTTAGGTTTAGGGTTAGGGATACGATTAGGATTAGGGTTATGATTTGGGTTAGGGTTAGGGTTAGGATTAAGGTTAGGGTTAGGGTGAGGGTTAGGGTTAGGGTGTGTGTTAGGGTTAGGGTTAAGGTTAGGGCTTCCTTTTGCGTTATGGTGAGTGTTAGGGTTAGGGTTAGTGTTAGGTTTAGGGTTTGGGTTTTGGTTAGTGTTAGTGTTAGGGTTAGGGTTAGGGTTTAGGTTAGGTTTAGGGTCAGGGTTTGTGATAAGGTTAGGATTTGGGTTAAGGTTAGGGTTAGGATTAGGGTTAGGGTTAGTGTTAGGGTTAGGGTTAGGGTTTGGTTTTGGGTTAGCGTTAGGGTTTGGGTTAGGGTTAGGGTTAGGGTTGGGTTTTGGGTTTGGGTTAGGGTTAGGGTTAGAGTTAGGGTTTGTGTTAGGGTTAGGGTTAGTGTTAGGGTTTGGGTTAGGGCTAGGGTTAGGTTTAGGTTTAGGGTTAGGTTTAGGGTTAGGGTTAGGTTAATAGAGGTAGGCTTTGTAGTAGAGGTCCTGTATGTGGAGGGCCTGGGCAGGGCCAGCAGGCCACACCACCTTCACCCCTCCTCCTCCCATCTTCTCATGGCTGCTTCTGTTTGTCAAACATCAGAACTTTGACCTAAAGTCAACTAAATTTCTCCAAACTGGTCACCCAAACACTGGAGCCTACCACAAAGAAACCTCTGTGTTTCAGCAACTCATCTGAGCGGGCTTTGTCACCTAGAAATACCCTAAAAAATGCTTTGCCAGGTCACTGCCTCTTGGAGTTCCAGAATCTTAGTCCAAGATTCTGTGACCTCAGCACTCCTGCCCACATCAGACACCAATGACAGGAGACTGACCAATAGCACTCAGCACTCACTTGCAAAGATCTGCCTGTCGATCATAGCTTCAGAGCAGGTGCTCCTCCCCTGGTCAAGTCATGCCAAGGTTGCTTCCCAGTCCTGCAGCTCTTGCCAGGATTGCACGTGGTTACCTAAATAACCAACCTCATTCTTTCTAGAAATTACCATATTATTGATATTGGATTTTTAAGTACTATAAGCTACATTTGAATCAGAAAACTACTTTGGACATCGTTTTCTATGAGGGAAAATATTTTCATTTTCATTGTTGCTGAATCCAATCTTTGCTCTTAAAAAAATACAACTCAACTCTTGGGGGTGAGGCAGGAGGATTATCAGTTCAAGGATATCCTCAGATTAGGGTATGGGTTATGGTTATGGTTATGGTTATGGTTAGGGTTAGGGTTAGAATTAGGGTTAGGGTTAGGTTTAGGGTTAGGGTTAGGGTTAGTGTTTGGGTTAGGGTTAGGTTTAGGGTTAGGGATATGATTAGGATTAGGGTTATGGTTTGGGTTAGGGTTAGGGTCAGGATTAGGGTTAGGGTTAGGGTTAGGGTTAGGGTGTGAGTTAGGGTAAGGGTTAAGGTTAGGGTTTCCGTTTGGGTTATGGTGAGTGTTAGGGTTAGGGTTAGGGTTAGGGTTAGTGTTAGGTTTAGGGTTTGGGTTTGGGTTAGGTTAGTGTTAGGGTTAGGGTTATTGTTTAGGTTAGGTTTAGGGTCAGGGTTTGTGATAAGTTTAGGATTTGGGTTAAGTTTAGGGTTAGGATTAGGTTTAGGGTTAGTGTTAGGGTTAGCGTTAGTGTTAGGGTTTGGTTTTGGGTTAGGGTTAGGGTTTGGGTTAGGGTTAGGTTTGGGTTAGGGTTAGGGTTAGGGTTTGGTTTTGGGTTAGATTTAGGGTTTGGGTTAGAGTTAGGGTTAGGGATAGGGTTAGGGTTTGCGTTTGGGTTAGGGTTAGGGTTAGGGTTAGTGTTAGAGTTTGGGTTAGGGCTAGGGTTAGGTTTAGGGTTAGGATTAGGGTTTGTTTTAGGGTTAGGGTTAGGGTTAGTGTTAGGGTTAGGTTTATGGTGTGCGTTTGGGTTAGGGTTAGGTTTAGGGTTAGGGTTAGGTTTTATGGATAGTGTTATAATTTGGATTCTGGTTATGTTTAGGGTTTGAGTTAGGGTTAGGTTTAGGGTATGGGTTTGGATTAGGATTAGGGTTAGGGTTAGTTTTTGGGTTTGGGTTAGGGTTAGGGTTAGGGTTAGGGTTTGGGTTTGGGTTAGGGTTAGGGTTACGGTTAGTATTAATTTCAGTGTTAGGTTTTGGGTTTGGTTTAGGGTTAGGTATAGGGTTAGGGTGTGGGTTTGGATTAGAGTTAGTGTTAGGGTTAGTGTTAGGTTAGGTTTTGGGATAGGTTTATGTTCAGGTTTAGTGTTCGGGTTTTGGATTCGGTTTAGTGTTAGGGTTAGGGTTAGTGTTAGGGTCAGGTTTAAGTTTAAGGTTTGGGTTAGGGTTCTGTTTAGGGACAGGGTTAGTTTTATGGGTTTGGTTAGGGTTAGGTTTAGGGTTAGGGTTAGGATTAGGCTTAGGGTTAGTGTTTGGGTTTGGGATAGGTTTAGGGTTTGGGTTAGGGTTAGGTTTAGGGTTAGGGTTTGGGTTAGGGTTAGGTTTAGGGTTAATGTTTGGGTTAGGGTTAGTGTTAGGGTTAGGGTTAGTGTTTTTGTTAGGGTTAGGGTTAGCTTTAGGCTTAAGATTTGGGTTTGGGTTAGGGTTAGGGGTAGGATTAGGGTTAGGTTTTGTGTTAGGGTTAGGTTTAGGGTTAGGGTTTGGGTTAGGGTTAGGTTTAGGGTTAGGGTTTGGGTTACGGTTAGGTTTAGGGTTAGGGTTTGGGTTATTGTTAGTCTTAGGTTTACGTTTTGGTTTAGGGTTAGGGTTAGGGTTAGGGTTAGGGTTAGTTTTAGGGTTAGGGTTAGGGTTAGGGTTAGGGTTAGGGTTAGGGTTAGGGTTACGTTTAGAGCTTAGGTTAGGGTTAGGGTTAGGTCAGGGTTTGTTTTTGGTTAGTGTTAGGGTTTCTGTTAGGGTTAGGGTTAGGGTTAGGGTTAGGGTTAGGGTTAGGTTTAGTTTTACGATTTGTGTTAGGGTTAAGTTTAGGGTTAAGGTTTGTGATTGGGGTTAGGGTTAGGGTTAGGGTTAAGTTTTGGGTTATGGTCAGGTTTAGGCTTAGGGTTAGGTTTAGTGTTAGGTTTATGTTTAATGTTTGGGTTAGTGTTAGGGTTAGGTGAAGGGTTAGTGTTAGGTTAGGTTTAGGGTTAGGGTTAGTGTTAGGGTTAGGGTTACTAGAGGTAGGCTTTGTAGTAGAGGTCCTGTATGTGGAGGGCCTGGGCAGTTCCAGCAGGCCACACCACCTTCTCCCCTCCTCCTCCCATCTTCTCCTGGCTGCTTCTGTTTGTCAAACACTAGAACTTTGACCTAAAGTCAACTAAATCTCTCGAAACTGCTCACCCAAACACTACAGCCTACCACCAAGAAACCTCTGTGTTTCAGCAACTCATCTGAGAGGGCTTTGTCACCTAGCAACACCATAAACAATGTTTGCCTCGTCACTGCCTCTTGGAGTTCCAGAATCTTAGTCCAAGATTCTGTGACCTCAGCACTCCTGCCCACATCAGACACCAATGACAGGAGACTGACCAATAGCACTCAGCACTCACTTGCAAAGATCTGCCTGTCGATCATAGCTTCAGAGCAGGTGCTCCTCCCCTGGTCAAGTCATGCCAAGGTTGCTTCCCAGTCCTGCAGCTCTTGCCAGGATTGCACGTGGTTACCTAAATAACCAACCTCATTCTTTCTAGAAATTACCATATTATTGATATTGGATTTTTAAGTACTATAAGCTACATTTGAATCAGAAAACTACTTTGGACATCGTTTTCTATGAGGGAAAATATTTTCATTTTCATTGTTGCTGAATCCAATCTTTGCTCTTAAAAAAATACAACTCAACTCTTGGGGGTGAGGCAGGAGGATTATCAGTTCAAGGATATCCTCAGATTAGGGTATGGGTTATGGTTATGGTTATGGTTAGGGTTAGGGTTAGAATTAGGGTTAGGGTTAGGTTTAGGGTTAGGGTTAGTGTTAGTGTTTGGGTTAGGGTTAGGTTTAGGGTTAGGGATATGATTAGGATTAGGGTTATGGTTTGGGTTAGGGTTAGGGTCAGGATTAGGGTTAGGGTTAGGGTTAGGGTTAGGGTGTGAGTTAGGGTAAGGGTTAAGGTTAGGGTTTCCGTTTGGGTTATGGTGAGTGTTAGGGTTAGGGTTAGGGTTAGGGTTAGTGTTAGGTTTAGGGTTTGGGTTTGGGTTAGGTTAGTGTTAGGGTTAGGGTTATTGTTTAGGTTAGGTTTAGGGTCAGGGTTTGTGATAAGTTTAGGATTTGGGTTAAGTTTAGGGTTAGGATTAGGTTTAGGGTTAGTGTTAGGGTTAGGGTTAGTGTTAGGGTTTGGTTTTGGGTTAGGGTTAGGGTTTGGGTTAGGGTTAGGTTTGGGTTAGGGTTAGGGTTAGGGTTTGGTTTTGGTTTAGATTTAGGGTTTGGGTTAGAGTTAGGGTTAGGGTTAGGGTTAGGGTTTGCGTTTGGGTTAGGGTTAGGGTTAGAGTTAGGGTTTGTGTTAGGGTTAGGGTTAGTGTTAGAGTTTGGGTTAGGGCTAGGGTTAGGTTTAGGGTTAGGATTAGGGTTTGTTTTAGGGTTAGGGTTAGGGTTAGTGTTAGGGTTAGGTTTATGGTGTGCGTTTGGGTTAGGGTTAGGTTTAGGGTTAGGGTTAGGTTTAGGGATAGTGTTATAATTTGGATTCTGGTTATGTTTAGGGTTTGAGTTAGGGTTAGGTTTAGGTATAGGGTTTCGATTAGGATTAGGGTTAGGGTTAGTTTAAGGTTTTGGGTTAGGGTTAGGGTTAGGGTTAGGGTTTGGGTTTGGGTTAGGTTTAGGGTTACGGTTAGTGTTAATTTCAGTGTTAGGGTTTGGGTTTGGTTTAGGGTTAGGTATAGGGTTAGGGTGTGGGTTTGGATTAGAGTTAGTGTTAGGGTTAGTGTTAGGGTTAGGTTTTGGGATAGGTTTATGTTCACGTTTAGTGTTCGGGTTTTGGATTCGGTTTAGTGTTAGGGTTAGGGTTAGTGTTAGGGTCAGGTTTAAGTTTAAGGTTTGGTTTAGGGTTCTGTTTAGGAACAGGGTTAGTTTTATGGGTTTGGTTAGGGTTAGGTTTAGGGTTAGGGTTAGGATTAGGCTTAGGGTTAGTGTTTGGGTTTGGGATAGGTTTAGGGTTTGGGTTAGGGTTAGGTTTAGGGTTAGGGTTTGGGTTAGGGTTAGGTTTAGGGTTAATGTTTGGGTTAGGGTTAGTGTTAGGGTTAGGGTTAGTGTTTTTGTTAGGGTTAGGGTTAGCTTTAGGCTTAAGATTTGGGTTTGGGTTAGGGTTAGGGTTAGGATTAGGGTTAGGTTTTGTGTTAGGGTTAGGTTTAGGGTTAGGGTTTGGGTTAGGGTTAGGTTTAGGGTTAGGGTTTGGGTTACGGTTAGGTTTAGGGTTAGGGTTTGGGTTATTGTTAGTCTTAGGTTTACGTTTTGGTTTAGGGTTAGGGTTAGGGTTAGGGTTAGGGTTAGTTTTAGGGTTAGGGTTAGGGTTAGGTTTAGGGTTAGGGTTAGGGTTACGTTTAGAGTTTAGGTTAGGGTTAGGGTTAGGTCAGGGTTTGTTTTTGGTTAGGGTTAGGGTTTGTGTTAGGGTTAGGGTTATGGTTAGGGTTAGGGTTAGGGTTAGGTTTAGTTTTACGATTTGTGTTAGGGTTAAGTTTAGGGTTAAGGTTTGTGATTGGGGTTAGGGTTAGGGTTAGGTTTAATGTTTGGGTTAAGGTTAGCTTTAGGCTTACGGTTAGGTTTAGTATTAGGTTTATGTTTAATGTTTGGGTTAGTGTTAGGGTTAGGTGAAGGGTTAGTGTTAGGTTAGGTTTAGGGTTAGGGTTAGTGTTAGGGTTAGGGTTAGTAGAGGTAGGCTTTGTAGTAGAGGTCCTGTATGTGGAGGGCCTGGGCAGTTCCAGCAGGCCACACCACCTTCTCCCCTCCTCCTCCCATCTTCTCCTGGCTGCTTCTGTTTGTCAAACACTAGAACTTTGACCTAAAGTCAACTAAATCTCTCGAAACTGCTCACCCAAACACTACAGCCTACCACCAAGAAACCTCTGTGTTTCAGCAACTCATCTGAGAGGGCTTTGTCACCTAGCAACACCATAAACAATGTTTGCCTCGTCACTGCCTCTTGGAGTTCCAGAATCTTAGTCCAAGATTCTGTGACCTCAGCACTCCTGCCCACATCAGACACCAATGACAGGAGACTGACCAATAGCACTCAGCACTCACTTGCAGAGTTCTGCCTGTCTATCATAGCTTCAGAGCAGGTGCTCCTCCCCTGGTCAAGTCATGCCATGTTTGCTTCCCAGTCCTGCAGCTCTTGCCAGGATTTCACGTGGTTACATAAATAACCAACCTCATTCTTTCTAGAAATTACCATATTATTGATATTGGATTCTTAAGTACTTTAAGATACATTTGAATCAGAAAACTACTTTGGACATCGTTTTCTATGAGGATAAATATTTTCCTTTTTCATTGTTGCTGAATCCAATCTTTGATCTTAACAAAGTACAACTCAACTCTTCGGGGTGAGGCAGGAGTATTATCAGTTCAAGGCTACCCTGGGATTAGGGTATGGGTTATGGTTATGGTTAGGTTTAGGGTTAGGGTTAGAATTAGGGTTAGGGTTAGGTTTAGATTTAGGGTTAGGGTTAGTGTTTGGGTTAGGATTAGATTTAGGGTTAGGGTTACGATTACGATTAGGGTTATGGTTTGGATTAGGGTTAGGGTTAGGTTTAGGATTAGGGTTAGGGTTTGTATTAGAGTTAGAGTTAGGGTTAGGATTTGGGTTAGGGTTAGGTTTAGGGTTAATGTTTGGGTTAGGGTTAGGGTTAGGTATACGGTTTGGTATGGTTTAGTGTTACGTTTAGTGTTAGGGTTAGGGTTAGGGTTTGTGTTAGGGCTAGGTTTAGGGTTAGGGTTTGAGTTAGAGTTAGGGTTAGGGTTAGGGTTAGGGTTTGGTTTATGGTTAGGTTTAGGCTTAGGGTTTGGGTTAGGGTTACGTTTAGGTTTAATGTTTGGGTTCGGGTTAGGGTTAGGTATAGGGTTAGTGTTAGTTTAGGTTTAGGGTTAGGTTTAGGTTTAGGTTTAGGGTTAGGGTTAGGGTTAGGTTAGTAGAGGTAGGCTTTGTAGTAGAGGTCCTGTATGTGGAGGGCCTGGGCAGGGCCAGCAGGCCACACCACCTTCTCCCCGCCTCCTCCCATCTTCTCCTGGCCTCTTCTGTTTGTCAAACATCAGAACTTTGACCTAAAGTCAACTAAATCTCTTCAAACTGATCACCCAAACACTAGAGCCTACCACCAAGAAACCTCTGTGTTTCAGCAACTCATCTGAGAGGGCTTTGTCACCTAGCAATACCCTAAACAATGCTTTGCCAGGTCACTGCCTCTTGGAGTTCCAGAATCTTAGTCCAAGATTCTGTGACCTCAGCACTCCTGCCCACATCAGACACCAATGACAGGAGACTGACCAATAGCACTCAGCACTCACTTGCAAAGCTCTGCTGTCTATCATAGCTTCAGAGCAGGTGCTCCTTCCCTCGTCAAGTCATGCCAAGGTTGCTTCCCAGTCCTGCAGGTCTTGCCAGGATTGCACGTGGTTACATAAATAACCAACCACATTCTTTCTAGAAATTACCATATTATTGATATTGGATTTTTTAAGTACTATAAGCTACATTTGAATCAGAAAACTACTTTGGACATCGTTTTCTATGAGGGAAAATATTTTCATTTTCATTGTTGCTGAATCCAATATTTGCTCTTAAAAAAATACAACTCAACTCTTGGGGGTGAGGCAGGAGGATTATCAGTTCAAGGCTACCCTCAGATTAGGGTATGGGTTATGGTTATTGTTATGGTTAGGGTTAGGGTTTGAATTAGGGTTAGGGTTAGGTTTAGGGTTAGGGTTAGGGTTAGTCTTTGGGTTAGGGTTAGGTTTAGGGTTAGGGATATGATTAGGATTAGGGTTATGGTTTGGGTTAGGGTTAGGGTCAGGATTAGGTTTAGGGTTAGGGTTAGGGTTAGGGTTAGGGTGTGAGTTAGGGTAAGTGTAAAGGTTATGGTTTCCGTTTGGGTTATGGTGAGTGTTAGGGTTAGGGTTAGTGTTAGGTTTAGGGTTTGGGTTTGGGTTAGGTTAGTGTTAGGGTTAGGGTTAGGGTTTAGGTTAGGTTTAGGGTCAGGGTTTGTGATAAGTTTAGGATTTGGGTTAAGTTTAGGGTTAGGATTAGGGTTAGGGTTAGTGTTAGGGTTAGGGTTAGGGTTAGGGTTTGGTTTTGGGTTAGGGTTAGGGTTTGGGTTAGGGTTAGGTTTGGGTTAGGGTTAGGGTTAGGGTTTGGTTTTGGGTTAGGGTTAGGGTTTGGGTTAGGGTTAGGGTTAGGGTTAGGGTTAGGGTTTGGGTTTGGGTTAGGGTTAGGGTTAGAGTTAGGGTTTGTGTTAGGGTTAGGGTTAGTGTTAGGGTTTGAGTTAGGGCTAGGGTTAGGTTTAGGGTTAGGGTTCGGGTTTGTGTTAGGGTTAGGGTTAGGGTTAGTGTTAGGGTTCCGTTTATGGTGTGCGTTTGGGTTAGGGTTAGGTTTAGGGTTAGGGATAGGTTTAGGGATAGTGTTATAATTTGGATTCTGGTTATGTTTAGGGTTTGGGTTAGGGTTAGGTTTAGGGTTTGGGTTTGGATTAGGATTTGGGTTAGGGTTAGTTTTTGGGTTTGGGTTAGGGTTAGGGTTAGGGTTAGGGTTTGGTTTAGGGTTAGGTTTAGGGTTAGTGTTAAGTTCAGTGTTAGGGTTTGGGTTTGGTTTAGGGTTAGGTATAGGGTTAGGGTGTGGGTTTGGATTACAGTTAGTGTTAGTGTTAGGGTTAGGGTTTGGGTTAGGTTTATGTTCAGGTTTAGTGTTCGGGTTTTGGGTTCGGTTTAGTGTTAGGGTTAGGGTTAGTGTTAGGGACAGGTTTAAGTTTAAGGTTTGGGTTAGGGTTCTGTTTAGGGATAGGGTTAGTTTTATGGGTTTGGTTAGGGTTAGGGTTAGGGTTAGGGTTAGGGTTAGGATTAGGCTTAGGGTTAGTGTTTGGGTTTGGGATAGGTTTAGGGTTTGGGTTAGGGTTAGGGTTAGGGTTAGGGTTAGGTTTTTTGTTAGGGTTAGGGTTAGCTTTAGGGTTAAGATTTGGGTTTGGGTTAGGGTTAGGGTTAGAATTAGGGTTAGGTTTTGTGTTAGGGTTAGGTTTAGGGTTAGGGTTTGGGTTAGGGTTAGGTTTAGGGTTAGGGTTTGGGTTACGGTTAGGTTTAGGGTTAGGGTTTGGGTTATTGTTAGGCTTAGGTTTACGTTTAGGTTTAGGGTTAGGGTTAGGGTTAGGGTTAGTTTTAGGGTTAGGGTTAGGGTTAGGGTTAGGGTTACGGTTAGAGTTTGGGTTAGGGTTAGGGTTAGGTCAGGGTTTGTTTTTGGTTAGGGTTAGGGTTTGTGTTAGGGTTAGGTTTAGGGTTAGGCTTTGGGCTAGGGTTAGGTTTAGTGTTACGGTTTGTGTTAGGGTTAAGTTTAGGGTTAGGGTTTGGGTTTGCGGTTAGGGTTAGGGTTAGGGTTAAGGTTTGGGTTATGGTTAGGTTTAGGCTTAGGTTTAGGGTTAGTCTTAGGTTTATGTTTAATGTTTGGGTTAGTGTTAGGGTTAGGTGAAGGGTTAGTGTTAGGTTAGGTTTAGGGTTAGGGTTAGTGTTAGGGTTAGGGTTAGTAGAGGTAGGCTTTGTAGTAGAGGTCCTGTATGTGGAGGGCCTGGGCAGGGCCAGGAAGCCACACCACCTTCTCCCCTCCTCCTCCCATCTTCTCCTGGCTGCTTCTGTTTGTCAAACATTAGAACTTTGACCTAAAGTCAACTAAATCTCTCGAAACTGCTCACCCAAACACTACAGCCTACCACCAAGAAACCCCTGTGTTTCAGCAACTCATCTCAGAGGGCTTTGTCACCTAGCAACCCCCTAAACAATGTTTGCCTCGTCACTGCCTCTTGGAGTTCCAGAATCTTAGTCCAAGATTCTGTGACCTCAGCACTCCTGCCCACATCAGACACCAATGACAGGAGACTGACCAATAGCACTCAGCACTCACTTGCAGAGTTCTGCCTGTCTATCATAGCTTCAGAGCAGGTGCTCCTCCCCTGGTCAAGTCATGCCAAGTTTGCTTCCCAGTCCTGCAGCTCTTGCCAGGATTGCACGTGGTTACATAAATAACCAACCTCATTCTTTCTAGAAATTACCATATTATTGATATTGGATTCTTAAGTACTATAAGCTACAGTTGAATCAGAAAACTACTTTGGACATCGTATTCTATGAGGATAAATATTTTCCTTTTTCATTGTTGCTGAATCCAATCTTTGCTCTTAAAAAAGTACAACTCAACTCTTCGGGATGAGGCAGGAGTATTATCTGTTCAAGGCTACCCTGGGATTAGGGTATGGGTTATGGTTATGGTTAGGTTTAGAGTTAGGGTTAGAATTAGGGTTAAAATTAGGTTTAGATTTAGGGTTAGGGTTAGTGTTTGGGTTAGGATTAGGTTTAGGGTTAGGGTTACGATTACGATTAGTGTTATGGTTTGGATTAGGGTTAGGGTTAGGTTTAGGATTAGGGTTAGGGTTTGGATTAGAGTTAGAGTTAGGGTTAGGATTTGGGTTAGGGTTAGGTTTAGGGTTAATGTTTGGGTTAGGGTTAGGGTTAGGTATAGGGTTTGGTATGGTTTAGTGTTACGTTTAGTGTTAGGGTTAGGGTTAGGGTTAGGGTTACGGTAAGAGTTTGGGTTAGGTTTAGGGCTGGGTTAGGGTTTGTGTTTGTGTTAGGGTTAGGGTTAGGGTTGGTGTTAGGGCTAGGTGTAGGGTTAGGGTTTGCGTTAGGTTTAGGGTTAGGGTTAGGGTTAGGGTTTGGTTTATGGTTAGGTTTAGGCTTAGGGTTTGGGTTAGGGCTAGGTTTAGGTTTAATGTTTGGGTTAGGGTTAGGCTTAGGTATAGGGTTAGGGTTAGGTTTAGGTTTAGGGTTAGGGTTAGGGTGAGGGTTAGGTTAGTAGAGGTAGGCTTTGTAGTAGATGTCCTGTATGTGGAGGGCCTGGGCAGGGCCAGGAGGCCACACCACCTTCTCCCCTCCTCCTCCCATCTTCTCCTGGCTGCTTCTGTTTGTCAAACATTAGAACTTTGACCTAAAGTCAACTAAATCTCTCCAAACTGGTCACCCAAACACTAGAGCCTACCACCAAGATACCTCTGTGTTTCAGCAACTCATCTGAGAGGGCTTTGTCACCTAGCAATACCCTAAACTATGTTTTGCCAGGTCACTACCTCTTGGAGTTCCAGAATCTTAGTCCAAGATTCTGTGACCTCAGCACTCCTGCCCACATCAGACACCAATGAAAGGAGACTGACCAATCGCACTCAGCACTCACTTGCAAAGCTCTGCTGTCTATCATAACTTCAGAGCAGATGCTCCTTCCCTGGTCAAGTCATGCCAAGGTTGCTTCCCAGTCCTGCAGCTCTTGCCAGGATTGCACGTGGTTACATAAATAACCAACCTCATTCTTTCTAGAAATTACCATATTATTGATATTGGATTTTTAAGTACTATAAGCTACATTTGAATCAGGAAACTACTTTGGACATCGTTTTCTATGAGGGAAAATATTTTCATTTTCATTGTTGCTGAATCCAATCTTTGCTCTTAAAAAAATACAACTCAACTCTTGGGGGTGAGGCAGGAAGATTATCAGTTCAAGGCTACCCTCAGATTAGGGTATGGGTTATGGTTATTGTTATGGTTAGGGTTAGGGTTAGAATTAGGGTTAGGGTTAGGTTTAGGTTTAGGGTTAGGGTTAGGGTTAGTGTTTGGGTTAGGGTTAGGTTTAGGGTTAGGGATATGATTAGGATGAGGGTTATGGTTTGGGTTAGGGTTAGGGTCAGGATTAGGGTTAGGGTTAGGGTTAGGGTTAGGGTGTGAGTTAGGGTAAGGTTTAAGGTTAGGGTTTCCGTTTGGGTTATGGTGAGTGTTAGGGTTAGGGTTAGGGTTAGGGTTAGTGTTAGGTTTAGGGTTTGGGTTTGGGTTAGGTTTGTGATAGGGTTAGGGTTAGGGTTTAGGTTAGGTTTAGGGTCAGGGTTTGTGATAAGTTTAGGATTCGGGTTAAGTTTAGCATTAGGATTAGGTTTAGGGTTAGTGTTAGGGTTAGGGTTAGGGTTAGGGTTTGGTTTTGGGTTAGGGTTAGGGTTTGGGTTAGGGTTAGGTTTGGGTTAGGGTTAGGTTTAGGGTTTGGTTTTGGGTTAGGATTAGGGTTTGGGTTAGGGTTAGGGTTAGGGTTAGGGTTTGGGTTTGGGTTAGGGTTAGGGTTAGAGTTAGGGTTTGTGTTAGGGTTAGGGTTAGTGTTAGGGTTTGGGTTAGGGCTAGGGTTAATTTTAGGGTTAGGTTTCGGGTTTGTGTTAGGGTTAGGGTTAGGGTTAGTGTTAGGGTTATATTTATGGTGTGCGTTTGGGTTAGGGTTAGGTTTAGGGTTAGGGTTAGGTTTAGGGATAGTGTTATAATTTGGATTCTGGTTATGTTTAGGGTTTGGGTTAGGGTTAGGTTTAGGTTTTGGGTTTGGATTAGGATTAGGGTTAGGGTTATTTTTTGGGTTTGGGTTAGGGTTAGGGTTAGGTTTAGGGTTTGAGTTAGGGTTAGGGTTAGGGTTAGGGTTAGTGTTAAGTTCAGTGTTAGGGTTTGGGTTTGGTTTAGGGTTAGGTACAGGGTTAGGATGTGGGTTTGGATTAGAGTTAGTGTTAGGGTTAGTGTTAGGGTTAGGGTTTGGTTTAGGTTTATGTTCACGTTTAGTGTTCGGGTTTTGGGTTCGGTTTAGTGTTAGGGTTAGGGTTAGTGTTAGGGTCAGGTTTAAGTTTAAGGTTTGGGTTAGGGTTCTGTTTAGCGATAGGGTTAGTTTTATGGGTTTGGTTAGGGTTAGGGTTTGTGTTTTTGTTAGGGTTAGGGTTAGGGTTTGTGTTAGGGCTAGGTTTAGGGTTAGGGTTTGAGTTAGGGTTAGGGTTAGGGTTAGGGTTAGGGTTTGGTTTATGGTTAGGTTTAGGCTTAGGGTTTGGGTTAGGGTGAGGTTTAGGTTTAATGTTTGGGTTAGGGTTAGCTTTAGGGTTAAGATTTGGGTTTGGGTTAGGGATAGGGTTAGGATTAGGGTTAGGTTTTGTGTTAGGGTTAGGTTTAGGGTTAGGGTTTGGGTTACGGTTAGGTTTAGGGTTAGGGTTTGGGTTACGGTTAGGTTTAGGGTTAGGGTTTGGGTTATTGTTAGGCTTAGGTTTACGTTTAGGTTTAGGGTTAGGGTTAGAGTTAGGGTTAGTTTTAGGGTTAGGGTTAGGGTTAGGGTTAGGGTTACGGTTAGAGTTTGGGTTAGGGTTAGGGTTTGGTCAGGGTTTGTTTTTGGTAAGGGTTAGGGTTTGTGTTAGGGTTAGGTTTAGGGTTAGGGTTTGGGCAAGGGTTAGGTTTAGTGTTACGGTTTGTGTTAGGGTTAAGTTTAGGTTTAGGGTTTGTGTTTGGGGTTAGGGTTAGGGTTAGGGTTAAGGTTTGGGTTATGGTTAGGTTTAGGCTTAGGGTTAGGTTTAGTCTTAGGTTTATGTTTAATGTTTGGGTTAGTGTTAGGGTTAGGTGAAGGGTTAGTGTTAGGTTAGGTTTAGGGTTAGGTTTAGTGTTAGGGTTAAGGTTAGTAGAGGTAGGCTTTGTAGTAGAGGTCCTGTATGTGGAGGGCCTGGGCAGTTCCAGCAGGCCACACCACCTTCTCTCCTCCTCCTCCCATCTTCTCCTGGCTGCTTCTGTTTGTCAAACACTAGAACTTTGACCTAAAGTCACCTAAATCTCTCGAAACTGCTCACCCAAACACTACAGCCTACCACCAAGAAACCTCTGTGTTTCAGCAACTCATCTGAGAGGGCTTTGTCACCTAGCAACCCCCTAAACAATGTTTGCCTCGTCACTGCCTCTTGGAGGTCCAAAATCTTAGTCCAAGATTCTGTGACCTCAGCACTCCTGCCCACATCAGACACCAATGACAGGAGATTGACCAATAGCACTCAGCACTCACTTGTAGAGTTCGGCCTGTCTATCATAGCTTCAGAGCAGGTGCTCCTCCCCTGGTCAAGTCATGCCAAGTTTGCTTCCCAGTCCTGCAGCTCTTGCCAGGATTGCACGTGGTTACATAAATAACCAACCTCATTCTTTCTAGAAATTACCGTATTATTGATATTGGATTCTTAAGTACTATAAGATACATTTGAATCAGAAAACTACTTTGGACATCGTTTTCTATGAGGATAAATATTTTCCTTTTTCATTGTTGCTGAATCCAATCTTTGCTCTTAAAAAAGTACAACTCAACTCTTCGGGGTGAGGCAGGAGTATTATTAGTTCAAGGCTACCCTGGGATTAGGGTATGGGTTATGGTTATGGTTAGGTTTAGGGTTAGGGTTAGAATTAGGGTTAGGGTTAGGTTTAGATTTATGGTTAGGGTTAGTGTTTGGGATAGGATTAGGTTTAGGGTTAGGGTTACGATTACGATTAGGTTTATGGTTTGGATTAGGGTTAGGGTTAGGTTTAGGATTAGGGTTAGGGTTTGGATAAGAGTTAGAGTTAGGGTTAGGATTTGGGTTAGGGTTAGGTTTAGGGTTAATGTTTGGGTTAGGGTTAGGGTTAGGTATAGGGTTTGGTATGGTTTAGTGTTACGTTTAGTGTTAGGGTTAGGGTTAGGGTTACGGTAAGAGTTTGGGTTAGGTTTAGGGCTGGGTTAGGGTTTGTGTTTGTGTTAGGCTTAGGGTTAGGGTTTGTGTTAGGGCTAGGTTTAGGGATAGGGTTTGAGTTAGGGTTAGGGTTAGGGTTAGGGTTAGGGTTAGGGTTTGGTTTATGGTTAGTTTTAGGGTTAGGTTTAGGGTTAGGGTTAGGGTTAGGTTTAATGTTTGGGTTAGGGTTAGGCTTAGGTATAGTGTTAGTGTTAGTTTAGGTTTAGGGTTAGGTTTAGGTTTAGGGTTAGGGTTAGGGTTACGGTTAGGTTAGTAGAGGTAGGCTTTTTAGTAGATGTCCTGTATGTGGAGGGCCTGGGAAGGGCCAGCAGGCCACACCACCTTCTCCCCTCCTCCTCCCATCTTCTCCTGGCTGCTTCTGTTTGTCAAACATCAGAACTTTGACCTAAAGTCAACTAAATCTCTCCAAACTGGTCACCCAAACACTAGAGCCTACAACCAAGAAACCTCTGTGTTTCAGCAACTCATCTGAGAGGGCTTTGTCACCTAGCAATACCCTAAACAATGCTTTGCCAGGTCACTGCCTCTTGGAGTTCCAGAATCTTAGTCCAAGATTCTGTGACCTCAGCCCTCCTGCCCACATCAGACACCAATGACAGGAGACTGACCAATAGCACTCAGCACTCACTTGCAAATCTCTGCTGTCTATCATAGCTTCAGAGCAGGTGCTCCTTCCCTCGTCAAGTCATGCCAAGGTTGCTTCCCAGTCCTGCAAGTCTTGCGAGGATTGCACGTGGTTACATAAATAACCAACCTCATTCTTTCTAGAAATTACCATATTATTGATATTGGATTTTTAAGTACTATAAGCTACATTTGAATCAGAAAACTACTTTGGACATAGTTTTCTATGAGGGAAAATATTTTCATTTTCATTGTTGCTGAATCCTATCTTTGCTCTTAAAAAAATACAACTCAACTCTTGGGGGTGAGGCAGGAGGATTATCAGTTCAAGGCTACCCTCAGATTAGGGTATGGGTTATGGTTATGGTTATGTTTAGGGTTAGGGTTAGAATTAGGGTTAGGGTAAGGGTTAGTGTTTGGGTTAGGGTTAGGTTTAGGGTTAGTTATATGATTAGGATTAGGGTTATGGATTGGGTTAGGGTTAGGGTCAGGATTAGGTTTAGGGTTAGGGTTAGGGTTAGGGTGTGAGTTAGGGTAAGGGTTAAGGTTAGGGTTTCCGTTTGGGTTATGGTGAGTGTTAGGGTTAGGGTTAGGGTTAGGGTTAGTGTTAGTGTTAGGTTTAGGGTTTGGGTTTGGGTTAGGTTAGTGTTAGGGTTAGGGTTAGGGTTTAGGTTAGGTTTAGGGTCAGGGTTTGTGATAAGTTTAGGATTCGGGTTAAGTTTAGGATTAGGATTAGGTTTAGGGTTAGTGTTAGGGTTAGGGTTAGGGTTAGGGTTTGGTTTTGGGTTAGGGTTAGGGTTTGGGTTAGGGTTAGGTTTGGGTTAGGGTTAGGGTTAGGGTTTGGTTTTGGGTTAGGATTAGGGTTTGGGTTAGGGTTAGGGTTAGGGTTAGGGTTTGGGTTTGGGTTAGGGTTAGGGTTAGAGTTAGGGTTTGTGTTAGGGTTAGGGTTAGTGTTAGGGTTTGGGTTAGGGCTAGGGTTAATTTTAGGGTTAGGTTTCGGGTTTGTGTTATGGTTAGGGTTAGGGTTAGTGTTAGGGTTATATTTATGGTGTGCGTTTGGGTTAGGGTTAGGTTTAGGGTTAGGGTTAGGTTTAGGGATAGTGTTATAATTTGGATTCTGGTTATGTTTAGGGTTTGGGTTAGGGTTAGGTTTAGGTTTTGGGTTTGGATTAGGATTAGGGTTAGGGTTATTTTTTGGGTTTGGGTTAGGGTTAGGGTTAGGTTTAGGGTTTGAGTTAGGGTTAGGTTTAGGGTTAGGGTTAGTGTTAAGTTCAGTGTTACGGTTTGGGTTTGGTTTAGGGTTAGGTATAGGGTTAGGATGTGGGTTTGGATTAGAGTTAGTGTTAGGGTTAGTGTTAGGGTTAGGGTTTGGGTTAGGTTTATGTTCACGTTTAGTGTTCGGGTTTTGGGTTCGGGTTAGTGTTAGGGTTAGGGTTAGTGTTAGGGTCAGGTTTAAGTTTAAGGTTTGGGTTAGGGTTCTGTTTAGCGATAGGGTTAGTTTTATGGGTTTGGTTAGGGTTAGGGTTTGTGTTTGTGTTAGGGTTAGGGTTAGGGTTTGTGTTAGGGCTAGGTTTATGGTTAGGGTTTGAGTTAGGGTTAGGGTTAGGGTTAGGGTTAGGGTTTGGTTTATGGTTAGGTTTAGGCTTAGGGTTTGGGTTAGGGTGAGGTTTATGTTTAATGTTTGGGTTAGGGTTAGCTTTAGGGTTAAGATTTGGGTTTGGGTTAGGGATAGGATTAGGATTAGGGTTAGGTTTTGTGTTAGGGTTAGGTTTAGGGTTAGGGTTTGGGTTACGGTTAGGTTTAGGGTTAGGGTTTGGGTTACGGTTAGGTTTAGGGTTAGGGTTTGGGTTATTGTTAGGCTTAGGTTTACGTTTAGGTTTAGGGTTAGGGTTAGAGTTAGGGTTAGTTTTAGGGTTAGGGTTAGGGTTAGGGTTAATGTTAGGGTTACGGTTAGAGTTTGGGTTAGGGTTAGGGTTAGGTCAGGGTTTGTTTTTGGTTAGGGTTAGGGTTTGTGTTAGGGTTAGGTTTAGGGTTAGGGTTTGGGCAAGGGTTAGGTTTAGTGTTACGGTTTGTGTTAGGGTTAAGTTTAGGTTTAGGGTTTGTGTTTGGGGTTAGGGTTAGGGTTAGGGTTAAGGTTTGGGTTATGGTTAGGTTTAGGCTTAGGGTTAGGGTTAGTCTTAGGTTTATGTTTAATGTTTGGGTTAGTGTTAGGGTTAGGTGAAGGGTTAGTGTTAGGTTAGGTTTAGGGTTAGGTTTAGTGTTAGGGTTAAGGTTAGTAGAGGTAGGCTTTGTAGTAGAGGTCCTGTATGTGGAGGGCCTGGGCAGTTCCAGCAGGCCACACCACCTTCTCTCCTCCTCCTCCCATCTTCTCCTGGCTGCTTCTGTTTGTCAAACACTAGAACTTTGACCTAAAGTCACCTAAATCTCTCGAAACTGCTCACCCAAACACTACAGCCTACCACCAAGAAACCTCTGTGTTTCAGCAACTCATCTGAGAGGGCTTTGTCACCTAGCAACCCCCTAAACAATGTTTGCCTCGTCACTGCCTCTTGGAGTTCCAAAATCTTAGTCCAAGATTCTGTGACCTCAGCACTCCTGCCCACATCAGACACCAATGACAGGCGATTGACCAATAGCACTCAGCACTCACTTGCAGAGTTCTGCCTGTCTATCATAGCTTCAGAGCAGGTGCTCCTCCCCTGGTCAAGTCATGCCAAGTTTGCTTCCCAGTCCTGCAGCTCTTGCCAGGATTGCACGTGGTTACATAAATAACCAACCTCATTCTTTCTAGAAATTACCGTATTATTGATATTGGATTCTTAAGTACTATAAGATACATTTGAATCAGAAAACTACTTTGGACATCGTTTTCTATGAGGATAAATATTTTCCTTTTTCATTGTTGCTGAATCCAATCTTTGCTCTTAAAAAAGTACAACTCAACTCTTCGGGGTGAGGCAGGAGTATTATTAGTTCAAGGCTACCCTGGGATTAGGGTATGGGTTATGGTTATGGTTAGGTTTAGGGTTAGGGTTAGAATTAGGGTTACGGTTAGGTTTAGATTTAGGGTTAGGGTTAGTGTTTGGGATAGGATTAGGTTTAGGGTTAGGGTTACGATTACGATTAGGTTTATGGTTTGGATTAGGGTTAGGGTTAGGTTTAGGATTAGGGTTAATGTTTGGATAAGAGTTAGAGTTAGGGTTAGGATTTGGGTTAGGGTTAGGTTTAGGGTTAATGGTTGGGTTAGGGTTAGGGTTAGGTATAGGGTTTGGTATGGTTTAGTGTTACGTTTAGTGTTAGGGTTAGGGTTAGGGTTAGGGTTAGGGTTATGGTAAGAGTTTGGGTTAGGTTTAGGGCTGGGTTAGGGTTTGTGTTTGTGTTAGGGTTAGGGTTAGCGTTTGTGTTAGGGCTAGGTTTAGGGTTAGGGTTTGAGTTAGGGTTAGGGTTAGGGTTTGGTTTATGGTTAGGTTTAGGCTTAGGGTTTGGGTTAGGGTTAGGTTTAGGTTTAATGTTTGGGTTAGGGTTAGGGTTAGGTATAGGTTTAGTGTTAGTTTAGGTTTAGGGTTAGGTTTAGGTTTAGGGTTAGGGTTAGGGTTAGGTTAGTAGAGGTAGGCTTTGTAGTAGAGGTCCTGTATGTGGAGGGCCTGGGCAGGGCCAGCAGGCCACACCACCTTCTCCCCTCCTCCTCCCATCTTCTCCTGCCTGCTTCTGTTTGTCAAACATCAGAACTTAGACCTAAAGTCAACTAAATCTCTCCAAACTGGTCACCCAAACACTAGAGCCTACCACCAAGAAACCTCTGTGTTTCAGCAACTCATCTGAGAGGGCTTTGTCACCTAGCAATACCCTAAACAATGCTTTGCCAGGTCACTGCCTCTTGGAGTTCCAGAATCTTAGTCCAAGATTCTGTGACCTCAGCACTCCTGCCCACATCAGACACCAATGACAGGAGACTGACCAATAGCACTCAGCACTCACTTGCGAAACTCTGCCTGTCTATCATAGCTTCAGAGCAGGTGCTCCTCCCCTGGTCAAGTCATGCCAAGGTTGCTTCCCAGTCCTGCAGCTCTTGCCAGGATTTCACGTGGTGACATAAATAACCAACCTCATTCTTTCTAGAAATTACCATATTATTGATATTGGATTCTGATTCTTAAGAATCAGAAAACTACTTTGGACATCGTTTTCTATGAGGATAAATATTTTCCTTTTTCATTGTTGCTGAATCCAATCTTTGCTCTTAAAAAAGTACAACTCAACTCCTCGGGGTGAGGCAGGAGTATTATCAGTTCAAGGCTAGCCTCGGATTAGGGTATGGGTTATGATTATGGTTAGGTTTAGGGTTAGGGTTAGAATTAGGGTTAGGGTTAGGTTTAGATTTAGGGTTAGGGTTAGTGTTTGGGTTAGGATTAGGTTTAGGGTTAGGGTTAGGATTACGATTAGGGTTATGGTTTGAATTAGGTTTAGGGTTAGGTTTAGGATTACGGTTAGGGTTTGGATTAGAGTTAGAGTTAGGGTTAGGATTTGGGTTAGGGTTAGGTTTAGGGTTAATGTTTGGGTTAGGGTTAATGTTAGGTATAGGGTTTGGTATGGTTTAGTGTTACGTTTAGTGTTGGGGTTAGGGTTAGGGTTACGGTAAGAGTTTGGGTTAGGTTTAGGGCTGGGTTAGGGTTTGTGTTTGTGTTAGGGTTAGGGTTAGGGTTTGTGTTAGGGCTAGGTTTAGGGATAGGGTTTGAGTTAGGGTTAGGGTTAGGGTTAGGGTTAGGGTTAGGGTTTGGTTTATGGTTAGTTTTAGGGTTAGGGTTTGGGTTAGGGTTAGGTTTAGGTTTAATGTTTGGGTTAGGGTTAGGCTTAGGTATAGTGTTAGTGTTAGTTTAGGTTTAGGGTTAGGTTTAGGTTTAGGGCCAGCAGGCCACACCACCTTCTCCCCTCCTCCTCCCATCTTCTCCTGGCTGCTTCTGTTTGTCAAACATCAGAACTTTGACCTAAAGTCAACTAAATCTCTCCAAACTGGTCACCCAAACACTAGAGCCTACAACCAAGAAACCTCTGTGTTTCAGCAACTCATCTGAGAGGGCTTTGTCACCTAGCAATACCCTAAACAATGCTTTGCCAGGTCACTGCCTCTTGGAGTTCCAGAATCTTAGTCCAAGATTCTGTGACCTCAGCCCTCCTGCCCACATCAGACACCAATGACAGGAGACTGACCAATAGCACTCAGCACTCACTTGCAAATCTCTGCTGTCTATCATAGCTTCAGAGCAGGTGCTCCTTCCCTCGTCAAGTCATGCCAAGGTTGCTTCCCAGTCCTGCAAGTCTTGCGAGGATTGCACGTGGTTACATAAATAACCAACCTCATTCTTTCTAGACATTACCATATTATTGATATTGGATTTTTAAGTACTATAAGCTACATTTGAATCAGAAAACTACTTTGGACATAGTTTTCTATGAGGGAAAATATTTTCATTTTCATTGTTGCTGAATCCAATCTTTGCTCTTAAAAAAATACAACTCAACTCTTGGGGGTGAGGCAGGAGGATTATCAGTTCAAGGCTACCCTCAGATTAGGGTATGGGTTATGGTTATGGTTATGTTTAGGGTTAGGGTTAGAATTAGGGTTAGGGTTAGGTTTAGGGTTAGGGTAAGGGTTAGTGTTTGGGTTAGGGTTAGGTTTAGGGTTAGTTATATGATTAGGATTAGGGTTATGGTTTGGGTTAGGGTTAGGGTCAGGATTAGGTTTAGGGTTAGGGTTAGGGTTAGGGTGTGAGTTAGGGTAAGGGTTAAGGATAGGGTTTCCGTTTGGGTTATGGTGAGTGTTAGGGTTAGGGTTAGGGTTAGGGTTAGTGTTAGTGTGAGGTTTAGGGTTTGGGTTTGGGTTAGGTTAGTGTTAGGGTTAGGGTTAGGGTTTAGGTTAAGTTTAGGGTCAGGGTTTGTGATAAGTTTAGGATTTGGGTTAATTTTAGGGTTAGGATTAGGTTTAGGGTTAGTGTTAGGTTTAGGGTTAGGGTTAGGGTTTGGTTTTGGGTTAGGGTTAGGGTTTGGGTTAGGGTTAGGTTTGGGTTAGGGTTAGGGTTAGGGTTTGGTTTTGGGTTAGGGTTAAGGTTTGGGTTAGGGTTAGAGTTAGGGTTAGGTTTTGGGTTTGGGTTAGGGTTAGGGTTAGAGTTAGGGTTTGTTTTAGGGTTAGGATTAGTGTTAGGGTTTGGGTTAGGGCTAGGGTTAGGTTTAGGGTTAGTGTTCGGGTTTGTGTTAGGGTTAGGGTTAGGTTTAGTGTTAGGGTTAGGTTTAGGGTTAGGGTTAAGTTTAGGGATAGTGTTATAATTTGGATTCTCGTTATGTTTAGCCTTTGGGTTAGGGTTAGGTTTAGGGTTTGGGTTTGGATTAGGATTAGGGTTAGGGTTAGTTTTTGTGTTTTTGTTAGGGTTAGGGTTAGGGTTAGGGTTTGGGTTAGGGTTAGGTTTAGGGTTAGTGTTAAGTTCAGTGTTAGGGTTTGGGTTTGGTTTAGGGTTAGGTATAGGGTTAGGGTGTGGGTTTGGATTAGAGTTAGAGTTACGGTTAGTGTTAGGGTTAGGGTTTGGGTTAGGTTTATGTTCAGGTTTAGTGTTCGGGTTTTGGGTTCGGTTTAGTGTTAGGGTTAGGGTTAGTGTTAGGGTCAGGTTTAAGTTTAAGGTTTGGGTTAGGGTTCGGTTCAGGGATAGGGTTAGTTTTATGGGTTTGGTTAGTGTTAGGGTTAGGGTTAGGGTTAGGATTAGGCTTAGGGTTAGTGTTTGGGTTTGGGATAGGTTTAGGGTTTGGGTTAGGGTTAGGTTTAGGGTTAGGGTTTGGGTTAGGGTTAGGTTTATGGTTAATGTTTGGGTTAGGGTTAGAGTTAGGGTTAGGGTTAGTGTTTTTGTTAGGGTTAGGGTTAGCTTTAGGGTTAAGATTTGGGTTAGGGTTAGGGTTAGGGTTAGAATTAGGGTTAGGTTTTGTGTTAGGGTTAGGTTTAGGGTTAGGGTTTGAGTTAGGGTTAGGTTTAGGGTTAGGGTTTGGGTTACGGTTAGGTTTAGGGTTAGGGTTTGAGTTATTGTTAGGCTTAGGTTTACGTTTAGGTTTAGGGTTAGGGTTAGGGTTAGGGTTAGTTTTATGGTTAGGGTTAGGGTTAGGGTTAGGGTTACGGTAAGAGTTTGGGTTAGGTTTAGGGCTGGGTTAGGGTTTGTGTTTGTGTTAGGGTTAGGGTTAGGGTTTGTGTTAGGGCTAGGTTTAGGGTTAGGGATTGAGTTAGGGTTAGGGTTAGGGTTAGGGTTAGGGTTAGGGTTTGGTTTATGGTTAGTTTTAGGCTTAGGGTTTGGGTTAGGGTTAGGTTTAGGTTTAATGTTTGGGTTAGGGTTAGGCTTAGGTATAGTGTTAGTGTTAGTTTAGGTTTAGGGTTAAGTTTAGGTTTAGGGTTAGGGTTAGGATTACGGTTAGGTTAGTAGAGGTAGGCTTTTTAGTAGATGTCCTGTATGTGGAGGGCCTGGGAAGGGCCAGCAGGCCACACCACCTTCTCCCCTCCTCCTCCCATCTTCTCCTGGCTGCTTCTGTTTGTCAAACATCAGAACTTTGACCTAAAGTCAACTAAATCTCTCCAAACTGGTCACCCAAACACTAGAGCCTACCACCAAGATACCTCTGTGTTCAGCAACTCATCTGAGAGGGCTTTGTCACCTAGCAATACCCTAAACAATGTTTTGCCAGGTCACTGCCTCTTGGAGTTCCAGAATCTTAGTCCAAGATTCTGTGACCTCAGCACTCCTGCCCACATCAGACACCAATGAAAGGAGACTGACCAATAGCACTCAGCACTCACTTGCAAAGCTCTGCTGTCTATCATAACTTCAGAGCAGGTGCTCCTTCCCTGGTCAAGTCATGACAAGGTTGCTTCCCAGTCCTGCAGGTCTTGCCAGGATTGCACGTGGTTACATAAATAACCAACCTCATTCTTTCTAGAAATTACCATATTATTGATAATGGATTTTTAAGTACTATAAGCTACATTTGAATCAGGAAACTACTTTGGACATCGTTTTCTATGAAGGAAAATATTTTCATTTTCATTGTTGCTGAATCCAATCTTTGCTCTTAAAAAAATACAGCTCAACTCTTGGGGGTGAGGCAGGAAGAATATCAGTTCAAGGCTACCCTCAGATTAGGGTATGGGTTATGGTTATGGTTATGGTTAGGGTTAGGGTTAGAATTAGGGTTAGGGTTAGGTTTAGGGTTAGGGTTAGGGTTAGTGTTTGGGTTAGGGTTAGGTTTAGGGTTAGGGATATGATTAGGATTAGGGTTATGGTTTGGGTTAGGGTTAGGGTCAGGATTAGGGTTAGGGTTAGGGTTAGGGTTAGGGTGTGAGTTAGGGTAAGGGTTAAGATTAGGGTTTCCTTTTGGGTTATGGTGAGTGTTAGGGTTAGGGTTAGGGTTAGGGTTAGTGTTAGGTTTAGGGTTTGGGTTTGGGTTAGGTTAGTGTTAGGGTTAGGGTTAGGGTTTAGGTTAGGTTTAGGGTCAGGGTTTGTGATAAGTTTAGGATTCGGGTTAAGTTTAGGATTAGGATTAGGTTTAGGGTTAGTGTTAGGGTTAGGGTTAGGGTTAGGGTTTGGTTTTGGGTTAGGGTTAGGGTTTGGGTTAGGGTTAGGTTTGGGTTAGGGTTAGGGTTAGGGTTTGGTTTTGGGTTAGGGTTAGGGTTTGGGTTAGGGTTAGGGTTAGGGTTAGGGTTTGGGTTTGGGTTAGGGTTAGGGTTAGAGTTAGGGTTTGTGTTAGGGTTAGGGTTAGTATTAGGGTTTGGGTTAGGGCTAGGGTTAGGTTTAGGGTTAGGGTTCGGGTTTGTGTTAGGGTTAGGGTTAGGGTTAGTGTTAGGGTTATGTTTATGGTGTGCGTTTGGGTTAGGGTTAGGTTTAGGGTTAGGGTTAGGTTTAGGGATAGTGTTATAATTTGGATTCTGGTTATGTTTAGGGTTTGGGTTAGGGTTAGGTTTAGGGTTTGGGTTTGGATTAGGATTAGGGTTAGGGTTAGTTTTTGGGTTTGGTTAGGGTTAGGGTTAGGTTTAGGGTTTGGGTTAGGGTTAGGGTTAGGGTTAGTGTTAAGTTCAGTGTTAGGGTTTGGGTTTGGTTTAGGGTTAGGTATAGGGTTAGGATGTGGGTTTGGATTAGAGTTAGTGTTAGGGTTAGTGTTAGGGTTAGGGTTTGGGTTAGGTTTATGTTCACGTTTAGTGTTCGGGTTTTGGGTTCGGTTTAGTGTTAGGGTTAGGGTTAGTGTTAGGGTCAGGTTTAAGTTTAAGGTTTGGGTTAGGGTTCTGTTTAGCGATAGGGTTAGTTTTATGGGTTTGGTTAGGGTTAGGGTTAGGGTTAGGGTTAGGATTAGGCTTAGGGTTAGTGTTTGGGTTTGGGATAGGTTTAGGGTTTGGGTTAGGGTTAGGGTTAGGGTTAGGGTTAGGTTTTTTGTTAGGGTTAGGGTTAGCTTTAGGGTTAAGATTTGGGTTTGGGTTAGGGTTAGGGTTAGAATTAGGGTTAGGTTTTGTGTTAGGGTTAGGTTTAGGGTTAAGGTTTGGGTTAGGGTTAGGTTTAGGGTTAGGGTTTGGGTTACGGTTAGGTTTAGGGTTAGGGTTTGGGTTATTGTTAGGCTTAGGTTTACGTTTAGGTTTAGGGTTAGGGTTAGGGTTAGGGTTAGTTTTAGGGTTAGGGTTAGGGTTAGGGTTAGGGTTACGGTTAGAGTTTGGGTTAGGGTTAGGGTTAGGTCAGGGTTTGTTTTTGGTTAGGTTTAGGGTTTGTGTTAGGGTTAGGTTTAGGGTTAGGGTTTGGGCTAGGGTTAGGTTTAGTGTTACGGTTTGTGTTAGGGTTAAGTTTAGGGTTAGGGTTTGTGTTTGGGGTTAGGGTTAGGGTTAAGGTTTGGGTTATGGTTAGGTTTAGGCTTAGGGTTAGGGTTAGTCTTAGGTTTATGTTTAATGTTTGGGTTAGTGTTAGGGTTAGGTGAAGGGTTAGTGTTAGGTTAGGTTTAGGGTTAGGGTTAGTGTTAGGGTTAAGGTTAGAAGAGGTAGGCTTTGTAGTAGAGGTCCTGTATGTGGAGGGCCTGGGCAGTTCCAGCAGGCCACACCACCTTCTCCCCTCCTCCTCCCATCTTCTCCTGGCTGCTTCTGTTTGTCAAACACTAGAACTTTGACCTAAAGTCAACTAAATCTCTCGAAACTGCTCACCCAAACACTACAGCCTACCACCAAGAAACTTCTGTGTTTCAGCAACTCATCTGAGAGGGCTTTGTCACCTAGCAACACCCTAAACAATGTTTGCCTCGTCACTGCCTCTTGGAGTTCCAGAATCTTAGTCCAAGATTCTGGGACCTCAGCACTCCTGCCCACATCAGACACCAATGACAGGCGATTGACCAATAGCACTCAGCACTCACTTGCAGAGTTCTGATTGTCTATCATAGCTTCAGAGCAGGTGCTCCTCCCCTGGTCAAGTCATGCCAAGTTTGCTTCCCAGTCCTGTAGCTCTTGCCGGGATTGCACGTGGTTACATAAATAACCAACCTCATTCTTTCTAGAAATTACCATATTATTGATATTGGATTCTTAAGTACTATAAGATACATTTGAATCAGAAAACTACTTTGGACATCGTTTTCTATGAGGATAAATATTTTCCTTTTTCATTGTTGCTGAATCCTATCTTTGCTCTTAAAAAAGTACAACTCAACTCTTCGGGGTGAGGCAGGAGTATTATCAGTTCAAGGCTACCCTGGGATTAGGGTATGGGTTATGGTTATGGTTAGGTTTAGGGTTGGGTTAGAATTAGGGTTAGGGTTAGGTTTAGATTTAGGGTTAGGGTTAGTGTTTGGGTTAGGATTAGGTTTAGGGTTAGGGTTCCGAATACGATTAGGGTTATGGTTTGGATTAGGGTTAGGGTTAGGTTTAGGATTAGGGTTAGGGTTTGGATTAGAGTTAGAGTTAGGGTTAGGATTTGGGTTAGGTTTAGGTTTAGGGTTAATGTTTGGGTTAGGGTTAGGGTTAGGTATAGGGTTTGGTATGGTTTAGTGATACGTTTAGTGTTAGGGTTAGGGTTAGGGTTAGGGTTAGGGTTACGGTAAGAGTTTGGGTTAGGTTTAGGGCTGGGTTAGGGTTTGTGTTTGTGTTAGGGTTAGGGTTAGGGTTAGGGTTTGTGTTAGGGCTAGGTTTAGGGTTAGGGTTTGAGTTAGGATTAGGGTTAGTGTTAGGGTTAGGGTTTGGTTTATGGTTAGGTTTAGGCTTAGGGTTTGGGTTAGGGTTAGGTTTAGGTTTAATGTTTGGGTTAGGGTTAGGGTTAGGTATAGTGTTAGTGTTAGTTTAGGTTTAGGGTTAGGTTTAGGTTTAGGTTTAGGGTTAGGGTTAGGGTTAGGGTTAGGGTTAGGTTAATAGAGGTAGGCTTTGTAGTAGAGGTCCTGTATGTGGAGGGCCTGGGCAGGGCCAGCAGGCCACACCACCTTCTCCCATCCTCCTCCCATCATCTCCTGGCTGCTTCTGTTTGTCGAACATCAGAACTTTGACCTAAAGTCAACTAAATCTCTCCAAACTGGTCACCCAAACACTAGAGCCTACCACCAAGAAACCTCTGTGTTTCAGCAACTCATCTGAGAGGACTTTGTCACCTAGCAATACCCTAAACAATGCTTTGCCAAGTCACTGCCTCTTGGAGTTCCAGAATCTTAGTCCAAGATTCTGTGACCTCAGCACTCCTGCCCACATAAGACACCAATGACAGGAGACTGACCAATAGCACTCAGCACTCACTTGCAAAACTCTGCCTGTCTATCATAGCTTCAGAGCAGGTGCTCCTCCCCTGGTCAAGTCATGCCAAGGTTGCTTCCCAGTCCTGCAGCTCTTGCCAGGATTGCACGTGGTGACATAAATAACCAACCTCATTCTTTCTAGAAATTACCATATTATTGATATTGGATTCTTAAGTACTATAAGCTACATTTGAATCAGAAAACTACTTTGGACATCGTTTTCTATGAGCATAAATATTTTCCTTTTTCATTGTTGCTGAATCCAATCTTTGCTCTTAAAAAAGTACAACTCAACTCTTCGGGGTGAGGCAGGAGTATTATCAGTTCAAGGCTACCCTCGGATTAGGGTATGGGTTATGGTTATGGTTAGGTTTAGGGTTAGGATTAGAATTAGGGTTAGGATTAGGTTTAGATTTAGGGTTAGGGTTAGTGTTTGTTTTAGGATTAGGTTTAAGTTTAGGGTTACGATTACGATTAGGGTTATGGTTTGGATTAGGGTTAGGGTTAGGTTTAGGATTAGGGTTAGGGTTTGGATTAGAGTTAGAGTTAGGGTTAGGATTTGTGTTAGGGTTAGTTTTAGGGTTAATGTTTGGGTTAGGGTTAGGGTTAGGTATAAGTTTTGGCATGGTTTAGTGTTACGTTTAGTGTTAGGGTTAGGGTTAGGGTTAGGGTTACGGTAAGAGTTTGGGTTAGGTTTAGGGCTGGGTTATGGTTTGTTTTTGTGTTAGGGTTAGGGTTAGGGTTAGTTTTTGGGTTTGGGTTAGGGTTAGGGTTAGGGTTAGGGTTTGGGTTAGGGTTAGGGTTAGTATTAAGTTCAGTGTTAGGGTTTGGGTTTGGTTTATGGTTAGGTTTAGGCTAAGGGTTTGGGTTAGGGTTATGGTTAGGTATAGGGTTAGTGTTAGGTTAGGTTTAGGGTTAGGTTTAGGTTTAGGGTTAGGGTTAGTGTTAGGGTTAGGTTACTAGAGGTAGGCTTTGTAGTAGAGATCCTCTATGTGGAGGGCCTGGGAGGGCCAGCAGGCCACACCACCTTCTCTGCTCCTCCTCCCGTCTTCTCCTGGCTCCTTCTGTTTGTCAAACATCAGAACTTTGACCTAAAGTCAACTAAATCTCTCCAAACTGGTCAACCAAACACTAGAGCCTACCACGAAGAAACCTCTGTGTTTCAGCAACTCATCTGAGAGGGCTTTGTCACCTAGCAATACCCTAAATAATGCTTTGCCAGGTCACTGCCTCTTGGAGTTCCAGAATCTTTGTCCAAGATTCTGTGACCTCAGCACTCCTCCCCACATCAGACACCAATGACAGGAGACTGACCAATAGCACTCAGCACTCACTTGCAACGCTCTGCTGTCTATCATAGCTTCAGAGGAGGTGCTCCTTCCCTCGTCAAGTCATGCCAAGGTTGCTTCCCAGTCCTGCAGGTCTTGCCAGGATTGCACATGGTTACATAAATAACCAACCACATTCTTTCTAGAAATTACCATATTATTGATATTGGATTTTTAAGTACTATAAGCTACATTTGAATCAGAAAACTACTTTGGACATCGTTTGTATGAGGGAAAATATTTTCATTTTCATTGCTGCTGAATCCAGTATTTGCTCTTAAAAAAATACAACTCAACTCTTGGGGGTGAGGCAGGAGGATTATCAGTTCAAGGCTACCCTCAGATTAGGGTATGGGTTATGGTTATGGTTATGGTTAGGGTTAGGGTTAGTGTTTGGGTTAGGGTTAGGTTTAGGGTTAGGGATATGATTAGGATTAGGGTTATGGTTTGGGTTAGGGTTAGGGTCAGGATTAGGTTTAGGGTTAGGGTTAGGGTTAGGGTGTGAGTTAGGGTAAGTGTTCAGGTTAGGGTTTCCGTTTGGGTTATGGTGAGTGTTAGGGTTAGGGTTAGTGTTAGGTTTAGGGTTTGGGTTTGGGTTAGGTTAGTGTTAGGGTTAGGGTTAGGGTTTAGGTTAGGTTTAGAGTCAGGGTTTGTGATAAGTTTAGGATTTGGGTTAAGTTTAGGGTTAGGATTAGGGTTAGGGTTAGTGTTAGGGTTAGGGTTAGGGTTAGGGTTAGGGTTTGGTTTTGGGTTAGGGTTAGGGTTTGGGTTAGAGTTAGGTTTGGGTTAGGGTTAGGGTTAGGGTTTGGTTTTGGGTTAGGGTTAGGGTTTGGGTTAGGGTTAGGGTTTGGGTTTGGGTTAGGGTTAGGGTTAGAGTTAGGGTTTGTGTTAGGGTTAGGGTTAGTGTTAGGGTTGGAGTTAGGGCTAGGGTTAGGTTTAGGGTTAGGTTTCGGGTTTGTGTTAGGGTTAGGGTTAGGGTTAGTGTTAGGGTTAGGTTTATGGTGTGCGTTTGGGTTAGGGTTAGATTTAGGGTTAGGGATAGGTTTAGGGATAGTGTTATAATTTGGATTCTGGTTATGTTTAGGGTTTGGGTTAGGGTTAGGTTTAGGGTTTGGGTTTGGATTAGGATTAGGGTTGGGGTTAGTTTTTGGGTTTGGGTTAGGGTTAGGGTTAGGGTTAGGGTTTGGGTTAGGGTTACGGTTAGGGTTAGTGTTAAGTTCAGTGTTAGGGGTTGGGTTTGGTTTAGGGTTAGGTATAGGGTTAGGGTGTGGGTTTGGATTACAGTTAGTGTTAGGGTTAGTGTTAGGGTTAGGGTTTGGGTTAGGTTTATGTTCAGGTTTAGTGTTCGGGTTTTGGGTTCGGTTTAGTGTTAGGGTTAGGGTTAGTGTTATGGTCAGGTTTAAGTTTAAGGTTTGGGTTAGGGCTCTGTTTAGGGATAGGGTTAGTTTTATGGGTTTGGTTAGGGTTAGGGTTAGGGTTAGGGTTAGGATTAGGCTTAGGGTTAGTGTTTGGGTTTGGGATAGGTTTAGGGCTTGGGTTAGGGTTAGGTTTAGGGTTAGGGTTTGGGTTAGTTTTAGGTTTAGGGTTAATGTTTGGGTTAGGGTTAGGGTTAGGGTTAGGGTTAGTGTTTTTGTTAGGGTTAGGGTTAGCTTTAGGATTAAGATTTTGGTTTGGTTTAGGGTTAGGGTTAAGATTAGGGTTAGGTTTTGTGTTAGGGTTAGGTTTAGGGTTAGGGTTTGGGTGAGGGTTAGGGTTAGGTTTAGGGTTAGGGTTTGGGTTATTGTTAGGCTTAGGTTTACGTTTAGGTTTAGGGTTAGGGTTAGGGTTAGGGTTAGGTTTAGTTTTAGGGTTAGGGTTAGAGTTAGGGTTAGGGTTAGGGTTACGGTTAGAGTTTGGGTTAGGGTTAGATTTAGGTCAGGGTTTGTTTTTGGTTAGGGTTAGGGTTTGTGTTAGGGTTAGGTTTAGGGTTAGGGTTAGGGTTAGGTTTAGTTTTAGGGTTAGGGTTAGGGTTAGGGATAGGGTTACGATTAGAGTTTGCGTTAGGGTTAGTGTTAGGTCAGGGTTTGTTTTTGGTTAGGGTTAGGGTTTGTGTTAGGGTTAGGTTTAGGGTTAGGGTTTGGGCTAGGGTTAGGTTTAGGTTTAGATTTAGGGTTAGGGTTAGGGTTTGGGTTAGGATTAGGTTTAGGGTTAGGGTTACGATTACGATTAGGGTTATGGTTTGGATTAGGGTTAGGGTTAGGGTTAGGATTAGGGTTAGGGTTTGGATTAGAGTTAGAGTTAGGGTTAGGATTTGGGTTAGGGATAGGTTTAGGGTTAATGTTTGGGTTAGGGTTAGGGTTAGGTATAGGGTTTGGTATGGTTAATTGTTACGTTTAGTGTTAGGGTTAGGGTTAGGGTTAGGGTTAGGGTTACGGTAAGAGTTTGGGTTAGGTTTAGGGCTGGGTTAGGGTTTGTGTTTGTGTTAGGGTTAGGGTTAGGGTTTGTGTTAGGGCTAGGTTTAGGGTTAGGGTTTGAGTTAGGGTTAGGGTTAGGGTTAGGGTTAGGGTTAGGGTTTGGTTTATGGTTAGGTTTAGAATTAGGGTTTGGGTTAGGGTTAGGTTTAGGTTTAATGTTTGGGTTAGGGTTAGGGTTATGTATAGGGTTAGTGTTAGTTTAGGTTTAGGGTTCGGTTTAGGTTTAGGGTTAGGGTTAGGGTTAGGGTTAGGTTAGTAGAGGTAGGCTTTGTAGTAGAGGTCCTGTATGTGGAGGGCCTGGGCAGTGCCAGCAGGCCACACCACCTTCTCCCCTCCTCCTCCCATCTTCTCCTGGCTGCTTCTGTTTGTCAAACATCAGAACTTTGACCTAAAGTCAACTAAATCTCTCCAAACTGGTCACCCAAACACTAGAGCCTACCACCAAGAAACCTCTGTGTTTCAGCAACTCATCTGAGAGGGCTTTGTCACCTAGCAATACCCTAAACAATGCTTTGCCAAGTCACTGCCTCTTGGAGTTCCAGAATCTTAGTCCAAGATTCTGTGACCTCAGCACTCCTGCCCACATCAGACACCAATGACAGGAGACTGACCAATAGCACTCAGCACTCACTTGCAAAGCTCTGCCTGTCTATCATAGCTTCAGAGCAGGTGCTCCTCCCCTGGTCAAGTCATGCCAAGGTTGCTTCCCAGTCCTGCAACTCTTGCCAGGATTGCACGTGGTGACATAAATAACCAACTTCATTCTTTCTAGAAATTACCATATTATTGATATTGGATTCTTAAGTACTATAAGCTACATTTGAATCAGAAAACTACTTTAGACATCGTTTTCTATGAGGATAAATATTTTCCTTTTTCATTGTTGCTGAATCCAATCTTTGCTCTTAAAAAAGTACAACTCAACTGTTCGGGGTGAGGCAGGAGTATTATCAGTTCAAGGCTACCCTGGGATTAGGGTATGGGTTATGGTTATGGTTAGGATTAGGGTTAGGGTTAGAATTAGGGTTAGGGTTAGGTTTAGATTTAGGGTTAGGGTTAGTGTTTGGGTTAGGATTAGGTTTAGGGTTAGGGTTACGATTACGATTAGGGTTATGGTTTGGATTAGGGTTAGGGTTAAGTTTAGGATTAGGGTTAGGGTTTGCATTACCGTTAGAGTTAGGCTTAGGATTTGGGTTAGGGTTAGGTTTAGGGGTACTGTTTGTGTTAGGGTTAGGGTTAGGTATAGGGGATGGTACGGTTCAGTGTTTCGTTGAGTGTTAGGGTTAGGGTTAGGGTTAGTGTTAGGGTTACGGTAAGAGTTTGGGTTAGGTTTAGGGCTGGGTTAGGGTTTGTGTTTGTGTTAGGTTTAGGGTTAGGGTTTGTGTTAGGGCTAGGTTTAGGGTTAGGTTTTGAGTTAGGGTTAGGGTTAGGGTTTGAGTTAGGGTTAGGGTTAGGGTTAGTCTTAGGTTTATGTTTAATGTTTGGGTTAGTGTTAGGTTTAGGTGAAGGGTTAGTGTTAGGTTAGGTTTAGGGTTAGGGTTAGTGTTAGGGTTAGGGTTAGTAGAGGTAGGCTTTGTAGTAGAGGTCCTGTATGTGGAGGGCCTGGGCAGTTCCAGCAGGCCACACCCCCTTCTCCCCTCCTCCTCCATTCTTCTCCTGGCTGCTTCTGTTTGTCAAACACTAGAACTTTGACCTAAAGTCAACTAAATCTCTCGAAACTGCTCACCCAAACACTACAGCCTACCACCAAGAAACTTCTGTGTTTCAACAACTCATCTTAGAGGGCTTTGTCCCCTAGCAACACCCTAAACAATGCTTTGCCAAGTCACTTTCTCTTCGAGTTCCAGAATCTTAGTCAAGATTCTGTGACCTCAGCACTCCTGCTCACATCAGACACCAATCACAGCAGACTGACCAATAGCCCTCATCACTCACTTGCAAAGCTCTGCCTGTCTATCATAGCTTCAGAGCTGGTGCTCCTCCCCTGGTCAAGTCATGCCAAGGTTGCTTCACAGTCCTGCACCTCTTGCCAGGATTGCAGGTGGTTACCTAAATAACCAACCTCATTCTTTTTAGAAATTACCATATTATTGATATTGGATTCTTAAGTACTATAAGATACATTTGAATCAGAAAACTACTTTGGACATCGTTTTCTATGAGGATAAATATTTTCCTTTTTCATTGTTGCTGAATCCAATCTTTGCTCTTAAAAAAGTACAACTCAACTCTTGGGGGTGAGGCAGGACGATTATCAGTTCAAGGCTACCCTCAGATTACGGTATGGGTTATGGTTATAGTTATTGTTAGGGTTAGGGTTAGCGTTAGGGTTAGGGTTACGGTAAGAGTTTGGGTTAGGTTTAGGGCTGGGTTAGGGTTTGTGTTTGTGTTAGGGTTAGGGTTAGAGTTTGTGTTAAGGCTAGGTTTAGGGTTAGGGTTTGAGTTAGGGTTAGGGTTAGGGTTTGAGTTAGGGTTAGGGTTAGGGTTATGGTTAGGGTTAATCTTAGGTTTATGTTTAATGTTTGGGTTAGTGTTAGGTTTAGGTGAAGGGTTAGTGTTAGGTTAGGTTTAGGGTTAGGGTTAGTGTTAGGGTTAGGGTTAGTAGAGGTAGGCTATGTAGTAGAGGTCCTGTATGTGGAGGGCCTGGGCAGTTCCAGCAGGCCACACCACCTTCTCCCCTCCTCCTCCATTCTTCTCCTGGCTGCTTCTGTTTGTCAAACACTAGAACTTTGACCTAAAGTCAACTAAATCTCTCGAAACTGCTCACCCAAACACTACAGCCTACCACCAAGAAACTTCTGTGTTTCAACAACTCATCTTAGAGGGCTTTGTCCCCTAGCAACACCCTAAACAATGCTTTGCCAAGTCACTTTCTCTTCGAGTTCCAGAATCTTAGTCAAGATTCTGTGACCTCAGCACTCCTGCTCACATCAGACACCAATCACAGCAGACTGACCAATAGCCCTCATCACTCACTTGCAAAGCTCTGCCTGTCTATCATAGCTTCAGAGCTGGTGCTCCTCCCCTGGTCAAGTCATGCCAAGGTTGCTTCACAGTCCTGCACCTCTTGCCAGGATTGCAGGTGGTTACCTAAATAACCAACCTCATTCTTTTTAGAAATTACCATATTATTGATATTGGATTCTTAAGTACTATAAGATACATTTGAATCAGAAAACTACTTTGGACATCGTTTTCTATGAGGATAAATATTTTCCTTTTTCATTGTTGCTGAATCCAATCTTTGCTCTTAAAAAAGTACAACTCACCTCTTCGGGGTGAGGCAGGAGTATTATCAGTTCAAGGCTACCCTGGGATTAGGGTATGGGTTATGGTTATGGTTATGGTTAGGTTTAGGGTTAGGGTTAGATTTAGGGTTAGGGTTAGTGTTTGGGTTAGGAGTAGGTATAGGGTTAGGGTTACGATTCCGATTAGGGTTATGGTTTGGATTAGGGTTAGGGTTAGGTTTAGGATTAGGGTTAGGGTTTGGATTAGAGTTAGAGTTAGGGTTAGGATTTAGGTTAGGGTTAGGTTTAGGGTTAATGTTTGGGTTAGGGTTAGGGTTAGGTATAGGGTTTGGTATGGTTTAGTGTTACGTTTAGTGTTAGGGTTAGGGTTAGCGTTAGGGTTAGGGTTACGGTAAGAGTTTGGGTTAGGTTTAGGGCTGGGTTAGGGTTTGTGTTTGTGTTAGGGTTAGGGTTAGAGTTTGTGTTAAGGCTAGGTTTAGGGTTAGGGTTTGAGTTAGTGTTAGGGTTAGGATTTGAGTTAGGGTTAGGGTTAGGGTTATGGTTAGGGTTAATCTTAGGTTTATGTTTAATGTTTGGGTTAGTGTTAGGTTTAGGTGAAGGGTTAGTGTTAGGTTAGGTTTAGGGTTAGGGTTAATGTTAGGGTTAGGGTTAGTAGAGGTAGGCTTTGTAGTAGAGGTCCTGTATGTGGAGGGCCTGGGCAGTTCCAGCAGGCCACACCACCTTCTCCCCTCCTCCTCCATTCTTCTCCTGGCTGCTTCTGTTTGTCAAACACTAGAACTTTGACCTAAAGTCAACTAAATCTCTCGAAACTGCTCACCCAAACACTACAGCCTACCACCAAGAAACTTCTGTGTTTCAACAACTCATCTTAGAGGGCTTTGTCCCCTAGCAACACCCTAAACAATGCTTTGCCAAGTCACTTTCTCTTCGAGTTCCAGAATCTTAGTCAAGATTCTGTGACCTCAGCACTCCTGCTCACATCAGACACCAATGACAGCAGACTGACCAATAGCCCTCATCACTCACTTGCAAAGCTCTGCCTGTCTATCATAGCTTCAGAGCTGGTGCTCCTCCCCTGGTCAAGTCATGCCAAGGTTGCTTCACAGTCCTGCACCTCTTGCCAGGATTGCAGGTGGTTACCTAAATAACCAACCTCATTCTTTTTAGAAATTACCATATTATTGATATTGGATTCTTAAGTACTATAAGATACATTTGAATCAGAAAACTACTTTGGACATCGTTTTCTATGAGGATAAATATTTTCCTTTTTCATTGTTGCTGAATCCAATCTTTGCTCTTAAAAAAGTACAACTCAACTCTTCGGGGTGAGGCAGGAGTATTATCAGTTCAAGGCTACCCTGGGATTAGGGTATGGGTTATGGTTATGGTTATGGTTAGGTTTAGGGTTAGGGTTAGATTTAGGGTTAGGGTTAGTGTTTGGGTTAGGATTAGGTTTAGGGTTAGGGTTACGATTACGATTAGGGTTATGGTTTGGATTAGGGTTAGGGTTAGGTTTAGGATTAGGGTTAGGGTTTGGATTAGAGTTAGAGTTAGGGTTAGGATTTAGGTTAGGGTTAGGTTTAGGGTTAATGTTTGGGTTAGGGTTAGGGTTAGGTATAGGGTTTGGTATGGTTTAGTGTTACGTTTAGTGTTAGGGTTAGGGTTAGCGTTAGGGTTAGGGTTACGGTAAGAGTTTGGGTTAGGTTTAGGGCTGGGTTAGGGTTTGTGTTTGTGTTAGGGTTAGGGTTAGAGTTTGTGTTAAGGCTAGGTTTAGGGTTAGGGTTTGAGTTAGGGTTAGGGTTAGGGTTAGGGTTAGGGTTTGGTTTATGGTTAGGTTTAGGATTAGGGTTTGGGTTAGGGTTAGGTTTAGGTTTAATGTTTGGGTTAGGGTTAGGGTTATGTATAGGGTTAGTATTAGTTTAGGTTTAGGGTTAGGTTTAGGTTTAGGGTTAGGGTTAGGGTTAGGGTTAGGTTAGTAGAGGTAGGCTTTGTAGTAGAAGTCCTGTATGTGGAGGGCCTGGGCAGGGCCAGCAGGCCACACCACCTTCTCCCCTCCTCCTCCCATCTTCTACTGGCTGCTTCTGTTTGTCAAACATCAGAACTTTGACTTAAGTCAACTAAATCTCTCCAAACTGGTCACCCAAACACTAGAGCCTACCACCAAGAAACCTCTGTGTTTCAGCAACTCATCTGAGAGGGCTTTGTCACCTAGCAATACCCTAAACAATGCTTTGCCAGGTCACTGCCTCTTGGAGTTCCAGAATCTTAGTCCAAGATTCTGTGACCTCAGCACTCCTGCCCACATCAGACACCAATGACAGGAGACTGACCAATAGCACTCAGCACTCACTTGCAAAGCTCTGCCTGTCTATCATAGCTTCAGAGCAGGTGCTCCTCCCCTGGTCAAGTCATGCCAAGGTTGCTTCCCAGTCCTGCAGCTCTTGCCATGATTGCACGTGGTTACATAAATAACCATCCTCATTCTTTTAGAAATTACCATATTATTGATATTGGATTCTTAAGTACTATAAGATACATTAGAATCAGAAAACTACTTTGGACATCGTTTTCTATGAGGATAAATATTTTCCTTTTTCATTGTTGCTGAATCCAATCTTTGCTCTTAAAAAAGTACAACTCAACTGTTCGGGGTGAGGCAGGAGTATTATCAGTTCAAGGCTACCCTCAGATTAAGGTATGGGTTATGGTTATGGTTAGGTTTAGGGTTAGGGTTAGAATTAGGGTTATTGTTAGGTTTAGATTTACGGTTAGTGTTAGTGTTTGGGTTAGGATTAGGTTTAGGGTTAGGGATACGATTAGGGTTATGGTTTGGATTAGGGTTAGGGTTAGTTTTAGGATTAGTGTTAGGGTTTGGATTAGAGTTAGAGTTAGGGTTAGGATTTGGGTTAGGGTTAGGTTTAGGGTTAATGTTTGGGTTAGGGTTAGGGTTAGGTATAGGGTTTGGTATGGTTTAGTGTTACGTTTAGTGTTAGGGTTAGGGTTAGGGTTAGGGTTAGGGTTAGGGTTACGGTAAGAGTTTGGGTTAGGTTTAGGGCTGGGTTAGGGTTTGTGTTTGTGTTAGGGTTAGGGTTAGGGTTTGTGTTAGGGCTAGGTTTAGGGTTAGGGTTAGGGTTAGGGTTAGGGTGTGAGTTAGGGTAAGTGTTAAGGTTAGGGTTTCCGTTTGGGTTACGGTGAGTGTTAGGGTTAGGGTTAGTGTTAGGTTTAGGGTTTGGGTTTGGGTTAGGTTAGTGTTAGGGTTAGGGTTAGGGTTTAGGTTAGGTTTAGGGTCAGGGTTTGTGATAAGTTTAGGATTTGGGTTAAGTTTAGGGTTAGGATTAGAGTTAGGGTTAGTGTTAGGGTTAGGGTTAGGGTTAGGGTTTGGTTTTGGGTTAGCGTTAGGGTTTGGGTTAGGGTTAGGGTTAGGGTTGGGTTTTGGGTTTGGGTTAGGGTTAGGGTTAGAGTTAGGGTTTGTGTTAGGGTTAGGGTTAGTGTTAGGGTTTGGGTTAGGGCTAGGGTTAGGTTTAGGTTTAGGGTTAGGGTTTGGATTAGCGGTAGAGTTAGGGTTAGGATTTGGGTTAGGGTTAAGTTTAGGGGTAATGTTTGGGTTAGGGTTAGGGTTAGGTATAGGGTTTGGTATGGTTTAGTGTTACGTTTAGTGTTAGGGTTAGGGTTAGGGTTAGGGTTAGGGTTACGGTAAGAATTTGGGTTAGGTTTAGGGCTGGGTTAGGGTTTGTGTTTGTGTTAGGGTTAGGGTTAGGGTTAGGGTTTGTGTTAGGGCTAGGTTTAGGGTTAGGGTTTGAGTTAGGGTTAGGGTTAGGGTTAGGGTTAGGGTTAGGGTTAGTCTTAGGTTTATGTTTAATGTTTGGGTTAGTGTTAGGTTTAGGTGAAGGGTTAGTGTTAGGTTAGGTTTAGGGTTAGGGTTAGTGTTAGGGTTAGGGTTAGTAGAGGTAGGCTTTGTAGTAGAGGTCCTGTATGTGGAGGGCCTGGGCAGTTCCAGCAGGCCACACCACCTTCTCCCCTCCTCCTCCATTCTTCTCCTGGCTGCTTCTGTTTGTCAAACACTAGAACTTTGACCTAAAGTCAACTAAATCTCTCGAAACTGCTCACCCAAACACTACAGCCTACCACCAAGAAACTTCTGTGTTTCAACAACTCATCTTAGAGGGCTTTGTCACGTAGCAACACCCTAAACAATGCTTTGACAAGTCACTGTCTCTTCGAGTTCCAGAATCTTAGTCAAGATTCTGTGACCTCAGCACTCCTGCTCACATCAGACACCAATGACAGCAGACTGACCAATAGCCCTCAGCAATCACTTGCAAAGCTCTGCCTGTCTATCATAGCTTCAGAGCAGGTGCTCCTCCCCTGGTCAAGTCATGCCAAGGTTGCTTCACAGTCCTGCACCTCTTGCCAGGATTGCAGGTGGTTACCTAAATAACCAACCTCATTCTTTTTAGAAATTACCATATTATTGATATTGGATTCTTAAGTACTATAAGATACATTTGAATCAGAAAACTACTTTGGACATCGTTTTCTATGAGGATAAATATTTTCCTTTTTCATTGTTGCTGAATCCAATCTTTGCTCTTAAAAAAGTACAACTCAACTCTTCGGAGTGAGGCAGGAGTATTATCAGTTCAAGGCTACCCTGGGATTAGGGTATGGGTTATGGTTATGGTTAGGTTTAGGGTTAGGGTTAGATTTAGGGTTAGGGTTAGTGTTTGGGTTAGGATTAGGTTTAGGGTTAGGGTTACGATTACGATTAGGGTTATGGTTTGGATTAGGGTTAGGGTTAGGTTTAGGATTAGGGTTAGGGTTTGGATTAGAGTTAGAGTTAGGGTTAGGATTTAGGTTAGGGTTAGGTTTAGGGTTAATGTTTGGGTTAGGGTTAGGGTTAGGTATAGGGTTTGGTATGGTTTAGTGTTACGTTTAGTGTTAGGGTTAGGGTTAGGTTTAGGGTTAGGGTTACGGTAAGAGTTTGGGTTAGGTTTAGGGCTGGGTTAGGGTTTGTGTTTGTGTTAGGGTTAGGGTTAGGGTTTGTGTTAGGGCTAGGTTTAGGGTTAGGGTTTGAGTTAGGGTTAGGGTTAGGTTTAGGGTTTGGTTTATGGTTAGGTTTAGGATTAGGGTTTGGGTTAGGGTTAGGTTTAGGTTTAATGTTTGGGTTAGGGTTAGGGTTATGTATAGGGTTAGTGTTAGTTTAGGTTTAGGGTTAGGTTTAGGTTTAGGGTTAGGGTTAGGGTTAGGGTTAGGTTAGTAGAGGTAGGCTTTGTAGTAGAGGTCCTGTATGTGGAGGGCCTGGGCAGGGCCAGCAGGCCACACCACCTTCTCCCCTCCTCCTCCCATCTTCTCCTGGCTGCTTCTGTTTGTCAAACATCAGAACTTTGACCTAAAGTCAACTAAATCTCTCCAAACTGGTCACCCAAACACTAGAGCCTACCACCAAGAAACCTCTGTGTTTCAGCAACTCATCTGAGAGGGCTTTGTCACCTAGCAATACCCTAAACAATGCTTTGCCAGGTCACTGCCTCTTGGAGTTCCAGAATCTTAGTCCAAGATTCTGTGACCTCAGCACTCCTGCCCACATCAGACACCAATGACAGGAGACTGAACAATAGCACTCAGCACTCACTTGCAAAGCTCTTCCTGTCTATCATAGCTTCAGAGCAGGTGCTCCTCCCCTGGTCAAGTCATGCCAAGGTTGCTTCCAAGTCCTGCAGCTCTTGCCAGGATTGCACGTGGTTACATAAATAACCAACCTCATTCTTTCTAGAAATTACCATATTATTTATATTGGATTCTTAAGTACTATAAGATACATTTGAATCAGAAAACTACTTTGGACATCGTTTTCTATGAGGATAAATATTTTCCTTTTTCATTGTTGCTGAATCCAATCTTTGCTCTTAAAAAAGTACAACTCAACTCTTCGGGGTGAGGCAGGAGTATTATCAGTTCAAAGCTACCCTCGGATTAAGGTATGGGTTATGCTTATGGTTAGGTTTAGGGTTAGGGTTAGAATTAGGGTTAGGGTTAGGTTTAGATTTAGGGTTAGGGTTAGTGTTTGGGTTAGGATTAGGTTTAGGGTTAGGGTTACGATTAGGGTTATGGTTTGGATTAGGGTTAGGGTTAGTTTTAGGATTAGGGTTAGGGTTTGGATTAGAGTTAGAGTTAGGGTTAGGATTTGTGTTAGGGTTAGGTTTAGGGTTAATGTTTGGGTTAGGGTTAGGGTTAGGTATAGGGTTTGGTATGGTTTAGTGTTACGTTTAGTGTTAGGGTTAGGGTTAGGGTTATGGTTAGGGTTACGGTAAGAGTTTGGGTTAGGTTTAGGGCTGGGTTAGGGTTTGTGTTTGTGTTAGGGTTAGGGTTAGGGTTTGTGTTAGGGCTAGGTTTAGGGTTAGGTTTTGAGTTAGGGTTAGGGTTAGGGTTAGTGTTAGGGTTTCGTTTATGGTTAGGTTTAGTCTTAGGGTTTGTGTTAGGGTTAGGTTTAGGTTTAATGTTTGGGTTAGGGTTAGGGTTAGGTATAGGGTTAGTGTTAGTTTAGGTTTAGGGTTAGGTTTAGGATTAGGGTTAGGGTTAGTGTTATGGTTAGGTTAGTAGAGGTACGCTTTGTAGTAGAGGTCCTGTATGTGGAGGGCCTGGGCAGGGCCAGCAGGCCACACCACCTTCTCCCCTCCTCCTCCCATCTTCTCCTGGCTGCTTCTGTTTGTCAAACATCAGAACTTTGACCTAAAGTCAACTAAATCTCTCCAAACTGGTCACCCAAACACTAGAGCCTACCACCAAGAAACCTCTGTGTTTCAGCAACTCATCTGAGAGGGCTTTGTCACCTAGCAATACCCTAAACAATGCTTTGCCAGGTCACTGCCTCTTGGAGTTCCATAATCTTAGTCCAAGATTCTGTGACCTCAGCACTCCTGCCCACATCAGACACCAATGACAGGAGACTGACCAATAGCACTCAGCACTCACTTGCAAAACTCTGCTGTCTATCATAGCTTCAGAGCATGTGCTCCTTCCCTCGTCAAGTCATGCCAAGGTTGCTTCCCAGTCCTGCAGGTCTTGCCAGGATTGCACGTGGTTACATAAATAACCAACCACATTCTTTCTAGAAATTACCATATTATTGATATTGGATTTTTAAGTACTATAAGCTACATTTGAATCAGAAAACTACTTTGGACATCGTTTTCTATGAGGGAAAATATTTTCATTTTCATTGTTGCTGAATCCAATATTTGCTCTTAAAAAATACAACTCAACTCTTGGGGGTGAGGCAGGAGGATTATCAGTTCAAGGCTACCCTCAGATTAGGGTATGGGTTATGGTTATGGTTATGGTTAGGGTTAGGGTTAGAATTAGGGTTAGGGTTAGGTTTAGGGTTAGGGTTAGGGTTAGTGTTTGGGTTAGGGTTAGGTTTAGGGTTAGGGATATGATTAGGATTAGGGTTATGTTTTGGGTTAGGGTTAGGGTTAGGGTTAGGGTGTGAGTTAGGGTTAGGGTTAAGGTTAGGGTTTCCGTTTGGGTTATGGTGAGTGTTAGAGTTAGGGTTAGGGTTAGGGTTAGTGTTAGGTTTAGGGTTTTGGTTTGGGTTAGGGTTAGTGTTTTAGGGTTAGGGTTAGGGTTTAGGTTAGGTTTAGGGTCAGGGTTTTTGATAAGGTAAGGATTTGGGTTAATGTTACGGTTAGGATTAGGGTTACGGTTAGTGTTAGGGTTAGGGTTAGGGTTAGGGTTTGGTTTTGGGTTAGGGTTAGGTTTGGGTTAGGGTAAGGGTTAGGGATAGGGTTAGGGTTTGGTTTTGGGTTAGGGTTAGGGTTTGGGTTTGGGTTAGGATTAGTGTTAGGGTTAGTTTTTGGATTTGGGTTAGGGTTAGGGTTATGGTTAGGGTTTGGGCTAGGGTTAGGGTTAGGGTTAGGCTTAGTGTTAAGTACAGTGTTAGGGTTTGGGTTTGGTTTAGGGTTAGGTATAGAGTTAGGGTTTGGGTTTGGTTTAGAGTTAGGGTTAGGGTTAGTATTAGGGTTAGGGTTTGGGTTAGGTTTTTGTTCAGGTTTGGTGTTCGGGTTTTGGGTTAGGTTTAGTGTTAGGTTTAGGGTTAGTGTTAGGTTCAGGTTTAAGTTTAAGTTTTGGGTTAGGGTTCTGTTTAGGGATAGGGTTAGTTTTATGGGTTCGGTTAGCGTTAGGGTTAGGGTTAGGGTTAGGGTTAGGATTAGGCTTAGGGTTAGTGTTTGGGTTTGGGATAGGTTTAGGGTTTGTGTTAAGGTTAGGTTTAAGGTTACGGTTTGGGTTAGGGTTAGGTTTAGGGTTAGGGTTAGAATTAGGGTTAGGGTTAAGTTTAGATTTATGGTTAGGGGTAGGATTAGGTTTAGGGTTAGGGTTACGATTACGATTAGTGTTATGGTTTGGGTTAAGGTTAGGGATAGGTTTAGGATTAGGGTTAGGGTTAGGATTAGAGTTAGAGTTAGGGTTAGGGATTGAGTGAGGCTTAGGGTTAGGTTTAGGGTTTCCGTTTGGGTTAGGGTGAGTATTAAGGTTAGGGTTAGGGTTAGTATTAGGATTAGGGTTTGGGTTTGGGTTAGGATTAGGGTTAAAGTTAGGGTTAGGATTAGGGTTAGGGTTACGGTTAGGGTTAGCGTTTGGGTTAGGGTTAGGTTTATGGTTACGTATAGGGTTTGGGTTAGGGTTTGGGTTAGGGTGTGCGTTTGGGTTAGGGTTAGGTTTAGGGTTAGAGTTAGGTTTAGGGTAGAGTTATGGTTTGGGTTCTTGTTATGGTTAGGGTTTGGGTTAGGGTTAGGGTTATGGGTTGTGTTTGGGTTAAGGTTAGGGTTAGGGTTAGCTTTAGGCTTAGGTTTAGGGTTAGTGTTTGGGTCAGGTTTAGGGTTAAGGTTACTGTTTGGGTTAGGATTAGGTTTAGGGTTAGGATTACGATTAAGATTAGGGTTATGGTTTGGATTAGGGTTAGGGTTAGGTTTAGGATTAGGGTTAGGGTTTGGATTAGCGTTAGAGTTAGGGTTAGCATTTGGGTTAGGGTTAGGTTTAGGGTTAATGTTTGGATTAGGGTTAGGGTTAGGTATAGGGTTTGGTATGGTTTAGTGTTACGTTTAGTGTTAGGGTTAGGGTTAGTGTTAGGGTTAGGGTTACGGTAAGAGTTTGGGTTAGGTTTAGGGCTGGGTTAGGGTTTGTGTTTGTCTTAGGGTTAGGGTTAGGGTTTGTGTTACGGCTAGGTTTAGGGTTAGGGATAGGTTTAGGGATAGTGTTATAATTTGGATTCTGGTTATGTTTAGGGTTTGGGTTAGGGTTAGGTTTAGGGTTTGGGTTTGGATTAGGATTTGGGTTAGGGTTAGTTTTTTGGTTTGGGTTAGGGTTAGGGTTAGGGTTAGGGTTTGGGTTAGGGTTAGGGTCAGGGTTAGTGTTAAGTTCAGTGTTAGGGTTTGGGTTTGGTTTAGGGTTAGGTATAGGGTTAGGGTGTGGGTTTGGATTACAGTTAGTGTTAGGGTTAGTGTTAGGGTTAGGGTTTGGGATAGGTTTATGTTCAGGTTTAGTGTTCGGGTTTTGGGTTCGGTTTAGTGTTAGGGTTAGGGTTAGTGTTAGGGTCAGGATTAAGTTTAAGGTTTGGGTTAGGGTTCTGTTTAGGTATAGGGTTAGTTTTATGGGTTTGGTTAGGGTTAGGGTTAGGGTTAGGGTTAGGATTAGGCTTAGGGTTAGTGTTTGGGTTTGGGATAATTTTAGGGCTTGGGTTAGGGTTAGGTTTAGGGTTAGGGTTTGGGTTAGTTTTAGGTTTAGGGTTAATGTTTGGGTTAGGGTTAGGGTTAGGGTTAGGGTTAGGGTTAGTGTTTTTGTTAGGGTTAGGGTTAGCTTTAGGGTTAAGATTTGGGTTTGGGTTAGGGTTAGGGTTAGGATTAGGGTTAGGTTTTGTGTTAGGGTTAGGTTTAGGGTTAGGGTTTGGGTTAGGGTTAGGTTTAGGTTTAGGGTTTGGGTTACGGTTAGGTTTAGGGTTAGGGTTTGGGTTATTATTAGGCTTAGGTTTACCTTTAGGTTTAGGGTTAGGGTTAGGTTTAGTTTTAGGGTTAGGGTTAGGGTTAGGGTTAGGGTTAGGGTTAGGGTTACGGTTAGAGTTTGGGTTAGGGTTAGGGTTAGGTCAGGGTTTGTTTTTGGTTAGGGTTAGGGTTTGTGTTAGGGTTAGGTTTAGGGTTTTGGTTTGGGCTAGGGTTAGGTTTAGGTTTAGATTTAGGGTTAGGGTTAGGGTTTGGGTTAGGATTAGGTTTAGGGTTAGGGTTACGATTACGATTAGTGTTATGGTTTGGATTAGGGTTAGGGTTAGGTTTAGGATTAGGGTTAGGGTTTGGATTAGAGTTAGAGTTAGGGTTAGGATTTGGGTTAGGGTTAGGTTTAGGGTTTATGTTTGGGTTAGGGTTAGGGTTAGGTATAGGGTTTGGTATGGTTTATTGTTACGTTTAGTGTTAGGGTTAGGATTAGGGTTAGGTTACGGTAAGAGTTTGGGTTAGGTTTAGGGCTGGGTTAGGGTTAGGGTTTGGTTTATGGTTTGGTTTAGACTTAGGGTTTGGGTTAGGGTTAGGGTTAGGGTTTGTGTTAGGGCTAGGTTTAGGGTTAGGGTTTGAGTTAGGGTTAGTGTTAGGGTTAGAGTTAGGGTTTGGTTTATGGTTAGGTTTAGGCTTAGGGTTTGGGTTAGGGTTAGGTTTAGGTTTAATGTTTGGGTTAGGGTTAGGATTAGGTATGGGGATAGTGTTAGTTTAGGTTTAGGGTTAGGTTTAGGTTTAGGGTTTGGGTTAGGGTTAGGGTTAGGGTTAGGTTAGTAGAGGTAGCCTTTGTAGTAGAGGTCCTGTATGTGGAGGGCCTGGGTAGGGCCAGCAGGCCACACCACCTTCTCCCCTCCTCCTCCCATCTTCTACTGGCTGCTTCTGTTTGTCAAACATCAGAACTTTGACCTAAAGTCAACTAAATCTCTCCAAACTGGTCACCCAAACACTAGAGCCTACCACCAAGAAACCTCTGTGTTTCAGCAACTCATCTGAGAGGGCTTTGTCACCTAGCAATACCCTAAACAATGCTTTGCCAGGTCACTGCCTCTTGGAGTTCCAGAATCTTAGTCCAAGATTCTGTGACCTCAGCACTCCTGCCCACATCAGACACCAATGACAGGAGACTGACCAATAGCACTCAGCACTCACTTGCAAAGCTCTGCCTGTCTATCATAGCTTCAGAGCAGGTGCTCCTCCCCTGGTCAAGTCATGCCAAGGTTGCTTCCCAGTCCTGCAACTCTTGCCAGGATTGCACGTGGTGACATAAATAACCAACCTCATTCTTTCTAGAAATTACCATATTATTGATATTGGATTCTTAAGTACTATAAGCTACATTTGAATCAGAAAACTACTTTGGACATCGTTTTCTATGAGGATAAATATTTTCCTTTTTCATTGTTGCTGAATCCAATCTTTGCTCTTAAAAAAGTACAACTCAACTGTTCGGGGAGAGGCAGGAGTATTATCAGTTCAAGGCTACCCTGGGATTAGGGTATGGGTTATGGTTATGGTTAGGTTTAGGGTTAGGGTTAGAATTAGGGTTAGGGTTAGGTTTAGATTTAGGGTTAGGGTTAGTGTTTGGGTTAGGATTAGGTTTAGGGTTAGGGTTACGATTACGATTAGGGTTATGGTTTGGATTAGGGTTAGGGTTAGGTTTAGGATTAGGGTTAGGGTTTGGATTAGCGGTAGAGTTAGGGTTAGGATTTGGGTTAGGGTTAAGTTTAGGGGTAATGTTTGGGTTAGGGTTAGGGTTAGGTATAGGGTTTGGTATGGTTTAGTGTTACGTTTAGTGTTAGGGTTAGGGTTAGGGTTAGGGTTAGGGTTACGGTAAGAATTTGGGTTAGGTTTAGGGCTGGGTTAGGGTTTGTGTTTGTGTTAGGGTTAGGGTTAGGGTTAGGGTTTGTGTTAGGGCTAGGTTTAGGGTTAGGGTTTGAGTTAGGGTTAGGGTTAGGGTTAGGGTTAGGGTTAGGGTTAGTCTTAGGTTTATGTTTAATGTTTGGGTTAGTGTTAGGTTTAGGTGAAGGGTTAGTGTTAGGTTAGGTTTAGGGTTAGGGTTAGTGTTAGGGTTAGGGTTAGTAGAGGTAGGCTTTGTAGTAGAGGTCCTGTATGTGGAGGGCCTGGGCAGTTCCAGCAGGCCACACCACCTTCTCCCCTCCTCCTCCATTCTTCTCCTGGCTGCTTCTGTTTGTCAAACACTAGAACTTTGACCTAAAGTCAACTAAATCTCTCGAAACTGCTCACCCAAACACTACAGCCTACCACCAAGAAACTTCTGTGTTTCAACAACTCATCTTAGAGGGCTTTGTCACGTAGCAACACCCTAAACAATGCTTTGACAAGTCACTGTCTCTTCGAGTTCCAGAATCTTAGTCAAGATTCTGTGACCTCAGCACTCCTGCTCACATCAGACACCAATGACAGCAGACTGACCAATAGCCCTCAGCACTCACTTGCAAAGCTCTGCCTGTCTATCATAGCTTCAGAGCAGGTGCTCCTCCCCTGGTCAAGTCATGCCAAGGTTGCTTCACAGTCCTGCACCTCTTGCCAGGATTGCAGGTGGTTACCTAAATAACCAACCTCATTCTTTTTAGAAATTACCATATTATTGATATTGGATTCTTAAGTACTATAAGATACATTTGAATCAGAAAACTACTTTGGACATCGTTTTCTATGAGGATAAATATTTTCCTTTTTCATTGTTGCTGAATCCAATCTTTGCTCTTAAAAAAGTACAACTCAACTCTTCGGAGTGAGGCAGGAGTATTATCAGTTCAAGGCTACCCTGGGATTAGGGTATGGGTTATGGTTATGGTTAGGTTTAGGGTTAGGGTTAGATTTAGGGTTAGGGTTAGTGTTTGGGTTAGGATTAGGTTTAGGGTTAGGGTTACGATTACGATTAGGGTTATGGATTGGATTAGGGTAAGGGTTAGGTTTAGGATTAGGGTTAGGGTTTGGATTAGAGTTAGAGTTAGGGTTAGGATTTAGGTTAGGGTTAGGTTTAGGGTTAATGTTTGGGTTAGGGTTAGGGTTAGGTATAGGGTTTGGTATGGTTTAGTGTTACGTTTAGTGTTAGGGTTAGGGTTAGGTTTAGGGTTAGGGTTACGGTAAGAGTTTGGGTTAGGTTTAGGGCTGGGTTAGGGTTTGTGTTTGTGTTAGGGTTAGGGTTAGGGTTTGTGTTAGGGCTAGGTTTAGGGTTAGGGTTTGAGTTAGGGTTAGGGTTAGGGTTAGGGTTTGGTTTATGGTTAGGTTTAGGATTAGGGTTTGGGTTAGGGTTAGGTTTAGGTTTAATGTTTGGGTTAGGGTTAGGGTTATGTATAGGGTTAGTGTTAGTTTAGGTTTAGGGTTAGGTTTAGGTTTAGGGTTAGGGTTAGGGTTAGGGTTAGGTTAGTAGAGGTAGGCTTTGTAGTAGAGGTCCTGTATGTGGAGGGCCTGGGCAGGGCCAGCAGGCCACACCACCTTCTCCCCTCCTCCTCCCATCTTCTCCTGGCTGCTTCTGTTTGTCAAACATCAGAACTTTGACCTAAAGTCAACTAAATCTCTCCAAACTGGTCACCCAAACACTAGAGCCTACCACCAAGAAACCTCTGTGTTTCAGCAACTCATCTGAGAGGGCTTTGTCACCTAGCAATACCCTAAACAATGCTTTGCCAGGTCACTGCCTCTTGGAGTTCCAGAATCTTAGTCCAAGATTCTGTGACCTCAGCACTCCTGCCCACATCAGACACCAATGACAGGAGACTGAACAATAGCACTCAGCACTCACTTGCAAAGCTCTTCCTGTCTATCATAGCTTCAGAGCAGGTGCTCCTCCCCTGGTCAAGTCATGCCAAGGTTGCTTCCAAGTCCTGCAGCTCTTGCCAGGATTGCACGTGGTTACATAAATAACCAACCTCATTCTTTCTAGAAATTACCATATTATTTATATTGGATTCTTAAGTACTATAAGATACATTTGAATCAGAAAACTACTTTGGACATCGTTTTCTATGAGGATAAATATTTTCCTTTTTCATTGTTGCTGAATCCAATCTTTGCTCTTAAAAAAGTACAACTCAACTCTTCGGGGTGAGGCAGGAGTATTATCAGTTCAAAGCTACCCTCGGATTAAGGTATGGGTTATGGTTATGGTTAGGTTTAGGGTTAGGGTTAGAATTAGGGTTAGGGTTAGGTTTAGATTTAGGGTTAGGGTTAGTGTTTGGGTTAGGATTAGGTTTAGGGTTAGGGTTACGATTAGGGTTATGGTTTGGATTAGGGTTAGGGTTAGTTTTAGGATTAGGGTTAGGGTTTGGATTAGAGTTAGAGTTAGGGTTAGGATTTGTGTTAGGGTTAGGTTTAGGGTTAATGTTTGGGTTAGGGTTAGGGTTAGGTATAGGGTTTGGTATGGTTTAGTGTTACGTTTAGTGTTAGGGTTAGGGTTAGGGTTATGGTTAGGGTTACGGTAAGAGTTTGGGTTAGGTTTAGGGCTGGGTTAGGGTTTGTGTTTGTGTTAGGGTTAGGGTTAGGGTTTGTGTTAGGGCTAGGTTTAGGGTTAGGTTTTGAGTTAGGGTTAGGGTTAGGGTTAGTGTTAGGGTTTCGTTTATGGTTAGGTTTAGTCTTAGGGTTTGTGTTAGGGTTAGGTTTAGGTTTAATGTTTGGGTTAGGGTTAGGGTTAGGTATAGGGTTAGTGTTAGTTTAGGTTTAGGGTTAGGTTTAGGATTAGGGTTAGGGTTAGTGTTATGGTTAGGTTAGTAGAGGTACGCTTTGTAGTAGAGGTCCTGTATGTGGAGGGCCTGGGCAGGGCCAGCAGGCCACACCACCTTCTCCCCTCCTCCTCCCATCTTCTCCTGGCTGCTTCTGTTTGTCAAACATCAGAACTTTGACCTAAAGTCAACTAAATCTCTCCAAACTGGTCACCCAAACACTAGAGCCTACCACCAAGAAACCTCTGTGTTTCAGCAACTCATCTGAGAGGGCTTTGTCACCTAGCAATACCCTAAACAATGCTTTGCCAGGTCACTGCCTCTTGGAGTTCCATAATCTTAGTCCAAGATTCTGTGACCTCAGCACTCCTGCCCACATCAGACACCAATGACAGGAGACTGACCAATAGCACTCAGCACTCACTTGCAAAACTCTGCTGTCTATCATAGCTTCAGAGCATGTGCTCCTTCCCTCGTCAAGTCATGCCAAGGTTGCTTCCCAGTCCTGCAGGTCTTGCCAGGATTGCACGTGGTTACATAAATAACCAACCACATTCTTTCTAGAAATTACCATATTATTGATATTGGATTTTTAAGTACTATAAGCTACATTTGAATCAGAAAACTACTTTGGACATCGTTTTCTATGAGGGAAAATATTTTCATTTTCATTGTTGCTGAATCCAATATTTGCTCTTAAAAAATACAACTCAACTCTTGGGGGTGAGGCAGGAGGATTATCAGTTCAAGGCTACCCTCAGATTAGGGTATGGGTTATGGTTATGGTTATGGTTAGGGTTAGGGTTAGAATTAGGGTTAGGGTTAGGTTTAGGGTTAGGGTTAGGGTTAGTGTTTGGGTTAGGGTTAGGTTTAGGGTTAGGGATATGATTAGGATTAGGGTTATGTTTTGGGTTAGGGTTAGGGTTAGGGTTAGGGTGTGAGTTAGGGTTAGGGTTAAGGTTAGGGTTTCCGTTTGGGTTATGGTGAGTGTTAGAGTTAGGGTTAGGGTTAGGGTTAGTGTTAGGTTTAGTGTTTTGGTTTGGGTTAGGGTTAGTGTTTTAGGGTTAGGGTTAGGGTTTAGGTTAGGTTTAGGGTCAAGGTTTTTGATAAGGTAAGGATTTGGGTTAATGTTACGGTTAGGATTAGGGTTACGGTTAGTGTTAGGGTTAGGGTTAGGGTTAGGGTTTGGTTTTGGGTTAGGGTTAGGTTTGGGTTAGGGTTAGGGTTAGGGATAGGGTTAGGGTTTGGTTTTGGGTTAGGGTTAGGGTTTCGGTTTGGGTTAGGATTAGTGTTAGGGTTAGTTTTTGGATTTGGGTTAGGGTTAGGGTTATGGTTAGGGTTTGGGCTAGGGTTAGGGTTAGGGTTAGGCTTAGTGTTAAGTACAGTGTTAGGGTTTGGGTTTGGTTTAGGGTTAGGTATAGAGTTAGGGTTTGGGTTTGGTTTAGAGTTAGGGTTAGGGTTAGTATTAGGGTTAGGGTTTGGGTTAGGTTTTTGTTCAGGTTTGGTGTTCGGGTTTTGGGTTAGGTTTAGTGTTAGGTTTAGGGTTAGTGTTAGGTTCAGGTTTAAGTTTAAGTTTTGGGTTAGGGTTCTGTTTAGGGATAGGGTTAGTTTTATGGGTTCGGTTAGCGTTAGGGTTAGGGTTAGGGTTAGGGTTAGGATTAGGCTTAGGGTTAGTGTTTGGGTTTGGGATAGGTTTAGGGTTTGTGTTAAGGTTAGGTTTAAGGTTACGGTTTGGGTTAGGGTTAGGTTTAGGGTTAGGGTTAGAATTAGGGTTAGGGTTAAGTTTAGATTTATGGTTAGGGGTAGGATTAGGTTTAGGGTTAGGGTTACGATTACGATTAGTGTTATGGTTTGGGTTAAGGTTAGGGATAGGTTTAGGATTAGGGTTAGGGTTAGGATTAGAGTTAGAGTTAGGGTTAGGGTTTGAGTTAGGCTTAGGGTTAGGTTTAGGGTTTCCGTTTGGGTTAGGGTGAGTATTAAGGTTAGGGTTAGGGTTAGTATTAGGATTAGGGTTTGGGTTTGGGTTAGGATTAGGGTTAAAGTTAGGGTTAGGATTAGGGTTAGGGTTACGGTTAGGGTTAGCGTTTGGGTTAGGGTTAGGTTTATGGTTACGTATAGGGTTTGGGTTAGGGTTTGGGTTAGGGTGTGCGTTTGGGTTAGGGTTAGGTTTAGGGTTAGAGTTAGGTTTAGGGTAGAGTTATGGTTTGGGTTCTTGTTATGGTTAGGGTTTGGGTTAGGGTTAGGGTTATGGGTTGTGTTTGGGTTAAGGTTAGGGTTAGGGTTAGCTTTAGGCTTAGGTTTAGGGTTAGTGTTTGGGTCAGGTTTAGGGTTAAGGTTACTGTTTGGGTTAGGATTAGGTTTAGGGTTAGGATTACGATTACGATTAGGGTTATGGTTTGGATTAGGGTTAGGGTTAGGTTTAGGATTAGGGTTAGGGTTTGGATTAGCGTTAGAGTTAGGGTTAGCATTTGGGTTAGGGTTAGGTTTAGGGTTAATGTTTGGATTAGGGTTAGGGTTAGGTATAGGGTTTGGTATGGTTTAGTGTTACGTTTAGTGTTAGGGTTAGGGTTAGTGTTAGGGTTAGGGTTACGGTAAGAGTTTGGGTTAGGTTTAGGGCTGGGTTAGGGTTTGTGTTTGTCTTAGGGTTAGGGTTAGGGTTTGTGTTACGGCTAGGTTTAGGGTTAGGGATAGGTTTAGGGATAGTGTTATAATTTGGATTCTGGTTATGTTTAGGGTTTGGGTTAGGGTTAGGTTTAGGGTTTGGGTTTGGATTAGGATTTGGGTTAGGGTTAGTTTTTTGGTTTGGGTTAGGGTTAGGGTTAGGGTTAGGGTTTGGGTTAGGGTTAGGGTTAGGGTTAGTGTTAAGTTCAGTGTTAGGGTTTGGGTTTGGTTTAGGGTTAGGTATAGGGTTAGGGTGTGGGTTTGGATTACAGTTAGTGTTAGGGTTAGTGTTAGGGTTAGGGTTTGGGATAGGTTTATGTTCAGGTTTAGTGTTCGGGTTTTGGGTTCGGTTTAGTGTTAGGGTTAGGGTTAGTGTTAGGGTCAGGATTAAGTTTAAGGTTTGGGTTAGGGTTCTGTTTAGGGATAGGGTTAGTTTTATGGGTTTGGTTAGGGTTAGGGTTAGGGTTAGGATTAGGCTTAGGGTTAGTGTTTGGGTTTGGGATAGGTTTAGGGCTTGGGTTAGGGTAAGGTTTAGGGTTAGGGTTTGGGTTAGTTTTAGGTTTAGGGTTAATGTTTGGGTTAGGGTTAGGGTTAGGGTTAGGGTTAGGGTTAGTGTTTTTGTTAGGGTTAGGGTTAGCTTTAGGGTTAAGATTTGGGTTTGGGTTAGGGTTAGGGTTAGGATTAGGGTTAGGTTTTGTGTTAGGGTTAGGTTTAGGGTTAGGGTTTGGGTTAGGGTTAGGTTTAGGTTTAGGGTTTGGGTTACGGTTAGGTTTAGGGTTAGGGTTTGGGTTATTATTAGGCTTAGGTTTACCTTTAGGTTTAGGGTTAGGGTTAGGTTTAGTTTTAGGGTTAGGGTTAGGGTTAGGGTTGAGGGTTAGTGTTAGGGTTCCGGTTAGGGTTTGGGTTAGGGTTAGGTTTAGGCCAGGGTTTGTTTTTGGTTAGGGTTAGGGTTTGTGTTAGGGTTAGGTTTAGGGTTTTGGTTTGGGCTAGGGTTAGGTTTAGGTTTAGATTTAGGGTTAGGGTTAGGGTTTGGGTTAGGATTAGGTTTAGGGTTAGGGTTACGATTACGATTAGTGTTATGGTTTGGATTAGGGTTAGGGTTAGGTTTAGGATTAGGGTTAGGGTTTGGATTAGAGTTAGAGTTAGGGTTAGGATTTGGGTTAGGGTTAGGTTTAGGGTTAATGTTTGGGTTAGGGTTAGGGTTAGGTATAGGGTTTGGTATGGTTTATTGTTACGTTTAGTGTTAGGGTTAGGATTAGGGTTAGGTTACGGTAAGAGTTTGGGTTAGGTTTAGGGCTGGGTTAGGGTTAGGGTTTGGTTTATGGTTTGGTTTAGACTTAGGGTTTGGGTTAGGGTTAGGGTTAGGGTTTGTGTTAGGGCTAGGTTTAGGGTTAGGGTTTGAGTTAGGGTTAGTGTTAGGGTTAGAGTTAGGGTTTGGTTTATGGTTAGGTTTAGGCTTAGGGTTTGGGTTAGGGTTAGGTTTAGGTTTAATGTTTGGGTTAGGGTTAGGATTAGGTATGGGGATAGTGTTAGTTTAGGTTTAGGGTTAGGTTTAGGTTTAGGGTTTGGGTTAGGGTTAGGGTTAGGGTTAGGTTAGTAGAGGTAGCCTTTGTAGTAGAGGTCCTGTATGTGGAGGGCCTGGGTAGGGCCAGCAGGCCACACCACCTTCTCCCCTCCTCCTCCCATCTTCTACTGGCTGCTTCTGTTTGTCAAACATCAGAACTTTGACCTAAAGTCAACTAAATCTCTCCAAACTGGTCACCCAAACACTAGAGCCTACCACCAAGAAACCTCTGTGTTTCAGCAACTCATCTGAGAGGGCTTTGTCACCTAGCAATACCCTAAACAATGCTTTGCCAGGTCACTGCCTCTTGGAGTTCCAGAATCTTAGTCCAAGATTCTGTGACCTCAGCACTCCTGCCCACATCAGACACCAATGACAGGAGACTGACCAATAGCACTCAGCACTCACTTGCAAAGCTCTGCCTGTCTATCATAGCTTCAGAGCAGGTGCTCCTCCCCTGGTCAAGTCATGCCAAGGTTGCTTCCCAGTCCTGCAACTCTTGCCAGGATTGCACGTGGTGACATAAATAACCAACCTCATTCTTTCTAGAAATTACCATATTATTGATATTGGATTCTTAAGTACTATAAGCTACATTTGAATCAGAAAACTACTTTGGACATCGTTTTCTATGAGGATAAATATTTTCCTTTTTCATTGTTGCTGAATCCAATCTTTGCTCTTAAAAAAGTACAACTCAACTGTTCGGGGAGAGGCAGGAGTATTATCAGTTCAAGGCTACCCTGGGATTAGGGTATGGGTTATGGTTATGGTTAGGTTTAGGGTTAGGGTTAGAATTAGGGTTAGGGTTAGGTTTAGATTTAGGGTTAGGGTTAGTGTTTGGGTTAGGATTAGGTTTAGGGTTAGGGTTACGATTACGATTAGGGTTATGGTTTGGATTAGGGTTAGGGTTAGGTTTAGGATTAGGGTTAGGGTTTGGATTAGCGGTAGAGTTAGGGTTAGGATTTGGGTTAGGGTTAAGTTTAGGGGTAATGTTTGGGTTAGGGTTAGGGTTAGGTATAGGGTTTGGTATGGTTTAGTGTTACGTTTAGTGTTAGGGTTAGGGTTAGGGTTAGGGTTAGGGTTACGGTAAGAATTTGGGTTAGGTTTAGGGCTGGGTTAGGGTTTGTGTTTGTGTTAGGGTTAGGGTTAGGGTTAGGGTTTGTGGTAGGGCTAGGGTTAGGGTGAGGGTTTGAGGTAGGGTTAGGGGTAGGGTTAGGGGTAGGGGTAGGGTTAGTCTTAGGTTTATGTTTAATGTTTGGGTTAGTGTTAGGTTTAGGTGAAGGGTTAGTGTTAGGTTAGGTTTAGGGTTAGGGTTAGTGTTAGGGTTAGGGTTAGTAGAGGTAGGCTTTGTAGTAGAGGTCCTGTATGTGGAGGGCCTGGGCAGTTCCAGCAGGCCACACCACCTTCTCCCCTCCTCCTCCATTCTTCTCCTGGCTGCTTCTGTTTGTCAAACACTAGAACTTTGACCTAAAGTCAACTAAATCTCTCGAAACTGCTCACCCAAACACTACAGCCTACCACCAAGAAACTTCTGTGTTTCAACAACTCATCTTAGAGGGCTTTGTCACGTAGCAACACCCTAAACAATGCTTTGACAAGTCACTGTCTCTTCGAGTTCCAGAATCTTAGTCAAGATTCTGTGACCTCAGCACTCCTGCTCACATCAGACACCAATGACAGCAGACTGACCAATAGCCCTCAGCACTCACTTGCAAAGCTCTGCCTGTCTATCATAGCTTCAGAGCAGGTGCTCCTCCCCTGGTCAAGTCATGCCAAGGTTGCTTCACAGTCCTGCACCTCTTGCCAGGATTGCAGGTGGTTACCTAAATAACCAACCTCATTCTTTTTAGAAATTACCATATTATTGATATTGGATTCTTAAGTACTATAAGATACATTTGAATCAGAAAACTACTTTGGACATCGTTTTCTATGAGGATAAATATTTTCCTTTTTCATTGTTGCTGAATCCAATCTTTGCTCTTAAAAAAGTACAACTCAACTCTTCGGAGTGAGGCAGGAGTATTATCAGTTCAAGGCTACCCTGGGATTAGGGTATGGGTTATGGTTATGGTTAGGTTTAGGGTTAGGGTTAGATTTAGGGTTAGGGTTAGTGTTTGGGTTAGGATTAGGTTTAGGGTTAGGGTTACGATTACGATTAGGGTTATGGTTTGGATTAGGGTTAGGGTTAGGTTTAGGATTAGGGTTAGGGTTTGGATTAGAGTTAGAGTTAGGGTTAGGATTTAGGTTAGGGTTAGGTTTAGGGTTAATGTTTGGGTTAGGGTTAGGGTTAGGTATAGGGTTTGGTATGGTTTAGTGTTACGTTTAGTGTTAGGGTTAGGGTTAGGTTTAGGGTTAGGGTTACGGTAAGAGTTTGGGTTAGGTTTAGGGCTGGGTTAGGGTTTGTGTTTGTGTTAGGGTTAGGGTTAGGGTTTGTGTTAGGGCTAGGTTTAGGGTTAGGGTTTGAGTTAGGGTTAGGGTTAGGGTTAGGGTTTGGTTTATGGTTAGGTTTAGGATTAGGGTTTGGGTTAGGGTTAGGTTTAGGTTTAATGTTTGGGTTAGGGTTAGGGTTATGTATAGGGTTAGTGTTAGTTTAGGTTTAGGGTTAGGTTTAGGTTTAGGGTTAGGGTTAGGGTTAGGGTTAGGTTAGTAGAGGTAGGCTTTGTAGTAGAGGTCCTGTATGTGGAGGGCCTGGGCAGGGCCAGCAGGCCACACCACCTTCTCCCCTCCTCCTCCCATCTTCTCCTGGCTGCTTCTGTTTGTCAAACATCAGAACTTTGACCTAAAGTCAACTAAATCTCTCCAAACTGGTCACCCAAACACTAGAGCCTACCACCAAGAAACCTCTGTGTTTCAGCAACTCATCTGAGAGGGCTTTGTCACCTAGCAATACCCTAAACAATGCTTTGCCAGGTCACTGCCTCTTGGAGTTCCAGAATCTTAGTCCAAGATTCTGTGACCTCAGCACTCCTGCCCACATCAGACACCAATGACAGGAGACTGAACAATAGCACTCAGCACTCACTTGCAAAGCTCTTCCTGTCTATCATAGCTTCAGAGCAGGTGCTCCTCCCCTGGTCAAGTCATGCCAAGGTTGCTTCCAAGTCCTGCAGCTCTTGCCAGGATTGCACGTGGTTACATAAATAACCAACCTCATTCTTTCTAGAAATTACCATATTATTTATATTGGATTCTTAAGTACTATAAGATACATTTGAATCAGAAAACTACTTTGGACATCGTTTTCTATGAGGATAAATATTTTCCTTTTTCATTGTTGCTGAATCCAATCTTTGCTCTTAAAAAAGTACAACTCAACTCTTCGGGGTGAGGCAGGAGTATTATCAGTTCAAAGCTACCCTCGGATTAAGGTATGGGTTATGGTTATGGTTAGGTTTAGGGTTAGGGTTAGAATTAGGGTTAGGGTTAGGTTTAGATTTAGGGTTAGGGTTAGTGTTTGGGTTAGGATTAGGTTTAGGGTTAGGGTTACGATTAGGGTTATGATTTGGATTAGGGTTAGGGTTAGTTTTAGGATTAGGGTTAGGGTTTGGATTAGAGTTAGAGTTAGGGTTAGGATTTGTGTTAGGGTTAGGTTTAGGGTTAATGTTTGGGTTAGGGTTAGGGTTAGGTATAGGGTTTGGTATGGTTTAGTGTTACGTTTAGTGTTAGGGTTAGGGTTAGGGTTATGGTTAGGGTTACGGTAAGAGTTTGGGTTAGGTTTAGGGCTGGGTTAGGGTTTGTGTTTGTGTTAGGGTTAGGGTTAGGGTTTGTGTTAGGGCTAGGTTTAGGGTTAGGTTTTGAGTTAGGGTTAGGGTTAGGGTTAGTGTTAGGGTTTCGTTTATGGTTAGGTTTAGTCTTAGGGTTTGTGTTAGGGTTAGGTTTAGGTTTAATGTTTGGGTTAGGGTTAGGGTTAGGTATAGGGTTAGTGTTAGTTTAGGTTTAGGGTTAGGTTTAGGATTAGGGTTAGGGTTAGTGTTATGGTTAGGTTAGTAGAGGTACGCTTTGTAGTAGAGGTCCTGTATGTGGAGGGCCTGGGCAGGGCCAGCAGGCCACACCACCTTCTCCCCTCCTCCTCCCATCTTCTCCTGGCTGCTTCTGTTTGTCAAACATCAGAACTTTGACCTAAAGTCAACTAAATCTCTCCAAACTGGTCACCCAAACACTAGAGCCTACCACCAAGAAACCTCTGTGTTTCAGCAACTCATCTGAGAGGGCTTTGTCACCTAGCAATACCCTAAACAATGCTTTGCCAGGTCACTGCCTCTTGGAGTTCCATAATCTTAGTCCAAGATTCTGTGACCTCAGCACTCCTGCCCACATCAGACACCAATGACAGGAGACTGACCAATAGCACTCAGCACTCACTTGCAAAACTCTGCTGTCTATCATAGCTTCAGAGCATGTGCTCCTTCCCTCGTCAAGTCATGCCAAGGTTGCTTCCCAGTCCTGCAGGTCTTGCCAGGATTGCACGTGGTTACATAAATAACCAACCACATTCTTTCTAGAAATTACCATATTATTGATATTGGATTTTTAAGTACTATAAGCTACATTTGAATCAGAAAACTACTTTGGACATCGTTTTCTATGAGGGAAAATATTTTCATTTTCATTGTTGCTGAATCCAATATTTGCTCTTAAAAAATACAACTCAACTCTTGGGGGTGAGGCAGGAGGATTATCAGTTCAAGGCTACCCTCAGATTAGGGTATGGGTTATGGTTATGGTTATGGTTAGGGTTAGGGTTAGAATTAGGGTTAGGGTTAGGTTTAGGGTTAGGGTTGGGGTTAGTGTTGGGGTTAGGGTTAGGTTTAGGGTTAGGGATATGATTAGGATTAGGGTTATGTTTTGGGTTAGGGTTAGGGTTAGGGTTAGGGTGTGAGTTAGGGTTAGGGTTAAGGTTAGGGTTTCCGTTTGGGTTATGGTGAGTGTTAGAGTTAGGGTTAGGGTTAGGGTTAGTGTTAGGTTTAGGGTTTTGGTTTGGGTTAGGGTTAGTGTTTTAGGGTTAGGGTTAGGGTTTAGGTTAGGTTTAGGGTCAGGGTTTTTGATAAGGTAAGGATTTGGGTTAATGTTACGGTTAGGATTAGGGTTACGGTTAGTGTTAGGGTTAGGGTTAGGGTTAGGGTTTGGTTTTGGGTTAGGGTTAGGTTTGGGTTAGGGTAAGGGTTAGGGATAGGGTTAGGGTTTGGTTTTGGGTTAGGGTTAGGGTTTGGGTTTGGGTTAGGATTAGTGTTAGGGTTAGTTTTTGGATTTGGGTTAGGGTTAGGGTTATGGTTAGGGTTTGGGCTAGGGTTAGGGTTAGGGTTAGGCTTAGTGTTAAGTACAGTGTTAGGGTTTGGGTTTGGTTTAGGGTTAGGTATAGAGTTAGGGTTTGGGTTTGGTTTAGAGTTAGGGTTAGGGTTAGTATTAGGGTTAGGGTTTGGGTTAGGTTTTTGTTCAGGTTTGGTGTTCGGGTTTTGGGTTAGGTTTAGTGTTAGGTTTAGGGTTAGTGTTAGGTTCAGGTTTAAGTTTAAGTTTTGGGTTAGGGTTCTGTTTAGGGATAGGGTTAGTTTTATGGGTTCGGTTAGCGTTAGGGTTAGGGTTAGGGTTAGGGTTAGGATTAGGCTTAGGGTTAGTGTTTGGGTTTGGGATAGGTTTAGGGTTTGTGTTAAGGTTAGGTTTAAGGTTACGGTTTGGGTTAGGGTTAGGTTTAGGGTTAGGGTTAGAATTAGGGTTAGGGTTAAGTTTAGATTTATGGTTAGGGGTAGGATTAGGTTTAGGGTTAGGGTTACGATTACGATTAGTGTTATGGTTTGGGTTAAGGTTAGGGATAGGTTTAGGATTAGGGTTAGGGTTAGGATTAGAGTTAGAGTTAGGGTTAGGGTTTGAGTTAGGCTTAGGGTTAGGTTTAGGGCTTCCGTTTGGGTTAGGGTGAGTATTAAGGTTAGGGTTAGGGTTAGTATTAGGATTAGGGTTTGGGTTTG
>JAJHUQ010000052.1:1910000-1915000 GCA_035773235.1 Eospalax fontanierii | reverse complement strand
TAGGGTTAGGGTTAGGGTTAGTGTTAGGGTTAGGGTTTGGGTTACATTTAGGGTTAGGGTTAGGGTTAGGATTATGTTTAGGGTTAGGGTTTGGGTTAGAGTTAGCATTAGGGTTAGGGTTTGTATTAGGGTTAGGGTTAGGTTTAGGGTTTGCGTTTGGGTTAGGGTGAGGGTTAGGTTTAGGGCTAGGGTTAGTGTTAGGATTAGGGTTTTGGTTTGGGTTAGGGTTACTATTAGGTTTAGGGTTAGGGTTTAGATTAGGGTTAGGGGTAGGGTTTCGGTTTGGGTTTGGTTTAGGGTTAGAGTTGGGGTTAGGGTTAGGATTTGGGTTAGGCTTAGGTTTAGGGTTAGGTTTTGCGATAGGGTTAGGGTTTGGGTTAGGGTTAGCGTTTGGGTTATGGTTAAGTTTAGTTTAAGGTTAGGGTTAGGGTTTGAGTTAAGGTTAGGGTTAGGGTTAGGGTTAGGGATAGGGTTAGGGTGTGCGTTTGGGTGAGGGTTAGGTTTAGGGTAAGGGTTATGTTTAGGGATAGAGTTATGGTTTGGGTTCTGGTTATGGTTAGGGTTTGGGTTAGGGTTAGGTTTAGGGTTTGGATTTGGATTAGGTTTAGGGTTAGGGTTAGGGTTAGGGTTAGTGTTAGGGTTTGGTTTCGGTTAGTGTTAGGGTTTGTGTTAGGTTTAGGGTTAGGGTTAGGGTTTGTCTTAGGGTTAGGTTTAGGGTTAAGGTTATGGTTCGGGTTAGGGTTAAGGATAGGATTAGGGTTATGGTTTGGGTTAGGGTTAGGTTTAGGGTTTGAGTTTGGGTTAGGGTTAGGATTAGTGTTATGGTTTGGGTTAGGGTTAGGGTTAGGGTTGGGTTTGGGTTAGGGTTAGGGTTAGGGTTAGTGTTAGGGTTTAGGTTATTGTTAGGGTTAGGGTTAGGTTAGGGTTTGGTTTTGGGTTAGGGTTAGGGTTAGTGTTAGGGTTTGTGTTAGGGTTAGGTTTAGGGTTAAGGTTAGGTTTTGGGTTAGGGTTAGGGTTAGGATTAGGGTTATGGTTTGGGTTAGGGTTAGGGTTAGGGTTTGGGTTTGGCATAGGGTTAGGGTTAGGGTTAGGGTTAGGGTGTGCGTTTGGGTGAGGGTTAAGTTTAGGGTAAGGGTTATGTTTAGGGATAGAGTTATGGTTTGGGTTCTGGTTATGGTTAGGGTTTGGGTTAGGGTTAGGTTTAGGGTTTGGATTTGGATTAGGGTTAGGTTAGGGTTAGGGTTAGGGTTAGTGTTAGGGTTTGGTTTGGGTTAGTGTTAGGGTTTGTGTTAGGTTTAGGGTTAGGCTTAGGGTTTGTGTTAGGGTTAGGGTTAGGGTTAAGGTTAGGGTTTGGGATAGGGTTAGGGTTAGGATTAGGGTTATGGTTTGGGTTAGGGTTAGGGTTAGGGTTTGGGTTTGCGTTAGGGTTAGGGTTAGGATTAGGGTTATGGTTTGGGTTAGGGTTAGGGTTACGGTTTGGGTTTGGGTTAGTGTTAGGGTTAGAGTTAGTGTTAGGTTTTGGGATATTGTTAGGGTTAGGGTTAGGTTAGGGTTTGGGTTTGGGTTAGGGTTAGGGTTAGTGTTAGGGTTTGTGTTAGGTTTAGGGTTAGGGTTAGGGTTTGTGTTAGGGTTAGGGTTAGGGTTAAGGTTAGTTTTTGGGTTAGGGTTAGGGTTAGGATTAGGGTTATGGTTTGGGTTAGGGTTAGGGTTAGGGTTTGTTTTGCGTTAGGATTAGGGTTAGGGTTAGGGTTAGGTTTAGGGTTACGGTTTGGGTTAGGGTTTGGGTTTGGGTTAGGGTTAGGGCTAGGGTTTGGGTTAGGTTTAGGGTTAGGGTTAGGGTTATGGTTTGGGTTACGGTTTGGGTTTGGGTTAGGGTTAGGGTTAGGGTTAGTGTTAGGGTTTGGGTTATTGTTAGGGTTGGAGTTAGTTTAGGGTTTGGGTTTGGGTTAGGGTTATGGTTAGGGTGTGGGGTAGGGTTCGGGTTAAGGTTAGGATTAGGTTTATGGTTTGGATTAGGGTTAGGGTTAGCGTTTGGGTTAGGGTTAAGTTTAGGTTAAGGCTAGGGTTAGGGTTAGGTTTAGGGTTAGGGTTAGGTTTAGGGATAGAGTTATGGTTTGTGTTCTGGTTATGGTTAGGGTTTGGTTTAGAGTTAGGGTTAGGATTAGGGATTGAGTTTGAGTTAGGATTAGGTTTAGGGTTAGGGTTAGGGTTAGGGTTACGATTAGAGTTTGGGTTAGGTTTAGGGATAGGGTGAGTGTTAGGGTTTGGTTTGGGTTAGGGTTAGGTTTAGGGTTAGGGCTTGTGTTAGGGTTAGGTTTAGGGTTAGGGTTTTGTTTAGGGTTAGGTTTAGGGTTAATGTTTGGGTTAGGGTTATGTTTAGGGTTAGGGTTAGGGTTAGAGTTAGGGTTAGGGTTAGGGTTAGGGTTAGGGTTTTGTTAGGGTTAGGTTTAGCGTTAGTGTTTGGGCTAGGGTTAGGTTTAGGGTTAGGATTTGGTTTAGGTTTAGGGTTAGGGTTTGTGTTAGGGTTAGGTTTAGGGTTAGGATTTGGTTTTGCGTTAGGGTTAGGGTTTGGGTTAGGGTGAGGGTTAGGGTTTTTTGTTATTGTTAGGGTTAGGGTTAGAGTTTGGGTTTGGTTTAGGATTAGGGTTAGGGTTAGGGTATGGGTTTGGATTAGGGTTAGGGTTAGGGTTAGTGTTAGGGTTACGGTTTGGATTAGGTTTAAGTTCATTTTTAGGCTTAGGATTTAGTGTTAGGGTTAGGTTTACGGTTAGGGTTTGGGTTAGGGTTAGGTTTAGGGTTAATGTTTGGGTTAGGGTTAGGGTTAGGTATAGGGTTAAGGTTTGTGTTAGTGTTAGGTTTAGGGTTAGGGTTAGGGTTACGGTTAGAATTTGGGTTAGAGTTAGGGTTAGGTTTAGGGTTTGGGTTTGGGTTACGGTTAGGGTTAGGGTTAGGGTTTTTGTTAGGGTTAGGTTTAGGTTTGTGTTTGGGCTAGCGTTAGGTTTAGGTTTAGGATTTGGTTAGGGTTAGGGTTTGGGTTTGTGTTAGGGTTAGGTTTAGGGTTAGGATTTGGTTTTGGGTTAGGGTTAGGGTTAGAGTTTGGGTTAGGGTGAGGGTTAGGGTTTGGGTTATTGTTAGGGTTAGGGTTAGGTTTAGAGTTTGGGTTTGGTTTAGGATTAGGGTTAGTGTTAAGTTTAGGGTTAGGATTTGGGTTTGGTTTAGGGTTAGGGTTAGGGTTAGGGTGTGGGTTTGAATTAGGGTTAGGGTTAGTGTTAGTGTTAGGGTTAGGGTTTGGGTTAGGTTTAAGTTCAGGTTTAGTCTTAGGATTTAGGGTTAGGGTTAGGGTTAGGGTTAGGTTTACGGTTAGCGTTAGTGTTAGGGTTAGGGTCAAGTTTTGGGTTAGGGTTGTGTTTAGGGATAGGGTTAGGTTTATGGGTTGGGTTAGCATTAGGTTTAGGGTTAGGGTTAGGATTAGGGTTAGGATAGGGTTAGGGTTAAGGTTATTGTTAGGATTTGGGTTAGGGTTAGTTTTAGGCTTATGGCTTGGGTTAGGGTTAGGTTCAGGGTTAATGTTTGGGTTAGGGTTAGGGTTAGGGTGTGGGTTAGTGTTAGGTTTACGGTTAGGGTTAGTGTTAGGGTTAGGGTTAAGGTTTGGGTTAGGGTTGTGTTTAGGGATAGGGTTAGGTTTATGGGTTTGGTTAGGATTACCGTTAGGGTTAGGGTTAGGATTAGGATTAGGTTAGGGTTAGGGTTGGGTTAGCATTAGGTTTAGGGTTAGGGTTAGGATTAGGGTTAGGATAGGGTTAGGGTTAAGGTTATTGTTAGGATTTGGGTTAGGGTTAGTTTTAGGCTTATGGCTTGGGTTAGGGTTAGGTTCAGGGTTAATGTTTGGGTTAGGGTTAGGGTTAGGGTGTGGGTTAGTGTTAGGTTTACGGTTAGGGTTAGTGTTAGGGTTAGGGTTAAGGTTTGGGTTAGGGTTGTGTTTAGGGATAGGGTTAGGTTTATGGGTTTGGTTAGGATTACCGTTAGGGTTAGGGTTAGGATTAGGATTAGGTTAGGGTTAGGGTTAAGGTTATTGTTAGGGTTTTTGTTAGGGTTAGGTTTAGGCTTATGGCTTGGGTTAGGGTTAGGTTTAGGATTAATGTTTGGGTTAGGGTTAGGGTTAGGTATAGGGTTAGTGTTAGGTTAGGGTTATCGTTAGGGTTAGGGTTAGGATTAGGGTCAGGTTTAGTAGAGGTAGGCGTTTTAGTAGAGGTCCTGTATGTGGAGGGCCTGGGCAGGGCCAGCAGGCCACACCACCTTCTCCGCTCCTCCTCCCATCTTCTCCTGGTTGCTTCTTTTTGTCAAACACTAGAACTTTGACCTAAAGTCAACTATATCTCTCCAAACTCGTCATCCAAACACTAGAGCCTACCACCAGGAAACCTCTGTGTTTCAGCAACTCATCTGAGAGGGCTTTGTCACCTAGCAACACTCTAAACAATGCTTTGCCAGGTCACTGTCTCTTGGAGTTCCAGAGTCTTAGTCCAAGATTCTGTGACCTCAGCACTCCTGCCCACATCAGACACCAATGACAGGAGACTGACCAATAGCACTCTGCACTCAGTTGCAAAGCTCTGCCTGTCTATCAAAGATTCAGAGCAGGTTCTCCTCCCGTGGTCAAGTCATGCCAAGGTTCTTCCCAGTCCTGCAGCTCTTACCAGGATTGCACTTTGTTACCCCAATAACCAACCTCATTCTTTCTAGTAATTACCATATTATTGATATTGGATTGTTCAGTACTATAATCTACATTTGAATCAGAAAACTACTTTGGGCATCGTTCTCTATGAGGGAAAATATTTTCCTTTTTCATTGTTGCTGAATCCAATCTTTGCTCTTAAAAAAATACAACTCAAGTCTTGGAGGTGAGGCAGGAGGATTAACCGTTCAAGGCTACCCTGGGATTAGGGTATGGTTTATGGTTAGGGTTAGGGTTAGAATTAGGATTAGGGTTAGATTTA
>JAJHUQ010000052.1:1905000-1907500 GCA_035773235.1 Eospalax fontanierii | reverse complement strand
TGGGTTAGGGTTAGGGTTAGAGTTAGTGTTAGGTTTTGGGTTATTGCTGGGGCTAGTGTTACGTTAGGGATTGGGTTAGGCTTAAGGTAATTGTCAGTGTTTGGGCTTGTGTTAGGTTTAGGGCTAGGGATAGGGTTCGTGTTAGGGTTAGTGTTAGGGTTAAGGTTAGTTTTTGGGTTAGGGTTAGGGTTAGGATTAGGGTTATGGTTTGGGTTAGGGTTAGGGTTAGGGTCTCGGTTTGGATCAGGGTTAGGGTTAGGGATAGAGTTAGCGTTAGGGTTTGTTTTCCTTTAGGATTAGGGTTAGGGTTGGGGTTAGGATTAGGGTAAGGGTTTGGGTTTGGGTTAGGGTTAGGGCTAGGGATTGGGTTAGGTTTAGGGTTAGGGTTAGGGTTATGGTTTGGGTTACGGTTTGGGTTTGGGTTAGGGTTAGGGTTAGGGTTAGTGTTAGGGTTTGGGTTATTGTTAGGGTTGGAGTTAGTTTAGGGTTTGGGTTTGGGTTAGGGTTATGGTTAGGGTGTGGGGTAGGGTTCGGGTTAAGGTTAGGATTAGGTTTATGGTTTGGATTAGGGTTAGGGTTAGCGTTTGGGTTAGGGTTAAGTTTAGGTTAAGGCTAGGGTTAGGGTTTGGGTTAGGGTTAGTGTTAGGTTTAGGGTTAGGGTGTGCGTTTGGGTTAGGGTTAGGTTTAGGGTTAGGGTAGGGTTTAGGGATAGAGTTATGGTTTGTGTTCTGGTTATGGTTAGGGTTTGGTTTAGAGTTAGGGTTAGGATTAGGGATTGAGTTTGAGTTAGGGTTAGGTTTAGGGTTAGGTTTAGGGTTAGGGTTAGGGTTAGGGTTACGATTAGAGTTTGGGTTAGGTTTAGGGATAGGGTGAGGGTTAGGGTTTGGTTTGGGTTAGGGTTAGGTTTAGGGTTAGGGCTTGTGTTAGGGTTAGGTTTAGGGTTAGGGTTTTGTTTAGGGTTAGGTTTAGGGTTAATGTTTTGGTTAGGGTTATGTTTAGGGTTAGGGTTAGGGTTAGGGTTAGGGTTTTGTTAGGGTTAGGTTTAGGGTTAGTGTTTGGGCTAGGGTTAGGTTTAGGGTTAGGATTTGGTTTAGGTTTAGGGTTAGGGTTTGTGTTAGGGTTAGGTTTAGGGTTAGGATTTGGTTTTGCGTTAGGGTTAGGGTTTGGGTTAGGGTGAGGGTTAGGGTTTGGGTTATTGTTAGGGTTAGGGTTAGAGTTTGGGTTTGGTTTAGGATTAGGGTTAGGGTTAGGGTATGGGTTTGGATTAGGGTTAGGGTTAGGGTTAGTGTTAGGGTTAGGGTTTGGATTAGGTTTAAGTTCATTTTTAGGCTTAGGATTTAGTGTTAGGGTTTGGTTTACGGTTAGGGTTTGGGTTAGGGTTAGGTTTAGGGTTAATGTTTGGGTTAGGGTTATGGTTAGGGTTAGGTATAGGTTAAGGTTTGTGTTAGTGTTAGGTTTAGGGTTAGGGTTAGGGTTACGGTTAGAATTTGGGTTAGAGTTAGGGTTAGGTTTAGGGTTTGGGTTTGGGTTACGGTTAGGGTTAGGGTTAGGGTTTTTGTTAGGGTTAGGTTTAGGTTTGTGTTTGGGCTAGCGTTAGGTTTAGGTTTAGGATTTGGGTTAGGGTTAGGGTTTGGGTTTGTGTTAGGGTTAGGTTTAGGGTTAGGATTTGGTTTTGGGTTAGGGTTAGGGTTAGGGTTTGGGTTAGGGTGAGGGTTAGGGTTTGGGTTATTGTTAGGGTTAGGGTTAGGGTTAGAGTTTGGGTTTGGTTTAGGATTAGGGTTAGTGTTAAGTTTAGGGTTAGGATTTGGGTTTGGTTTAGGGTTAGGGTTAGGGTTAGGGTGTGGGTTTGAATTAGGGTTAGGGTTAGTGTTAGTGTTAGGGTTAGGGTTTGGGTTAGGTTTAAGTTCAGGTTTAGTCTTAGGATTTAGGGTTAGGGTTAGGGTTAGGGTTAGGTTTACGGTTAGCGTTAGTGTTAGGGTTAGGGTCAAGTTTTGGGTTAGGTTTGTGTTTAGGGATAGGGTTAGGTTTATGGGTTGGGTTAGCATTAGGTTTAGGGTTAGGGTTAGGATTAGGGTTAGGATAGGGTTAGGGTTAAGGTTATTGTTAGGATTTGGGTTAGGGTTAGTTTTAGGCTTATGGCTTGGGTTAGGGTTAGGTTCAGGGTTAATGTTTGGGTTAGGGTTAGGGTTAGGGTTAGGGTTAGGTTTAGGGTGTGGGTTAGGGTTAGGTTTACGGTTAGGGTTAGTGTTAGGGTTAGGGTTAAGGTTTGGGTTAGGGTTGTGTTTAGGGATAGGGTTAGGTTTATGGGTTTGGTTAGGATTACCGTTAGGGTTAGGGTTAGGATTAGGATTAGGTTAGGGTTAGGGTTAAGGTTATTGTTAGGGTTTTTGTTAGGGTTAGGTTTAGGCTTATGGCTTGGGTTAGGGTTAGGTTTAGGATTAATGTTTGTGTTAGGGTTAGGGTTAGGTATAGGGTTAGTGTTAGGTTAGGGTTATCGTTA
>JAJHUQ010000052.1:1892500-1897500 GCA_035773235.1 Eospalax fontanierii | reverse complement strand
GTTTGGATTAGGGTTAGGGTTAGGGTTAGTGTTAGGGTTAGTGTTTGGATTAGGTTTAAGTTCATTTTTAGGCTTAGGATTTAGTGTTAGGGTTAGGTTTACGGTTAGGGTTTGGGTTAGGGTTAGATTTAGGGTTAATGTTTGGGTTAGGGTTAGGGTTAGGTATAGGGTTAAGGTTTGTGTTAGTGTTAGGTTTAGGGTTAGGGTTAGGGTTACGGTTAGAATTTGGGTTAGAGTTAGGGTTAGGTTTAGGGTTTGGGTTTGGGTTACGGTTAGGGTTAGGGTTAGGGTTTTTGTTAGGGTTAGGTTTAGGTTTGTGTTTGGGCTAGCGTTAGCTTTAGGTTTAGGATTTGGGTTAGGGTTAGGGTTTGGGTTTGTGTTAGGGTTAGGTTTAGGGTTAGGATTTGGTTTTGGGTTAGGGTTAGGGTTAGGGTTTGGGTTAGGGTGAGGGTTAGGGTTTGGGTTATTGTTAGGGTTAGGGTTAGGGTTAGAGTTTGGGTTTGGTTTAGGATTAGGGTTAGTGTTAAGTTTAGGGTTAGGATTTGGGTTTGGTTTAGGGTTAGGTTTAGGGTTAGGGTGTGGGTTTGTGTTAGGGTTAGGTTTAGGTTTAGGGTTTGGTTTAGGGTTAGGTTTAGGGTTAGGGTTAGATTTAGGGTTAGGGTTAGGGTTAGTGTTTGGGTTAGGGTTCGGGTTAGGGTTAGGGTTACGATTAGGGTTAGTGTTCTAGTTTGGGTTAGCATTAGGGTTAGGATTAGGGTTAGGGTTAGGGTTTTTGTAAGAGTTAGGGTTAGGGTTAGGGTTTGGGTTAGGATTAGGGTTAGGGTTAGTGTTAGGATTCGGGTTTGTGTTTGGGTTAGGGTTACTGTTAGGGTTAGGGTTAGGGTTTAGGTTACGGTTAGGGTTAGGGTTTCGGTTTGGGTTTGGTTTAGGGTTAGGGTTGGGGTTAGTGTTAGGATTTGGGTTAGGCTTAGGTTTAGGGTTAGGGTTTGGGTTTCTGTTAGGGTTAGGGTTAGGGTTATATTTAGGTTTTGTGTTAGGGTTAGGTTTAGGGTTAGGGTTTGGGTTAGGGTTAGGTTTAGGGTTAATGTTTGGGTTAGGGTTAGGGTTACGGATGGGTTTGGGTTAGGGTTAGGGTTAGGGTTTGGGTTTGGGTTAGGTTTAGGGTTAGGGTTTTGTGTTAGGGTTAGGTTTAGGTTTAGGGTTTGGTTTAGGGTTAGGTTTAGGGTTAGGGTTAGGGTTAGCGTTTGGGTTAGGGTTAGGTTTAGGGTTAGTTATAGGGTTTGGGTTAGGGTTAGGTTTAGGGTGTGCGTTTGGGTTAGGGTTAGGTTTAGGGTTAGAGTTAGGTTTAAGGTAGAGTTATGGTTTGGGTTCTAGTTATGGTTAGGGTTTGGGTTAGGGTTAGGGTTACGGGTTGGGTTTGGGTTAAGGTTAGGGTTAGGGTTAGGGTTTGGGTTTGGGTTTGGGTTAGGGTTAGGTTTAGGGTTATGGTTTGGGTTTGGGTTACGATTAGGGTTAGGGTTAGGATTAGGGTTTGCGTTACGGTTAGGGTGAGGCATAGGATATGGGTTTGGGTTAGGGTTAGGTTTAGTGTTAGGGTTTGGGTTAGGGTTAGGTTTAGGGTTAATGTTTGGATTAGCTTTAGGGTTAGGGTTATGTTTAGAGTTAGGTTTAGGGTAAGGGTGTGCGTTTGGGTTAGGGTTAGGTTTAGGGTTAGGGTTATGTTTAGGGATAGAGTTATGGTTTGGGTTCTGGTTATGGTTAGGGTTAGGGTTAGTGTTTGGGTTAGGGTTAGTGTTAGGGTTTGGGTTAGGTTTAGGGTTAGGGTTAGGGTTAGGGTTAGGGTTAGGGTTAGGGTTTGGGTTAGGGTTAGGGTGTGCGTTTGGGTTAGGGTTAGGTTTATGGTTAGGGTTAGGTTTAGGGATAGAGTTATGGTTTGGGTTCTGGTTACGGTTAGGGTTTGGGTTAGGGTTAGGGTTAGGGTTAGGGTTAGGGTTAAGGTTAGGGTTTGGGTTAGGGTTAGGGTTAGGATTAGGGTTATGGTTTGGGTTATGGTTAGGGTTAGCGTTTGGGTTAGGGTTCAGTTTAGGTTAAGGCTAGGGTTAGGGTTTGGGTTTGGGATAGGGTTAGGGTTTGGGTTAGGGTTAGGCTTAGGGTTAGGCTTTGGGTTAGGGTTATGTTCAAGGTTAATGTTTGGGTTAGGGTTAGTGTTAGGTATAGGGTTAAGGTTTGTGTTAGTGTTAGGTTTAGGGTTAGTGTTAGGGTTAGGGTTAGGGTTAGGGTTAGGGTTACGGTTAGAATTTGGGTTAGGGTTAGGGTTAGGTTTAGGGTTTGGGTTTGGGTTACGGTTAGGGTTAGGGTTAGGGTTTGTGTTAGGGTTAGGTTTAGGTTAGTGTTTGGGCTAGGGTTAGGTTTAGGGTTAGGATTTGGGTTAGGGTTATAGTTTGGGTTTGTGTTAGGGTTAGGTTTAGGGTTAGGATTTGGTTTTGGGTTAGGGTTAGGGTTAGGGTTTGGGTTAGGGTGAGGGTTAGGTTTTGGGTTATTGTTAGGGTTAGGGTTAGGGTTACGGTTTGGTTAGGTTTAGGGTTAAAATTTGGGTTAGGGTTAGTGTTAGGGTTAGGATTAGGGTTTGGGTTAGGGTTAGGGTTAGGGTTAGTGTTAGGGTTAGGGTTTGGGTTACAGTTAGGGTTAGGGTTAGGGTTAGGATTATGGTTAGGGTTAGGGTTTGGGTTAGAGTTAGGGTTAGGGTTAGGGTTAGGATTATGGTTAGGGTTAGGGTTTGGGTTAGAGTTAGCATTAGGGTTAGGGTTTGTATTAGGGTTAGGGTTAGGTTTAGGGCTAGGGTTAGTGTTAGGATTAGGGTTTTGGTTTGGGTTAGGGTTACTGTTAGGTTTAGGGTTAGGGTTTAGGTTAGGGTTAGGGTTAGGGTTTCGGTTTGGGTTTGGTTTAGGTTTAGAGTTGGGGTTAGGGTTAGAATTTGGGTTAGGCTTAGGTTTAGGGTTAGGGTTTGCGATAGGGTTAGGGTTTGGGTTAGGGTTAGGGTTTGGGTTTGGGTTAGGGTTAGGGTTAGTGTTAGGGTTTGTGTTAGGTTTAGGGGTAGGGTTAGGGTTTGTGTTAGGGTTAGGGTTAGGGTTAAGGTTAGTTTTTGGGTTAGGGTTAGGGTTAGGATTAGGGTTATGGTTTGGGTTAGGGTTAGGGTTAGGGTTTGGGTTTGGCTTAGGGTTAGGGTTAGGGTTAGTGTTAGCGTTAGGGTTTGTTTTGCGTTAGGATTAGGGTTAGGGTTAGGGTTAGGTTTAGGGTTACGGTTTGGGTTAGGGTTTGGGTTTGGGTTAGTTTTAGGGCTAGGGTTTGGGTTAGGTTTGGGGTTAGGGTTAGGGTTATGGTTTGGGTTACGGTTTGGGTTTGGGTTAGGGTTAGGGTTAGGGTTAGTGTTAGGTTTTGGGTTATTGTTAGGGTTGGAGTTAGTTTAGGGTTTGGGTTTGGCTTAGGGTTATGGTTAGGGTGTGGGGTAGGGTTCGGGTTAAGGCTAGGATTAGGTTTATGGTTTGGATTAGGGTTAAGGTTAGCGTTTGGGTTAGGGTTAAGTTTAGGTTAAGGCTAGGGCTAGGGTTTGGGTTGGGGTTAGTGTTAGGTTTAGGGTTAGGGTGTGCTTTTTGGAAAGGGTAAGGTTAAGGGTAAGGGATAGGTATAGGGCTAGAGTTATGGTTTGTGTTCTGGTTATGGTTAGGTTTTGGTTTAGAGTTAGGGTTAGGATTAGGGATTGAGTTTGAGTTAGGGTTAGGTTTAGGGTTAGGTTTAGGGTTAGGGTTAGGGTTAGGGTTACGATTAGAGTTTGGGTTAGGGTTAGGGATATCGTGAGGGTTAGGGTTTGGTTTGGGTTAGGGTTAGGTTTAGGGTTAGGGCTTGTGTTAGGGTTAGGTTTAGGGTTAGGGTTTTGTTTAGGGTTAGGTTTAGGGTTAATGTTTGGGTTAGGGTTATGTTTAGGGTTAGGGTTAGGGTTAGGGTTAGGACTAGGATTAGTGTTAGGGTTAGGGTTAGGGTTTTGTTAGGGTTAGGTTTAGGGTTAGTGTTTGGGCTAGGGTTAGGTTTAGGGTTAGGATTTGGTTTAGGTTTAGGGTTAGGGTTTGTGTTAGGGTTAGGTTTAGGGTTAGGATTTGGTTTTGGGTTAGGGTTAGGGTTTGGGTTAGGGTGAGGGTTAGGGTTTGGGTTATTGTTAGGGTTAGGGTTAGAGTTTGGGTTTTGTTTAGGATTAGGGTTAGGGTTAGGGTGTGGGTTTGGATTAGGGTTAAGGTTTGGGTTAGTGTTAGGGTTAGGTTTTGGATTAGGTTTAAGTTCATGTTTAGGCTTAGGATTTAGTGTTAGGGTTAGGTTTACGGTTAGGGTTTGGGTTAGGGTTAGGTTTAGGGTTAATGTTTGGGTTAGGGTTAGGGTTAGGTATAGGGTTAAGGTTTGTGTTAGTGTTAGGTTTAGGGTTAGGGTTAGGGTTACGGTTAGAATTTGGGTTAGAGTTAGGGTTAGGTTTAGGGTTTGGGTTTGGGTTACGGTTAGGGTTAGGGTTAGGGTTTTTGTTAGGGTTAGGTTTAGGTTAGTGTTTGGGCTAGCGTTAGGTTTAGGTTTAGGATTTGGGTTAGGGTTAGGGTTTGGGTTTGTGTTAGGGTTAGGTTTAGGGTTAGGATTTGGTTTTGGGTTAGGGTTAGGGTTAGGGTTTGGGTTAGGGTGAGGGTTAGGGTTTGGGTTATTGTTAGGGTTAGGGTTAGGGTTAGAGTTTGGGTTTGGTTTAGTATTAGGGTTAGTGTTAAGTTTAGGGTTAGGATTTGGGTTTGGTTTAGGGTTAGGGTTAGGGTTAGGGTGTGGGTTTGAATTAGGGTTAGGGTTAGTGTTAGTGTTAGGGTTAGGGTTTGGGTTAGGTTTAAGTTCAGGTTTAGTCTTAGGATTTAGGGTTAGGGTTAGGGTTAGGGTTAGGTTTACGGTTAGCGTTAGTGTTAGGGTTAGGGTCAAGTTTT
>JAJHUQ010000052.1:1885000-1887500 GCA_035773235.1 Eospalax fontanierii | reverse complement strand
GGGTTAGGTTTAGGGTTACGGTTTGGGTTAGGGTTTGGGTTTGGGTTAGTTTTAGGGCTAGGGTTTGGGTTAGGTTTAGGGTTAGGTTTAGGGTTATTGTTTGGGTTACGGTTTGGGTTTGGGTTAGGGTTAGGGTTAGGGTTAGGGTTAGGTTTTGGGTTATTGTTAGGGTTGGAGTTAGTTTAGGGTTTGCGTTTGGGTTAGGGTTATGGTTAGGGTGTGGGGTAGGGTTCAGGTTAAGGTTAGGATTAGGTTTATGGTTTGGATTAGGGTTAGGGTTAGCGTTTGTGTTAGGGTTAAGTTTAGGTTAAGGCTAGGGTTAGGGTTTGGGTTAGGGTTAGTGTTAGGTTTAGGGTTAGGGTGTGCGTTTGGGTTAGGGTTAGGTTTAGGGTTAAGGTTAGGTTTAGGGATAGAGTTATGGTTTGTGTTCTGGTTATGGTTAGGTTTTGGTTTAGAGTTAGGGTTAGGATTAGGGATTGAGTTTGAGTTAGGGTTAGGTTTAGGGTTAGGTTTAGGGTTAGGGTTAGGTTTAGGGTTACGATTAGAGTTTGGGTTAGGGTTAGGGATAGCGTGAGGGTTAGGGTTTGGTTTGGGTTAGGGTTAGGTTTAGGGTTAGGGCTTGTGTTAGGGTTAGGTTTAGGGTTAGGGTTTTGTTTAGGGTTAGGTTTAGGGTTAATGTTTGGGTTAGGGTTATGTTTAGGGTTAGGGTTAGGGGTAGGGTTAGGGTTAGGGTTAATGTTAGGGTTAGGGGTTTGTTAGGGGGAGGTGTAGGGTTAGTGTTTGGGGTAGGGTTAGGTTTAGGGGGAGGATGTGGTTTAGGTTTAGGGTTAGGGTTTGTGTTAGGGTTAGGTTTAGGGTTAGGATTTGGTTTTGCGTTAGGGTTAGGGTTTGGGTTAGGGTGAGGGTTAGGGTTTGGGTTATTGTTAGGGTTAGGGTTAGAGTTTGGGTTTGGTTTAGGATTAGGGTTAGGGTTAGGGTGTGGGTTTGGATTAGGGTTAGGGTTTGGGTTAGTGTTAGGGTTAGGGTTTGGATTAGGTTTAAGTTCATGTTTAGGCTTAGGATTTAGTGTTAGGGTTAGGTTTACGGTTAGGGTTTGGGTTAGGGTTAGGTTTAGGGTTAATGTTTGGGTTAGGGTTAGGGTTAGGTATAGGGTTAAGGTTTGTGTTAGTGTTAGGTTTAGGGTTAGGGTTAGGGTTACGGTTAGAATTTGGGTTAGAGTTAGGGTTAGGTTTAGGGTTTGGGTTTGGGTTACGGTTAGGGTTAGGGTTAGGGTTTTTGTTAGGGTTAGGTTTAGGTTAGTGTTTGGGCTAGCGTTAGGTTTAGGTTTAGGATTTGGGTTAGGGTTAGGGTTTGGGTTTGTGTTAGGGTTAGGTTTAGGGATAGGATTTGGTTTTGGGTTAATGTTAGGGTTAGGGTTTGGTTTAGGGTGAGGGTTAGGGTTTGGGTTATTGTTAGGTTTAGGCTTAGGGTTAGAGTTTGGGTTTGGTTTAGGATTAGGGTTAGTGTTAAGTTTAGGGTTAGGATTTGGGTTTGGTTTAGGGTTAGGGTTAGGGGTAGGGTGTGGGTTTGAATTAGGGTTAGGGTTAGTGTTAGTGTTAGGGTTAGGGTTTGGGTTAGGTTTAAGTTCAGGTTTAGTCTTAGGATTTAGGGTTAGGGTTAGGGTTAGGGTTAGGTTTACGGTTAGCGTTAGTGTTAGGGTTAGGGTCAAGTTTTGGGTTAGGGTTGTGTTTAGGGATAGGGTTAGGTTTATGGGTTGGGTTAGCATTAGGGTTAGGGTTAGGGTTAGGATTAGGGTTAGGATAGGGTTAGGGTTAAGGTTATTGTTAGGGTTTGGGTTAGGGTTAGTTTTAGGTTTATGGCTTGGGTTAGGGTTAGGTTCAGGGTTAATGTTTGGGTTAGGGTTAGGGTTAGGGTTAGGGTTAGGGTGTGGGTTAGGGTTAGGTTTACGGTTAGGGTTAGTGTTAGGGTTAGGGTTAAGGTTTGGGTTAGGGTTGTGTTTAGGGATAGGGTTAGGTTTATGGGTTTGGTTAGGATTACCGTTAGGGTTAGGGTTAGGATTAGGATTAGGTTAGGGTTAGGGTTAAGGTTTTTGTTAGGGTTTTTGTTAGGGTTAGGTTTAGGCTTATGGCTTGGGTTAGGGTTAGGTTTAGGATTAATGTTTGGGTTAGGGTTAGGGTTAGGTATAGGGTTAGTGTTAGGTTAGGGTTATCGTTAGGGTTAGGGTTAGGATTAGGGTCAGGTTTAGTAGAGGTAGGCGTTTTAGTAGAGGTCCTGTATGTGGAGGGCCTGGGCAGGGCCAGCAGGCCACACCACCTTCTCCGCTCCTCCTCCCATCTTCTCCTGGTTGCTTCTTTTTGTCAAACACTAGAACTTTGACCTAAAGTCAACTAAATCTCTCCAAACTCGTCATCCAAACACTAGAGCCTACCACCAGGAAACCTCTGTGTTTCAGCAACTCATCTGAGAGGGCTTTGTCACCTAGCAACACTCTAAACAATGC
>JAJHUQ010000052.1:1842500-1880000 GCA_035773235.1 Eospalax fontanierii | reverse complement strand
TTTGGGTTAGGGTTAGGGTTAGGTATAGGGTTAGTTTTAGGTTAGGGTTAGGGATAGGGTTAGGGTTAAGTTTAGGATTAGGGTCAGGGTTAGTAGAGGTAGTCGTTTTAGTAGAGGTCCTGTATGTGGAGGGCCTGGGCAGGGCCAGCTGGCCACACCACCTTCTTCCCTCCTCCTCCCATCTTCTCCTGGTTGCTTCTTTTTGTCAATCACTAGAACTTTGACCTAAAGTCAACTAAATCTCTCCAAACTGGTCACCCAAACAATAGAGCCTACCACCAAGAAACCTCTGTGTTTCAGCAACTCATCTGAGAGGGCTTTGTCACCTAGCAACACCCTAAACAATGCTTTGCCAGGTCACTGCCTCTTGGAGTTCCAGAATCTTAGTCCAAGATTCTGTGACCTCAGCACTCCTGCCCCCATCAGACACCAATGACAGGAGACTGACCAATAGCACTCTGCACTCACTTGCAAAGCTCTGCCTGTCTATCACAGCTTCAGAGCAGGTGCTCCTCCCCTGTTCAAGTCATGCCAAGGTTGCTTCCCAGTCCTGCAGCTCTTGCCAGGATTGCACGTTGTTACCTCAATAACCAACCTCATTCTTTCTAGAAATTACCACATTATTGATATTGGATTTTTCAGTACTATAAGCTACATTTGAATCAGAAAACTACTTTAGGCATCGTTCTCTATGAGGGAAAATATTTTACTTTTTCATTGTTGCTGAATCCAATCTTTGCTCTTAAAAAAGTACAAATCAAGTCTTGGGGGTGAGGCAGGAGGATTATCTGTTCTAGGCTACCCTGGGATTAGGGTATGGTTTATGGTTAGGGTTAGGGTTAGATTTAGGTTTAGGGTTATGTTTAAGTTTAGGGTAAGGGTTAGTGTTTGGGTTAGGTTTCGGGTTAGGGTTAGGGTTAGGGTTATGGTTTGGGTTAGGGTTAGGGTTAGGATTAGGGTTAGGTTTAGGGTTTGGGTTTGGGTTATGGTTAGGGTTAGGGTTAGGGTTTGCGTTTGGGTTAGGATAAGTTTTGGGGTTAGGGTTTGGGTTAGGGTTAGGTTTAGAGTTAGGGTTTGGGTTAAGGTTACGTTTAGGGTCAATGTTTGGGTTAGGGTTAGGGTTAGGGTTACGGTTAGGGTCTGGGTTAGGGTTAGGGTTAGGGTTAGGGTTTGCGTTTGGGTTCGGGTTAGGTTTAGGGTTTGCGTTTGTATTAGGGTTAGGTTTAGGGTTAATGTTTTTGTTAAGGTTAGGGTTAGGGTTAGGGTTTGTGTTTGGGTTAGGATTAGCGTTTGGGTTTGGATTAGGGTTACTGTTAGGATTAGGGTTAGGGTTTAGGTTACGGTTAGCGTTAGGGTTTCGGTTTGGGTTTGGTTTAGGGTTAGGGTTGGGGTTAGGGTTAGTGTTTGGGTTAGGGTAAAATTTAGGTTAAGGTTAGGGTTAGGGTTTGGGTTAGGGTTAGGGTTAGGTTTAGGGTTAGGGTGTGCGTTTGGGTTAGGGTTAGGTTTATGGTTAGGGTTAGGTTTAGGGATAGAGTTATGGTTTGGGTTCTGGTTACGATTAGGGTTTGGGTTAGGGTTAGGGTTAGGATTAGTGTTTGGGTTTTGATTAGGGTTAGGTTTAGGGTTAGGATTTGGGTTTGGGTTAGGGTTAGCTTTTGGATTAGGGTGAGGTTTAGGGTTTGGGTTATTGTTAGGTTTAGGGTTAGGGTTAGGGTTTGGGTTTGGGTTAGGATTAGGTTTAGTGTTAAGTTTAGTGTTAGGGTTTGGGTTTGGTTTAGGGTTAGGGTTAGGGTTAGGGTGTGGGTTTGGATTAGGGTTAGGGTTAGTGTTAGTGTTAGGGTTAGTGTTTGGGTTAGGTTTAAGTTCAGGTTTAGTCTTAGGATTTAGGGTTAGGGTTAGGGTTAGGGTTACGGTTAGGGTTAGGGTTGTGTTTAGGGATAGGGTTAGGTTTATGGGTTCGGTTAGAGTTAGGGTTAGGGTTAGGGTTAGGATTAGGTTAGGTTAGGGTTAGGGTTAGGTTTAGGCTTAGGGTTTGGGTTAGGGTTAGGTTTAGGGTTAATGTTTAGGTTAGGGTTAGGGTTAGGTATAGGGTTAGTTTTAGGTTAGGGTTAGGGATAGGGTTAGGGTTAAGTTTAGGATTAGGGTCAGGGTTAGTAGAGGTAGTCGTTTTAGTAGAGGTCCTGTATGTGGAGGGCCTGGGCAGGGCCAGCTGGCCACACCACCTTCTTCCCTCCTCCTCCCATCTTCTCCTGGTTGCTTCTTTTTGCCAATCACTAGAACTTTGACCTAAAGTCAACTAAATCTCTCCAAACTGGTCACCCAAACAATAGAGCCTACCACCAAGAAACCTCTGTGTTTCAGCAACTCATCTGAGAGGGCTTTGTCACCTAGCAACACCCTAAACAATGCTTTGCTAGGTCACTGCCTCTTGGAGTTCCAGAATCTTAGTCCAAGATTCTGTGACCTCAGCACTCCTGCCCATATCAGACACCAATGACAGGAGACTGACCAATAGTACTCTGCACTCACTTGCAAAGCTCTGCCTGTCTATCACAGCTTCAGAGCAGGTGCTCCTCCCCTGTTCAAGTCATGAAAGGTTGCTTCCCAGTCCTGCAGCTCTTGCCAGGATTGCACGTTGTTACCTCAATAACCAACCTCATTCTTTCTAGAAATTACCCTATAATTGATATTGGATTCTTCAGTACTATAAGCTACATTTGAATCAGAAAACTACTTTGGGCATCGTTCTCTATGAGGGAAAATAATTTCCTTTTTCATTATTGCTGAATCCAATCTTTGCTCTTAAAAAAGTACAACTCAAATCTTGGGGGTGCGGCAGGAGGATTATCCGTTCTAGGCTACCTTGGTATTAGGGTATGGTTTATGGTTAGCGTTAGGGTTAGAATTAGGGTTAGGGTTAGGTTTAGGGTTAGGGTTAGCGTTAGTGTTTGGGTTAGGGTTAGGGTTACTATTAGGGTTAGGGTTAGGGTTATGGTTTGTGTTAGGATTCGTGTTAGGGTTAGGATTTGTGTTAGGGTTAGGGTTAGGGTTAGGATTAGGATTTGGGTTAATATTAGGGTTAGGGTTAGGGTTTGCGTTTGGGTTAGGGTGAGGGTTAGGTTTAGGGTTAGGGTTAGTGTTAGGGTTAGGGTTAGGGTTAGGGTTAGGGTTTGGTTTAGGGTTAGGGTTTGGGTTAAGGTTAGGTTTAGCGTTAGTGTTAGGGTTAGGGTTTTGCTTTGGTTTGGTTAGGGTTAGTGTTAGGTTTAGGGTTAGAGTTCGCGTTTGGGTAAGGGTTACTTTTTGGGTTAGGGTTAGGGTTAGGTTTAGGGTTAGGGTTAGTGTTAGTGTTTCCGTTTGGGTTAGGGTTAGGATTAGGGTTAGGGTTAGGGTTAGGGATTCGGTTAGGGTTAGGGTTTGGGTGAGGTTTAGGGTTAGGGTTAGGCTTAGGGTTTGGTTAGGAGTTAGGGTTTGGGTTAGGGTTAGGGTTAGGTTAGGGTTTGGTTTAGGGTTAGGGTTTGGGTTAAGGTTAGGTTTAGGGTTAGTGTTAGGGTTAGGGTTTTTTTTTTTGGTTTGCGTTAGGGTTAGGGTTAGAGTTAGGGGTTAGGGGTTAGGCTTAGGGTTAGGGTTAGTGTTTGAGTTACGGTTAGGGTTAGGGTTTGCGTTAGGTTTAGGGTTAGGGTTAGGGTTAAGGTTAGTATTTGCGTTTGTGTTAGGGTTAGGTTTAGGTTTAGGGTTAGGGTTACTGTTAGTGTTAGGGGTTAGAGATTAGGCTTAGGGTTAGGGTTAGCGTTTGGGTTAGGGTTAGGTTTAGGGTTATGGTTAGGTCTTGTGTTAGGGTTAGGGTTAAGGTTAGGTTTTGGGTAAGTGTTAGAGTTAGGGTTAGCGTTAGGGTTCGGGTTTGGTTTGGGTTAGGGTTAGGGTTGTGGGTTAAGGTTAGGGTTAGGGGTTAGGGTTAGGGTTAGGGTTAGGGTTAGGGTTAGGGTTAGGGTTAGGGTTAGGGTTAGTGTTGGGCTTTGGTTTGGAGTTATGGTTTGGGTTAGGGTTAGGGTTAGTGTGAGAGTTAGGGTTAGGGTTAATGTTAGGGTTTGTCTTATGTTTAGGGTTAAGGTAAGATTTAGGGTTTGGGTTAGGGTTACGTTTAGTGTTAGGGTTTTAGTTCAGATTAGGGTTAGGGTTAGGGTTTGGTTTAGGGTTAGGATAAGGGAAAGGGTTAGGGTTAGGGTTAGTGTTAGGGTTAGTGTTAGGGTTAGGCTTAGGGTTAGGGTTAGGGATAGGTTTAGGGTTTGGTTTAGGTTTAGGTTTAGAGTTAGGTTTAGGGTTAGGGTTAGAGTTAGGGTTTAGAGGTTAGGCTTAGGGTTAGGGTTAGTGTTTGGGTTAGGGTTAGGGTTAGGGTTTGTGTTAGGTTTAGGGTTAGGGTTAGGTTTAAGGTTGGTATTTGGGTTTGTGTTAGGGTTAGGTTTAGGTTTAGGGTTAGGGTTAGGGTTAGGGTTAGGGGTTAGAATTTAGGCTTAGGGTTAGGGTTAGTGTTTGGGTTAGGGTTAGGTTTAGGGTTATGGTTATGTCTTGGGTTAGGGTTAGGGTTAAGGTTAGGGTTTGGGTAAGTGTTAGGGTTAGGGTTAGTGTTAGGGTTCGGGTTTGGTTTGGGTTGGGGTTAGGGTTAGGTTTGTGGGTTAGGGTTAGGTTTAGGTTTAGGGTTAGGGTTAGGGTTAGGGTTAGGGGTTAGGGGTTAGGCTTAGGGTTAGGGTTAGTGTTTGGGTTAGGCTTAGTGTTAGGGTTTGAGTTAGGTTTAGGGTCAGGGTTAGGGTTAAGGTTAGGGTTAGTGTTTGGGTTAGGGTTAGGTTTTGGTTTAGGGTTAGGGTTAATGTTAGTGTTGGGGTTATGGGTTAGGCTTATGGTTGGGGTTAGTGTTTGGGTTATGGTTAGTGTTAGGGTTTGGCTTAGGTATAGGGTTAGGGTTAAGTTTAGGGTTGGGGTTTGGGTTTGGGTTATTGTTAGGTTTAGGATTAGGCTTAGGGTTATTGTTTGGTTCTGGGTTAGGCTTAGGTTTAGGGTGAGAGTTAGGGTTGGGGTTTGGGTTAGACTTAGGAATAGGGTTAGGGTTTGTGTTAGGGTTAGGGTTAAGGTTAGGGTTAAGATTAGATTTAGTGTTTGGGTTAGGGTTAGGGTTAGAGTTAGTGTTAGGGTTTGGGTTTGGATTAGGGTTAGGATTAGGGTTTGTTTAGATTAGGGTTAATGTTGGGGTTAGGGTTAGGGTTTGGGTTTTGGTAAGTCTTAGGGTTATGGTTAGGGTTAGGTTTTGCGTTTGGGTTTGGATTAGGCTTAGGTTTTGGGTATGAGTTAGGTTTAGGGTTAGGGTTAGGGTTAGGGTTTGGATTGGGTAAGGGTTAGGGTTAAGGTTAGAGTTAGGGTTTTGTGTAGTGTTAGGTTTACGGTTAATGTTAGGGGTTAGGGGTTAGGCTTAGGGTTAGGGTTAGTTTTTGGTTTAGGGTTAGGTTTAGGGTTTGGGTTAGGTTTAGGGTTAGGGTTAAGGTTAGAGTAAGTGTTTGGGTTAGGGTTAGGTTTAGGTTTAGGGTTAGGGTTAATGTTAGGGTTGGGGTTAGGGGTTAGGCTAAGGGTTAGGGTTAGGGTTAGTGTCTGGGTTAGGGTTAGGGTTAGGGTTTGGCTTAGGTTTTGGTTTAGGTTTAGGGTTTAGTTTAGGCTTAGGTTAAGTATTTTTTTTGGGTGTGGCTTAGGTGTTGAGTTAGGGTTAGGTCTAGGGGTTGGGGTAGGGTTAAGTTTAGGATTAGGGTTTGTGTTAGGGTTAGGTTTAGGTTTAGGGTTAGGGTTAGGGTAGGGTTAGGGCTTAGAGTTTAGGCTTACGGTTAGGGTTAGTGTTTGGGTTAGGGTTAAGTTTAGGGATAGTGTTAGGTCTTGGGTTAGAGTTAGGGTTCTGGTGAGGGTTAGCGTTTGGTTTGGGTTAGGGTTAGGGTTAGGGTTGTGGTTAGGGTTAGGTTTAGGCTTAAGATTAGGGTTAGGGTTAGGGGTTAGGGGTTAGGCTTAGGGTTAGGGATAGTTTTTGGTTTAGGGTTAGGGTTAGGGTTTGAGTTAGGTTTAGGGTTAGGGTTAGCGTTAAGGTTATGGTTAGTGTTTGGGTTAGGGTTAGATTTAGGTTTAGGGTTAGGGTTAATGTTAGGGTTGGGGTTAGGAGTTAGGCTTAGGGATAGGGTTAGTGTTTGGGTTAATGTTAGGGTTAGGGTTAGGGTTAATGTTTGGGTTAGGATTAGGGTTAGGGTTAGGGTTAGGGTTACAGATGGGTTTGGGTTAGGGTTAGGGATAGGGTTTGGGTTTGGGTTAGGGTTAGGTTTAGGGTTTGTGTTAGGGTTAGGTTTAGGTTTAGGGTTTGGTTTAGGGTTAGGTTTAGGGTTAGGGTTAGATTTAGGGTTAGGGTTAGGGTTAGTGTTTGTGTTAGGGTTCGGGTTAGGTTTAGGGTTACGATTAGGGTTAGTGTTCTAGTTTGGGTTAGCATTAGGGTTAGGATTAGGGTTAGGGTTAGGGTTTTTGTAAGAGTTAGGGTTAGGGTTAGGGTTTGGGTCAGGATTAGGTTTAGGGTTAGTGTTAGGATTCGGGTTTGTGTTTGGGTTAGGGTTACTGTTAGGGTTAGGGTTAGGGTTTAGGTTACGGTTAGGGTTAGCGTTTCGGTTTGGGTTTGGTTTAGGGTTAGGGTTGGGGTTAGTGTTAGGATTTGGGTTAGGCTTAGGTTTAGGGTTAGGGTTTGGGTTTCTGTTAGGTTTAGGGTTAGGGTTATATTTAGGTTTTGTGTTAGGGTTAGGTTTAGGGTTAGGGTTTGGGTTAGGGTTAGGTTTAGGGTTAGGGTTACGGATGGGTTTGGGTTAGGGTTAGGGTTAGGGTTTGGGTTTGGGTTAGGGTTAGGGTTAGGGTTTGTGTTACGGTTAGGTTTAGGTTAAGGGTTTGGTTTAGGGTTAGGTTTAGGTTTAGGGTTTGGGTTAGTGTTAGGTTTAGGGTTAATATTTGGGTTAGTTTTAGGGTTAGGGTTATGTTTAGAGTTAGGTTTAGGGTAAGGGTGTGCGTTTGGGTTAGGGTTAGGTTTAGGGTTAGGGTTATGTTTAGGGATAGAGTTATGGTTTGGGTTCTGGTTGTGGTTAGGGTTAGGGTTAGTGTTTGGGTTAGGGTTAGTGTTAGGGTTTGGGTTAGGTTTAGGGTTAGGGTTAGGGTTAGGGTTAGGTTTAGTGTTAGGGTTAGGGTTTGGGTTAGGGTTAGGATTAGTGTTAGGGTTTGCGATAGCGTTAGGGTTTGGGTTTCTGTTAGGGTTAGGGTTAGGGTTAGGTTTAGGTTTTGTGTTAGGGTTAGGTTTAGGGGTAGGGTTTGGGTTAGGGTTAGGTGTAGGGTTAATGTTTGGGTTAGGGTTAGGGTTAGGGTTAGGGTTACGGATGGGTTTGGGTTAGGGTTAGGGTTAGGGTTTGGGTTTGGGTTAGGGTTAGGGTTAGGGTTTGTGTTAGGGTTAGGTTTAGGTTTAGGGTTTGGTTTAGGGTTAGGTTTAGGGTTAGGGTTTGGGTTAGTGTTAGGTTTAGGGTTAATATTTGGGTTAGGTTTAGGGATAGGGATAGGTTTAGAGTTAGTTTTAGTGTAAGGGTGTGCGTTTGGGTTAGGGTTAGGTTTAGGGTTAGGGTTATGTTTAGGGATTGAGTTATGGTTTGGGTTCGGGTTATGGTTAGGGTTAGGGTTAGTATTTGGGTTAGGGTTAGTGTTAGGGTTTGGGTTAGGTTTAGGGTAGGGTTTAGGGTTTGTGTTAGGTTTAGGGTTAGGGTTAGTGTTAGGGTTAGGGTTTGTGTTAGGTTTAGGGTTAGGGTTAGTGTTAGGGTTAGGGTTTGGGTTAGGGTTAGGGTTAGGGTTAGGTTTTGGGTTAGGTTTAGGTTTAGGGTTAGGGTTTGTGTTAGGGTTAGGGTTAGGACTAGGGTTATGGTTTGGGTGAGGGTTACGGTTAGGGTTTGGGTTTGGGTTAGGGTTAGGATTACGGTTTGGGTTAGGTTTAGGGTTAGGGTTTGGTTTATTGTTAGGGTTAGGGTTAGGTTAGGGTTTGGGTTTGGGTTAGGGTTAAGGTTAGTGTTAAGTTTAGTGTTAGGGTTTGGTTTTGGTTTAGGGTTACGGTTAGTGTTAGGGTTTGAGTTCGGGTTAGGGTTAGGGTTAGGGATAAGGTTTGTGTTAGGGTTAGGTTTAGTGTTAGGGTTAGGGTTAGGGTTTTTGTTAGGGTTAGGGTTAGGTTTAGCATTATGGTTATGTTTTGGATTAGGGTTAGGGTTAGCATTTGGGTTAGGGTTAAATTTAGGTTAAGGTTAGGGTTAAGGTTTGGGTTAGGGTTAGGGTTAGGTTTAGGGTTAGGGTGTGCGTTTGGGTTAGGGTTAGGTTTATGGTTAGGGTTAGGTTTAGGGATAGAGTTATGGTTTGGGTTCTGGTTACGGTTAGGTTTTGGGTTAGGGTTAGGGTTAGTTAGGGTTAGGGTTAGGGTTAGGGTTAGGGTTTGGGTTAGGGTTAGGTTAAGGCTTAGGGTTTGGGTTAGGGTTAGGGTTAGTGTGAGAGTTAGGGTTAGGGTTAATGTTAGGGTTTGTGTTAGGTTTAGGGTTAGGGTTAGGTTTAAGGTTAGTATTTGGGTTTGTGTTAGGGTTAGGTTTAGCTTTAGGGTTAGGGTTAGGGTTAGGGTTAGGGGTTAGAGTTTAGGCTTAGGGTTAGGGTTAGTGTTTGGGTTAGGGTTAGGTTTAGGGTTATGGTTATGTCTTGGGTTAGGGTTAGGGTTAAGGTTAGGGTTTGGGTAAGTGTTAGGGTTAGGGTTAGTGTTAGGGTTCGGGTTTGGTTTGGGTTAGGGTTAGGGTTAGGTTTGTGGGTTAGGGTTAGGTTTAGGTTTAGGGTTAGGGTTAGGGTTAGGGTTAGTGTTGGGGTTAGGCTTAGTGTTAGGGTTTGAGTTAAGTTTAGGGTCATGGTTAGGGTTAAGGTTAGGGTTAGTGTTTGGGTTAGGGTTAGGTTTTGGTTTAGGGTTAGGGTTAATGTTAGTGTTGGTGTTATGGGTTAGGCTTATGGTTGGGGTTAGTGTTTGGGTTACGGTTAGGTTTAGGGTTTGGCTTAGGTATAGGGTTAGGGTTAAGTTTAGGGTTGGGGTTTGGGTTTGGGTTATTGTTAGGTTTAGGATTAGGCTTAGGGTTTTTGTTTGGTTCTGGGTTAGGCTTAGGTTTAGGGTTAAAGTTAGGGTTGGGGTTTGGGTTAGATTTAGGAATAGGGTTAGGGTTTGTGTTAGGGTTAGGGTTAAGGTTAGGGTTAAGATTAGATTTAGTGTTTGGGTTAGGGTTAGGTTTAGAGTTAGTGTTAGGGTTTGGGATTGGATTAGGGTTAGGATTAGGGTTTGTTTAGATTAGGGTTAATGTTGGGGTTAGGGTTAGGGTTTAGGTTTTGGTAAGTCTTAGGGTTAGGGTTAGGGTTAGGTTTTGCGTTTGGGTTTGGATTAGGCTTAGGTTTTGGGTATGAGTTAGGTTTAGGGTTAGGGTTAGGGTTAGGGTTTGGATTGGATAAGGGTTACGGTTAAGTTTAGAGTTAGGTTTATGTGTAGTGTTAGGTTTACGGTTAATGTTAGGGGTTAGGGGTTAGGCTTAGGGTTAGGGTTAGTTTTTGGGTTAGGGTTAGGGTTAGGGTTTGGGTTAGGTTTAGGGTTAGGGTTAAGGTTAGAGTTAGTGTTTGGGTTAGGGTTAGGTTTAGGTTTAGGGTTAGGGTTAATGTTAGGGTTGGGGTTAGGGGTTAGGCTAAGGGTTAGGGTTAGGGTTAGTGTCTGGGTTAGGGTTAGGGTTAGGGTTTGGCTTAGGTTTAGGTTTAGGTTTAGGGTTAAGTTTAGTCTTAGGTTTAGTATTTTTTTTGGGTTAGGCTTAGGTTTAGGGTTAGGGTTAGGTTTAGGGTTTGCGTTAGGGTTAAGTTTAGGATTAGGGTTTGTGTTAGGGTTAGGTTTAGGTTAGGGTTAGTGTTAGGGTAGGGTTAGGGGTTAGAGGTTAGGCTTATGGTCAGGGTTAGTGTTTGTGTTAGGGTTAAGTTTAGGGATAGTGTTAGGTCTTGGGTTAGAGTTAGGGTTAGGGTGAGGGTTAGCGTTTGGTTTGGGTTAGGGTTAGGGTTAGGGTTGTGGTTAGGGTTAGGTTGAGGCTTAAGATTAGGGTTAGGGTTAGGGGTTAGGGGTTAGGCTTAGGGTTAGGGATAGTGATTGGTTTAGGGTTAGGGTTAGGGTTTGAGTTAGGTTAGGGTTAATGTTGGGGTTAGGATTAGGGTTTGGGTTTTGGTAAGTCTTAGGGTTAGGGTTAGGGTTAGGTTTTGCGTTTGGGTTTGGATTAGGCTTAGGTTTTGGGTATGAGTTAGGTTTAGGGTGAGGGTTAGGGTAAGGGTTTGGATTGGGTAAGGTTTACGGTTAAGGTTAGAGTTAGGGTTTTGTGTAGTGTTAGGTTTACGGTTAATGTTAGGGGTTAGGGTTTAGGCTTAGGATTAGGGTTAGTTTTTGGGTTAGGGTTAGGGTTAGGGTTTGGGTTAGGTTTAGGGTTAGGGTTAAGGTTAGAGTTAGTGTTTGGGTTAGGGTTAGGTTTAGGTTTAGGGTTAGGGTTAATGTTAGGGTTGGGGTTAGGGGTTAGGCTAAGGGTTAGGGTTAGGGTTAGTGTCGGGTTAGGGTTAGGGTTATGGTTTGGCTTAGGTTTAGGTTTAGGTTTAGGGTTAAGTTTAGGCTTAGGTTCAGTATTTTTTTTTGGGTTAGGCTTAGGTTTAGGGTTAGGCTTAGGTTTAGGGTTTGGGTTAGGGTTAAGTTTAGGATTAGGGTTTGTGTTAGGGTTAGGTTTAGGTTTAGGGTTAGGGTTAGGGTAGGGTTAGGGGTTAGAGGTTAGGCTTACGGTTAGGGTTAGTGTTTGGGTTAGGGTTAAGTTTAGGGATAGTGTTAGGTCTTGGGTTAGAGTTAGGTTTAGGGTGAGGGTTAGCGTTTGGTTTGGGTTAGGGTTAGGGTTAGGGTTGTGGTTAGGGTTAGGTTTAGGCTTAAGATTAGGGTTAGGGTTAGGGGTTAGGGGTTAGGCTTAGGGTTAGGGATAGTGTTTGGTTTAGGGTTAGGGTTAGGGTTTGAGTTAGGTTTAGGGTTAGGGTTAGGGTTAAGGTTATGGTTAGTGTTTGGGTTAGGGTTAATGTTAGGGTTGGGGTTAGGAGTTAGGCTTAGGGTTAGGGTTAGTGTTTGGGTTAGGGTTAGGTTTAGGGTTAGGGTTTGGCTTAGGTTTAGGGTTAGGTTTAGGGTTAAGTTTAGGCTTAGGGTTACTGTTTTGATTTGGGTTAGTCTTAGGTTTAGGCTTAGTGTTAGGGTTAGGATTAGGGTTTGGGTTAGGGTTAGTGTTGGGGTTAGGGATAGGGTTAGGGTTAGGGTTTGGTTTGGGTTAGGGTTAGAGTTAGATTTAGTGTTAGGGTTAGGGTTAGGGTTAGGGTAATGGTTAGGTTTAGGGTTTGGGTTAGGGATAGGGTTAGGGTTAGGTTTGGTTTGGGTTAGGGTTAGAGTTAGTTTTAGAGTTAGGATTAGGGTCAGGATTAGGGTTAGGGTTTGTGTTAGGGTTAGGGTTAGGGTTAGGGTTAAGTTTAGGTTTAGGCTTAGGTTTTGGTTTAGGGTTAGGGTTAAGTTAAGGGTTTGTTTTAGGGTTAGGTTATGGTTAGGTTTAGGGGTAGGAATAGGTTTAGGATTAGGGTTAGGGTTAAGGTTAGATTTAGGGTTTGGGTTAGCGTCAGGGTTAGGGTTAGTGTTAGGGTTTAGGTTTGGATTAGGGTTAGGATTAGGGTTTGGGTTTGGGTTAGGTTTAGTGTTAAGGTTAGGGTTAGGGTTCAGGTTTGGGTTAGGATAAGTGTTGGGGTTAGGGTTTGGGTTAGGGTTAGGTTTAGAGTTAGGGTTTGGGTTAAGGTTACGTTTAGGGTCAATGTTTGGGTTAGGGTTAGGGTTAGGGTTACGGTTAGGGTCTGGGTTAGGGTTAGGGTTAGGGTTTGCGTTTGGGTTCGGGTTAGGTTTAGGGTTTGCGTTTGTATTAGGGTTAGGTTTAGGGTTAATGTTTTTGTTAAGGTTAGGGTTAGGGTTAGGGTTTGGGTTTGGGTTAGGATTAGCGTTTGGGTTTGGATTAGGGTTACTGTTAGGAGTAGGGTTAGGGTTTAGGTTACGGTTAGCGTTAGGGTTTCGGTTTGGGTTTGGTTTAGGGTTAGGGTTGGGGTTAGGGTTAGTGTTTGGGTTAGGGTAAAATTTAGGTTAAGGTTAGGGTTAGGGTTTGGGTTAGGGTTAGGGTTAGGTTTAGGGTTAGGGTGTGCGTTTGGGTTAGGGTTAGGTTTATGGTTAGGGTTAGGTTTAGGGATAGAGTTATGGTTTGGGTTCTGGTTATGATTAGGGTTTGGGTTAGGGTTAGGGTTAGGATTAGTGTTTGGGTTTTGATTAGGGTTAGGTTTAGGGTTAGGATTTGGGTTTGGGTTAGGGTTAGCTTTTGGATTAGGGTGAGGTTTAGGGTTTGGGTTATTGTTAGGTTTAGGGTTAGGGTTAGGGTTTGGGTTTGGGTTAGGATTAGGTTTAGTGTTAAGTTTAGTGTTAGGGTTTGGGTTTGGTTTAGGGTTAGGGTTAGGGTTAGGGTGTGGGTTTGGATTAGGGTTAGGGTTAGTGTTAGTGTTAGGGTTAGTGTTTGGGTTAGGTTTAAGTTCAGGTTTAGTCTTAGGATTTAGGGTTAGGGTTAGGGTTAGGGTTACGGTTAGGGTTAGGGTTGTGTTTAGGGATAGGGTTAGGTTTATGGGTTCGGTTAGAGTTAGGGTTAGGGTTAGGGTTAGGGTTAGGTTTAGGCTTAGGGTTTGGGTTAGGGTTAGGTTTAGGGTTAATGTTTGGGTTAGGGTTAGGGTTAGGTATAGGGTTAGTTTTAGGTTAGGGTTAGGGATAGGGTTAGGGTTAAGTTTAGGATTAGGGTCAGGGTTAGTAGAGGTAGTCGTTTTAGTAGAGGTCCTGTATGTGGAGGGCCTGGGCAGGGCCAGCTGGCCACACCACCTTCTTCCCTCCTCCTCCCATCTTCTCCTGGTTGCTTCTTTTTGTCAATCACTAGAACTTTGACCTAAAGTCAACTAAATCTCTCCAAACTGGTCACCCAAACAATAGAGCCTACCACCAAGAAACCTCTGTGTTTCAGCAACTCATCTGAGAGGGCTTTGTCACCTAGCAACACCCTAAACAATGCTTTGCCAGGTCACTGCCTCTTGGAGTTCCAGAATCTTAGTCCAAGATTCTGTGACCTCAGCACTCCTGCCCCCATCAGACACCAATGACAGGAGACTGACCAATAGCACTCTGCACTCACTTGCAAAGCTCTGCCTGTCTATCACAGCTTCAGAGCAGGTGCTCCTCCCCTGTTCAAGTCATGCCAAGGTTGCTTCCCAGTCCTGCAGCTCTTGCCAGGATTGCACGTTGTTACCTCAATAACCAACCTCATTCTTTCTAGAAATTACCACATTATTGATATTGGATTTTTCAGTACTATAAGCTACATTTGAATCAGAAAACTACTTTAGGCATCGTTCTCTATGAGGGAAAATATTTTACTTTTTCATTGTTGCTGAATCCAATCTTTGCTCTTAAAAAAGTACAAATCAAGTCTTGGGGGTGAGGCAGGAGGATTATCTGTTCTAGGCTACCCTGGGATTAGGGTATGGTTTATGGTTAGGGTTAGGGTTAGATTTAGGTTTAGGGTTATGTTTAAGTTTAGGGTTAGGGTTAGTGTTTGGGTTAGGTTTCGGGTTAGGGTTAGGGTTAGGGTTATGGTTTGGGTTAGGGTTAGGGTTAGGATTAGGGTTAGGTTTAGGGTTTGGGTTTGGGTTATGGTTAGGGTTAGGGTTAGGGTTTGCGTTTGGGTTAGGATAAGTTTTGGGGTTAGGGTTTGGGTTAGGGTTAGGTTTAGAGTTAGGGTTTGGGTTAAGGTTACGTTTAGGGTCAATGTTTGGGTTAGGGTTAGGGTTAGGGTTACGGTTAGGGTCTGGGTTAGGGTTAGGGTTAGGGTTAGGGTTTGCGTTTGGGTTCGGGTTAGGTTTAGGGTTTGCGTTTGTATTAGGGTTAGGTTTAGGGTTAATGTTTTTGTTAAGGTTAGGGTTAGGGTTAGGGTTTGTGTTTGGGTTAGGATTAGCGTTTGGGTTTGGATTAGGGTTACTGTTAGGATTAGGGTTAGGGTTTAGGTTACGGTTAGCGTTAGGGTTTCGGTTTGGGTTTGGTTTAGGGTTAGGGTTGGGGTTAGGGTTAGTGTTTGGGTTAGGGTAAAATTTAGGTTAAGGTTAGGGTTAGGGTTTGGGTTAGGGTTAGGGTTAGGTTTAGGGTTAGGGTGTGCGTTTGGGTTAGGGTTAGGTTTATGGTTAGGGTTAGGTTTAGGGATAGAGTTATGGTTTGGGTTCTGGTTACGATTAGGGTTTGGGTTAGGGTTAGGGTTAGGATTAGTGTTTGGGTTTTGATTAGGGTTAGGTTTAGGGTTAGGATTTGGGTTTGGGTTAGGGTTAGCTTTTGGATTAGGGTGAGGTTTAGGGTTTGGGTTATTGTTAGGTTTAGGGTTAGGGTTAGGGTTTGGGTTTGGGTTAGGATTAGGTTTAGTGTTAAGTTTAGTGTTAGGGTTTGGGTTTGGTTTAGGGTTAGGGTTAGGGTTAGGGTGTGGGTTTGGATTAGGGTTAGGGTTAGTGTTAGTGTTAGGGTTAGTGTTTGGGTTAGGTTTAAGTTCAGGTTTAGTCTTAGGATTTAGGGTTAGGGTTAGGGTTAGGGTTACGGTTAGGGTTAGGGTTGTGTTTAGGGATAGGGTTAGGTTTATGGGTTCGGTTAGAGTTAGGGTTAGGGTTAGGGTTAGGATTAGGTTAGGTTAGGGTTAGGGTTAGGTTTAGGCTTAGGGTTTGGGTTAGGGTTAGGTTTAGGGTTAATGTTTAGGTTAGGGTTAGGGTTAGGTATAGGGTTAGTTTTAGGTTAGGGTTAGGGATAGGGTTAGGGTTAAGTTTAGGATTAGGGTCAGGGTTAGTAGAGGTAGTCGTTTTAGTAGAGGTCCTGTATGTGGAGGGCCTGGGCAGGGCCAGCTGGCCACACCACCTTCTTCCCTCCTCCTCCCATCTTCTCCTGGTTGCTTCTTTTTGCCAATCACTAGAACTTTGACCTAAAGTCAACTAAATCTCTCCAAACTGGTCACCCAAACAATAGAGCCTACCACCAAGAAACCTCTGTGTTTCAGCAACTCATCTGAGAGGGCTTTGTCACCTAGCAACACCCTAAACAATGCTTTGCTAGGTCACTGCCTCTTGGAGTTCCAGAATCTTAGTCCAAGATTCTGTGACCTCAGCACTCCTGCCCATATCAGACACCAATGACAGGAGACTCACCAATAGTACTCTGCACTCACTTGCAAAGCTCTGCCTGTCTATCACAGCTTCAGAGCAGGTGCTCCTCCCCTGTTCAAGTCATGAAAGGTTGCTTCCCAGTCCTGCAGCTCTTGCCAGGATTGCACGTTGTTACCTCAATAACCAACCTCATTCTTTCTAGAAATTACCCTATAATTGATATTGGATTCTTCAGTACTATAAGCTACATTTGAATCAGAAAACTACTTTGGGCATCGTTCTCTATGAGGGAAAATAATTTCCTTTTTCATTATTGCTGAATCCAATCTTTGCTCTTAAAAAAGTACAACTCAAATCTTGGGGGTGCGGCAGGAGGATTATCCGTTCTAGGCTACCTTGGTATTAGGGTATGGTTTATGGTTAGCGTTAGGGTTAGAATTAGGGTTAGGGTTAGGTTTAGGGTTAGGGTTAGCGTTAGTGTTTGGGTTAGGGTTAGGGTTACTATTAGGGTTAGGGTTAGGGTTATGGTTTGTGTTAGGATTCGTGTTAGGGTTAGGATTTGTGTTAGGGTTAGGGTTAGGGTTAGGATTAGGATTTGGGTTAATATTAGGGTTAGGGTTAGGGTTTGCGTTTGGGTTAGGGTGAGGGTTAGGTTTAGGGTTAGGGTTAGTGTTAGGGTTAGGGTTAGGGTTAGGGTTAGGGTTTGGTTTAGGGTTAGGGTTTGGGTTAAGGTTAGGTTTAGCGTTAGTGTTAGGGTTAGGGTTTTGCTTTGGTTTGGTTAGGGTTAGTGTTAGGTTTAGGGTTAGAGTTCGCGTTTGGGTAAGGGTTACTTTTTGGGTTAGGGTTAGGGTTAGGTTTAGGGTTAGGGTTAGTGTTAGTGTTTCCGTTTGGGTTAGGGTTAGGATTAGGGTTAGGGTTAGGGTTAGGGATTCGGTTAGGGTTAGGGTTTGGGTGAGGTTTAGGGTTAGGGTTAGGCTTAGGGTTTGGTTAGGAGTTAGGGTTTGGGTTAGGGTTAGGGTTAGGTTAGGGTTTGGTTTAGGGTTAGGGTTTGGGTTAAGGTTAGGTTTAGGGTTAGTGTTAGGGTTAGGGTTTTTTTTTTTGGTTTGCGTTAGGGTTAGGGTTAGAGTTAGGGGTTAGGGGTTAGGCTTAGGGTTAGGGTTAGTGTTTGAGTTACGGTTAGGGTTAGGGTTTGCGTTAGGTTTAGGGTTAGGGTTAGGGTTAAGGTTAGTATTTGCGTTTGTGTTAGGGTTAGGTTTAGGTTTAGGGTTAGGGTTACTGTTAGTGGTAGGGGTTAGAGTTTAGGCTTAGGGTTAGGGGTAGCGTTTGGGTTAGGGGTAGGGTTAGGGTTGTGGTTAGGGCTTGTGTTAGGGTTAGGGTTAAGGTTAGGTTTTGGGTAAGTGTTAGAGTTAGGGTTAGCGTTAGGGTTCGGGTTTGGTTTGGGTTAGGGTTAGGGTTGTGGGTTAGGGTTAGGGTTAGGGGTTAGGTTTAGGGTTAGGGTTAGGGTTAGGGTTAGGGTTAGGGTTAGGGTTAGTGTTGGGCTTTGGTTTGGAGTTATGGTTTGGGTTAGGGTTAGGGTTAGTGTGAGAGTTAGGGTTAGGGTTAATGTTAGGGTTTGTCTTATGTTTAGGGTTAAGGTAAGATTTAGGGTTTGGGTTAGGGTTACGTTTAGTGTTAGGGTTTTAGTTCAGATTAGGGTTAGGGTTAGGGTTTGGTTTAGGGTTAGGATAAGGGAAAGGGTTAGGGTTAGGGTTAGTGTTAGGGTTAGTGTTAGGGTTAGGCTTAGGGTTAGGGTTAGGGATAGGTTTAGGGTTTGGTTTAGGTTTAGGTTTAGAGTTAGGTTTAGGGTTAGGGTTAGAGTTAGGGTTTAGAGGTTAGGCTTAGGGTTAGGGTTAGTGTTTGGGTTAGGGTTAGGGTTAGGGTTTGTGTTAGGTTTAGGGTTAGGGTTAGGTTTAAGGTTGGTATTTGGGTTTGTGTTAGGGTTAGGTTTAGGTTTAGGGTTAGGGTTAGGGTTAGGGTTAGGGGTTAGAATTTAGGCTTAGGGTTAGGGTTAGTGTTTGGGTTAGGGTTAGGTTTAGGGTTATGGTTATGTCTTGGGTTAGGGTTAGGGTTAAGGTTAGGGTTTGGGTAAGTGTTAGGGTTAGGGTTAGTGTTAGGGTTCGGGTTTGGTTTGGGTTGGGGTTAGGGTTAGGTTTGTGGGTTAGGGTTAGGTTTAGGTTTAGGGTTAGGGTTAGGGTTAGGGTTAGGGGTTAGGGGTTAGGCTTAGGGTTAGGGTTAGTGTTTGGGTTAGGCTTAGTGTTAGGGTTTGAGTTAGGTTTAGGGTCAGGGTTAGGGTTAAGGTTAGGGTTAGTGTTTGGGTTAGGGTTAGGTTTTGGTTTAGGGTTAGGGTTAATGTTAGTGTTGGGGTTATGGGTTAGGCTTATGGTTGGGGTTAGTGTTTGGGTTATGGTTAGTGTTAGGGTTTGGCTTAGGTATAGGGTTAGGGTTAAGTTTAGGGTTGGGGTTTGGTTTTGGGTTATTGTTAGGTTTAGGATTAGGCTTAGGGTTATTGTTTGGTTCTGGGTTAGGCTTAGGTTTAGGGTGAGAGTTAGGGTTGGGGTTTGGGTTAGACTTAGGAATAGGGTTAGGGTTTGTGTTAGGGTTAGGGTTAAGGTTAGGGTTAAGATTAGATTTAGTGTTTGGGTTAGGGTTAGGGTTAGAGTTAGTGTTAGGGTTTGGGTTTGGATTAGGGTTAGGATTAGGGTTTGTTTAGATTAGGGTTAATGTTGGGGTTAGGGTTAGGGTTTGGGTTTTGGTAAGTCTTAGGGTTATGGTTAGGGTTAGGTTTTGCGTTTGGGTTTGGATTAGGCTTAGGTTTTGGGTATGAGTTAGGTTTAGGGTTAGGGTTAGGGTTAGGGTTTGGATTGGGTAAGGGTTACGGTTAAGGTTAGAGTTAGGGTTTTGTGTAGTGTTAGGTTTACGGTTAATGTTAGGGGTTAGGGGTTAGGCTTAGGGTTAGGGTTAGTTTTTGGTTTAGGGTTAGGTTTAGGGTTTGGGTTAGGTTTAGGGTTAGGGTTAAGGTTAGAGTAAGTGTTTGGGTTAGGGTTAGGTTTAGGTTTAGGGTTAGGGTTAATGTTAGGGTTGGGGTTAGGGGTTAGGCTAAGGGTTAGGGTTAGGGTTAGTGTCTGGGTTAGGGTTAGGGTTAGGGTTTGGCTTAGGTTTAGGTTTAGGTTTAGGGTTAAGGTTAGGCTTAGGTTTAGTATTTTTTTTGGGTTAGGCTTAGGTTTTGAGTTAGGGTTAGGTTTAGGGGTTGGGTTAGGGTTAAGTTTAGGATTAGGGGTTGTGTTAGGGTTAGGTTTAGGTTTAGGGTTAGGGTTAGGGTAGGGTTAGGGCTTAGAGTTTAGGCATACGGTTAGGGTTAGTGTTTGGGTTAGGGTTAAGTTTAGGGATAGTGTTAGGTCTTGGCTTAGAGTTAGGGTTCTGGTGAGGGTTAGCGTTTGGTTTGGGTTAGGGTTAGGGTTAGGGTTGTGGTTAGGGTTAGGTTTAGGCTTAAGATTAGGGTTAGGGTTAGGGGTTAGGGGTTAGGCTTAGGGTTAGGGATAGTTTTTGGTTTAGGGTTAGGGTTAGGGTTTGAGTTAGGTTTAGGGTTAGGGTTAGCGTTAAGCTTATGGTTAGTGTTTGGGTTAGGGTTAGATTTAGGTTTAGGGTTAGGGTTAATGTTAGGGTTGGGGTTAGGAGTTAGGCTTAGGGATAGGGTTAGTGTTTGGGTTAATGTTAGGGTTAGGGTTAGGGTTAATGTTTGGGTTAGGATTAGGGTTAGGGTTAGGGTTAGGGTTACAGATGGGTTTGGGTTAGGGTTAGGGATAGGGTTTGGGTTTGGGTTAGGGTTAGGTTTAGGGTTTGTGTTAGGGTTAGGTTTAGGTTTAGGGTTTGGTTTAGGGTTAGGTTTAGGGTTAGGGTTAGATTTAGGGTTAGGGTTAGGGTTAGTGTTTGTGTTAGGGTTCGGGTTAGGTTTAGGGTTACGATTAGGGTTAGTGTTCTAGTTTGGGTTAGCATTAGGGTTAGGATTAGGGTTAGGGTTAGGGTTTTTGTAAGAGTTAGGGTTAGGGTTAGGGTTTGGGTCAGGATTAGGTTTAGGGTTAGTGTTAGGATTCGGGTTTGTGTTTGGGTTAGGGTTACTGTTAGGGTTAGGGTTAGGGTTTAGGTTACGGTTAGGGTTAGCGTTTCGGTTTGGGTTTGGTTTAGGGTTAGGGTTGGGGTTAGTGTTAGGATTTGGGTTAGGCTTAGGTTTAGGGTTAGGGTTTGGGTTTCTGTTAGGTTTAGGGTTAGGGTTATATTTAGGTTTTGTGTTAGGGTTAGGTTTAGGGTTAGGGTTTGGGTTAGGGTTAGGTTTAGGGTTAGGGTTACGGATGGGTTTGGGTTAGGGTTAGGGTTAGGGTTTGGGTTTGGGTTAGGGTTAGGGTTAGGGTTTGTGTTACGGTTAGGTTTAGGTTAAGGGTTTGGTTTAGGGTTAGGTTTAGGGTTAGGGTTTGGGTTAGTGTTAGGTTTAGGGTTAATATTTGGGTTAGTTTTAGGGTTAGGGTTATGTTTAGAGTTAGGTTTAGGGTAAGGGTGTGCGTTTGGGTTAGGGTTAGGTTTAGGGTTAGGGTTATGTTTAGGGATAGAGTTATGGTTTGGGTTCTGGTTATGGTTAGGGTTAGGGTTAGTGTTTGGGTTCGGGTTAGTGTTAGGGTTTGGGTTAGGTTTAGGGTTAGGGTTAGGGTTAGGGTTAGGTTTAGTGTTAGGGTTAGGGTTTGGGTTAGGGTTAGGATTAGTGTTAGGGTTTGCGATAGCGTTAGGGTTTGGGTTTCTGTTAGGGTTAGGGTTAGGGTTAGGTTTAGGTTTTGTGTTAGGGTTAGGTTTAGGGGTAGGGTTTGGGTTAGGGTTAGGTGTAGGGTTAATGTTTGGGTTAGGGTTAGGGTTAGGGTTAGGGTTACGGATGGGTTTGGGTTAGGGTTAGGGTTAGGGTTTGGGTTTGGGTTAGGGTTAGGGTTAGGGTTTGTGTTAGGGTTAGGTTTAGGTTTAGGGTTTGGTTTAGGGTTAGGTTTAGGGTTAGGGTTTGGGTTAGTGTTAGGTTTAGGGTTAATATTTGGGTTAGGTTTAGGGATAGGGATAGGTTTAGAGTTAGTTTTAGTGTAACGGTGTGCGTTTGGGTTAGGGTTAGGTTTAGGGTTAGGGTTATGTTTAGGGATTGAGTTATGGTTTGGGTTCGGGTTATGGTTAGGGTTAGGGTTAGTATTTGGGTTAGGGTTAGTGTTAGGGTTTGGGTTAGGTTTAGGGTAGGGTTTAGGGTTTGTGTTAGGTTTAGGGTTAGGGTTAGTGTTAGGGTTAGGGTTTGTGTTAGGTTTAGGGTTAGGGTTAGTGTTAGGGTTAGGGTTTGGGTTAGGGTTAGGGTTAGGGTTAGGTTTTGGGTTAGGTTTAGGTTTAGGGTTAGGGTTTGTGTTAGGGTTAGGGTTAGGACTAGGGTTATGGTTTGGGTGAGGGTTACGGTTAGGGTTTGGGTTTGGGTTAGGGTTAGGATTACGGTTTGGGTTAGGTTTAGGGTTAGGGTTTGGTTTATTGTTAGGGTTAGGGTTAGGTTAGGGTTTGGTTTTGGGTAAGGGTTAAGGTTAGTGTTAAGTTTAGTGTTACGGTTTTGTTTTGGTTTAGGGTTACGGTTAGTGTTAGTGTTTGAGTTCGGGTTACGGTTAGCGTTAGAGATAAGGTTTGTGTTACGGTTAGGTTTAGTGTTAGGGTTAGGGTTAGGGTTAGGGTTTTTGTTAGGGTTAGGGTTAGGTTTAGCATTATGGTTATGTTTTGGATTAGGGTTAGGGTTAGCATTTGGGTTAGGGTTAAATTTAGGTTAAGGTTAGGGTTAAGGTTTGGGTTAGGGTTAGGGTTAGGTTTAGGGTTAGGGTGTGCGTTTGGGTTAGGGTTAGGTTTATGGTTAGGGTTAGGGATAGAGTTATGGTTTGGGTTCTGGTTACGGTTAGGTTTTGGGTTAGGGTTAGGGTTAGTTAGGGTTAGGGTTAGGGTTAGGGTTAGGGTTTGGGTTAGGGTTAGGTTAAGGCTTAGGGTTTGGGTTAGGGTTAGGGTTAGTGTGAGAGTTAGGGTTAGGGTTAATGTTAGGGTTTGTGTTAGGTTTAGGGTTAGGGTTAGGTTTAAGGTTAGTATTTGGGTTTGTGTTAGGGTTAGGTTTAGCTTTAGGGTTAGGGTTAGGGTTAGGGTTAGGGGTTAGAGTTTAGGCTTAGGGTTAGGGTTAGTGTTTGGGTTAGGGTTAGGTTTAGGGTTATGGTTATGTCTTGGGTTAGGGTTAGGGTTAAGGTTAGGGTTTGGGTAAGTGTTAGGGTTAGGGTTAGTGTTAGGGTTCGGGTTTGGTTTGGGTTAGGGTTAGGGTTAGGTTTGTGGGTTAGGGTTAGGTTTAGGTTTAGGGTTAGGGTTAGGGTTAGGGTTAGTGTTGGGGTTAGGCTTAGTGTTAGGGTTTGAGTTAAGTTTAGGGTCATGGTTAGGGTTAAGGTTAGGGTTAGTGTTTGGGTTAGGGTTAGGTTTTGGTTTAGGGTTAGGGTTAATGTTAGTGTTGGTGTTATGGGTTAGGCTTATGGTTGGGGTTAGTGTTTGGGTTACGGTTAGGTTTAGGGTTTGGCTTAGGTATAGGGTTAGGGTTAAGTTTAGGGTTGGGGTTTGGGTTTGGGTTATTGTTAGGTTTAGGATTAGGCTTAGGGTTTTTGTTTGGTTCTGGGTTAGGCTTAGGTTTAGGGTTAAAGTTAGGGTTGGGGTTTGGGTTAGATTTAGGAATAGGGTTAGGGTTTGTGTTAGGGTTAGGGTTAAGGTTAGGGTTAAGATTAGATTTAGTGTTTGGGTTAGGGTTAGGTTTAGAGTTAGTGTTAGGGTTTGGGATTGGATTAGGGTTAGGATTAGGGTTTGTTTAGATTAGGGTTAATGTTGGGGTTAGGGTTAGGGTTTAGGTTTTGGTAAGTCTTAGGGTTAGGGTTAGGGTTAGGTTTTGCGTTTGGGTTTGGATTAGGCTTAGGTTTTGGGTATGAGTTAGGTTTAGGGTTAGGGTTAGGGTTAGGGTTTGGATTGGATAAGGGTTACGGTTAAGTTTAGAGTTAGGTTTATGTGTAGTGTTAGGTTTACGGTTAATGTTAGGGGTTAGGGGTTAGGCTTAGGGTTAGGGTTAGTTTTTGGGTTAGGGTTAGGGTTAGGGTTTGGGTTAGGTTTAGGGTTAGGGTTAAGGTTAGAGTTAGTGTTTGGGTTAGGGTTAGGTTTAGGTTTAGGGTTAGGGTTAATGTTAGGGTTGGGGTTAGGGGTTAGGCTAAGGGTTAGGGTTAGGGTTAGTGTCTGGGTTAGGGTTAGGGTTAGGGTTTGGCTTAGGTTTAGGTTTAGGTTTAGGGTTAAGTTTAGTCTTAGGTTTAGTATTTTTTTTGGGTTAGGCTTAGGTTTAGGGTTAGGGTTAGGTTTAGGGTTTGCGTTAGGGTTAAGTTTAGGATTAGGGTTTGTGTTAGGGTTAGGTTTAGGTTAGGGTTAGTGTTAGGGTAGGGTTAGGGGTTAGAGGTTAGGCTTATGGTCAGGGTTAGTGTTTGTGTTAGGGTTAAGTTTAGGGATAGTGTTAGGTCTTGGGTTAGAGTTAGGGTTAGGGTGAGGGTTAGCGTTTGGTTTGGGTTAGGGTTAGGGTTAGGGTTGTGGTTAGGGTTAGGTTGAGGCTTAAGATTAGGGTTAGGGTTAGGGGTTAGGGGTTAGGCTTAGGGTTAGGGATAGTGATTGGTTTAGGGTTAGGGTTAGGGTTTGAGTTAGGTTAGGGTTAATGTTGGGGTTAGGATTAGGGTTTGGGTTTTGGTAAGTCTTAGGGTTAGGGTTAGGGTTAGGTTTTGCGTTTGGGTTTGGATTAGGCTTAGGTTTTGGGTATGAGTTAGGTTTAGGGTGAGGGTTAGGGTAAGGGTTTGGATTGGGTAAGGTTTACGGTTAAGGTTAGAGTTAGGGTTTTGTGTAGTGTTAGGTTTACGGTTAATGTTAGGGGTTAGGGTTTAGGCTTAGGATTAGGGTTAGTTTTTGGGTTAGGGTTAGGGTTAGGGTTTGGGTTAGGTTTAGGGTTAGGGTTAAGGTTAGAGTTAGTGTTTGGGTTAGGGTTAGGTTTAGGTTTAGGGTTAGGGTTAATGTTAGGGTTGGGGTTAGGGGTTAGGCTAAGGGTTAGGGTTAGGGTTAGTGTCGGGTTAGGGTTAGGGTTATGGTTTGGCTTAGGTTTAGGTTTAGGTTTAGGGTTAAGTTTAGGCTTAGGTTCAGTATTTTTTTTTGGGTTAGGCTTAGGTTTAGGGTTAGGCTTAGGTTTAGGGTTTGGGTTAGGGTTAAGTTTAGGATTAGGGTTTGTGTTAGGGTTAGGTTTAGGTTTAGGGTTAGGGTTAGGGTAGGGTTAGGGGTTAGAGGTTAGGCTTACGGTTAGGGTTAGTGTTTGGGTTAGGGTTAAGTTTAGGGATAGTGTTAGGTCTTGGGTTAGAGTTAGGTTTAGGGTGAGGGTTAGCGTTTGGTTTGGGTTAGGGTTAGGGTTAGGGTTGTGGTTAGGGTTAGGTTTAGGCTTAAGATTAGGGTTAGGGTTAGGGGTTAGGGGTTAGGCTTAGGGTTAGGGATAGTGTTTGGTTTAGGGTTAGGGTTAGGGTTTGAGTTAGGTTTAGGGTTAGGGTTAGGGTTAAGGTTATGGTTAGTGTTTGGGTTAGGGTTAATGTTAGGGTTGGGGTTAGGAGTTAGGCTTAGGGTTAGGGTTAGTGTTTGGGTTAGGGTTAGGTTTAGGGTTAGGGTTTGGCTTAGGTTTAGGGTTAGGTTTAGGGTTAAGTTTAGGCTTAGGGTTACTGTTTTGATTTGGGTTAGTCTTAGGTTTAGGCTTAGTGTTAGGGTTAGGATTAGGGTTTGGGTTAGGGTTAGTGTTGGGGTTAGGGATAGGGTTAGGGTTAGGGTTTGGTTTGGGTTAGGGTTAGAGTTAGATTTAGTGTTAGGGTTAGGGTTAGGGTTAGGGTAATGGTTAGGTTTAGGGTTTGGGTTAGGGATAGGGTTAGGGTTAGGTTTGGTTTGGGTTAGGGTTAGAGTTAGTTTTAGAGTTAGGATTAGGGTCAGGATTAGGGTTAGGGTTTGTGTTAGGGTTAGGGTTAGGGTTAGGGTTAAGTTTAGGTTTAGGCTTAGGTTTTGGTTTAGGGTTAGGGTTAAGTTAAGGGTTTGTTTTAGGGTTAGGTTATGGTTAGGTTTAGGGGTAGGAATAGGTTTAGGATTAGGGTTAGGGTTAAGGTTAGATTTAGGGTTTGGGTTAGCGTCAGGGTTAGGGTTAGTGTTAGGGTTTAGGTTTGGATTAGGGTTAGGGTTAGGGTTTGGGTTTGGGTTAGGTTTAGTGTTAAGGTTAGGGTTAGGGTTCAGGTTTGGGTTAGGATAAGTGTTGGGGTTAGGGTTTGGGTTAGGGTTAGGTTTAGAGTTAGGGCTTGGGTTAAGGTTACGTTTAGGGACAATGTTTGGGTTAGGGTTAGGGTTGGGGTTACGGTTAGGGTCTGGGTTAGGGCTAGGGTTAGGGTTTGCGTTTGGGTTCGGGCTAGGTTTAGGGTTTGCGTTTGTATTAGGGTTAGGTTTAGGGTTAATGTTTTTGTTAAGGTTAGGGTTAGGGTTAGGGTTTGGGTTTGGGTTAGGATTAGCGTTTGGGTTTGGATTAGGGTTACTGTTAGGATTAGGGTTAGGGTTTAGGTTACGGTTAGCGTTAGGGTTTCGGTTTGGGTTTGGTTTAGGGTTAGGGTTGGGGTTAGGGTTAGTGTTTGGGTTAGGGTAAAATTTAGGTTAAGGTTAGGGTTAGGGTTTGGGTTAGGGTTAGGGTTAGGTTTAGGGTTAGGGTGTGCGTTTGGGTTAGGGTTAGGTTTATGGTTAGGGTTAGGTTTAGGGATAGAGTTATGGTTTGGGTTCTGGTTATGATTAGGGTTTGGGTTAGGGTTAGGGTTAGGATTAGTGTTTGGGTTTTGATTAGGGTTAGGTTTAGGGTTAGGATTTGGGTTTGGGTTAGGGTTAGCTTTTGGATTAGGGTGAGGTTTAGGGTTTGGGTTATTGTTAGGTTTAGGGTTAGGGTTAGGGTTTGGGTTTGGGTTAGGATTAGGTTTAGTGTTAAGTTTAGTGTTAGGGTTTGGGTTTGGTTTAGGGTTAGGGTTAGGGTTAGGGTGTGGGTTTGGATTAGGGTTAGGGTTAGTGTTAGTGTTAGGGTTAGTGTTTGGGTTAGGTTTAAGTTCAGGTTTAGTCTTAGGATTTAGGGTTAGGGTTAGGGTTAGGGTTACGGTTAGGGTTAGGGTTGTGTTTAGGGATAGGGTTAGGTTTATGGGTTCGGTTAGAGTTAGGGTTAGGGTTAGGGTTAGGGTTAGGTTTAGGCTTAGGGTTTGGGTTAGGGTTAGGTTTAGGGTTAATGTTTGGGTTAGGGTTAGGGTTAGGTATAGGGTTAGTTTTAGGTTAGGGTTAGGGATAGGGTTAGGGTTAAGTTTAGGATTAGGGTCAGGGTTAGTAGAGGTAGTCGTTTTAGTAGAGGTCCTGTATGTGGAGGGCCTGGGCAGGGCCAGCTGGCCACACCACCTTCTTCCCTCCTCCTCCCATCTTCTCCTGGTTGCTTCTTTTTGTCAATCACTAGAACTTTGACCTAAAGTCAACTAAATCTCTCCAAACTGGTCACCCAAACAATAGAGCCTACCACCAAGAAACCTCTGTGTTTCAGCAACTCATCTGAGAGGGCTTTGTCACCTAGCAACACCCTAAACAATGCTTTGCCAGGTCACTGCCTCTTGGAGTTCCAGAATCTTAGTCCAAGATTCTGTGACCTCAGCACTCCTGCCCCCATCAGACACCAATGACAGGAGACTGACCAATAGCACTCTGCACTCACTTGCAAAGCTCTGCCTGTCTATCACAGCTTCAGAGCAGGTGCTCCTCCCCTGTTCAAGTCATGCCAAGGTTGCTTCCCAGTCCTGCAGCTCTTGCCAGGATTGCACGTTGTTACCTCAATAACCAACCTCATTCTTTCTAGAAATTACCACATTATTGATATTGGATTTTTCAGTACTATAAGCTACATTTGAATCAGAAAACTACTTTAGGCATCGTTCTCTATGAGGGAAAATATTTTACTTTTTCATTGTTGCTGAATCCAATCTTTGCTCTTAAAAAAGTACAAATCAAGTCTTGGGGGTGAGGCAGGAGGATTATCTGTTCTAGGCTACCCTGGGATTAGGGTATGGTTTATGGTTAGGGTTAGGGTTAGATTTAGGTTTAGGGTTATGTTTAAGTTTAGGGTTAGGGTTAGTGTTTGGGTTAGGTTTCGGGTTAGGGTTAGGGTTAGGGTTATGGTTTGGGTTAGGGTTAGGGTTAGGATTAGGGTTAGGTTTAGGGTTTGGGTTTGGGTTATGGTTAGGGTTAGGGTTAGGGTTTGCGTTTGGGTTAGGATAAGTTTTGGGGTTAGGGTTTGGGTTAGGGTTAGGTTTAGAGTTAGGGTTTGGGTTAAGGTTACGTTTAGGGTCAATGTTTGGGTTAGGGTTAGGGTTAGGGTTACGGTTAGGGTCTGGGTTAGGGTTAGGGTTAGGGTTAGGGTTTGCGTTTGGGTTCGGGTTAGGTTTAGGGTTTGCGTTTGTATTAGGGTTAGGTTTAGGGTTAATGTTTTTGTTAAGGTTAGGGTTAGGGTTAGGGTTTGTGTTTGGGTTAGGATTAGCGTTTGGGTTTGGATTAGGGTTACTGTTAGGATTAGGGTTAGGGTTTAGGTTACGGTTAGCGTTAGGGTTTCGGTTTGGGTTTGGTTTAGGGTTAGGGTTGGGGTTAGGGTTAGTGTTTGGGTTAGGGTAAAATTTAGGTTAAGGTTAGGGTTAGGGTTTGGGTTAGGGTTAGGGTTAGGTTTAGGGTTAGGGTGTGCGTTTGGGTTAGGGTTAGGTTTATGGTTAGGGTTAGGTTTAGGGATAGAGTTATGGTTTGGGTTCTGGTTACGATTAGGGTTTGGGTTAGGGTTAGGGTTAGGATTAGTGTTTGGGTTTTGATTAGGGTTAGGTTTAGGGTTAGGATTTGGGTTTGGGTTAGGGTTAGCTTTTGGATTAGGGTGAGGTTTAGGGTTTGGGTTATTGTTAGGTTTAGGGTTAGGGTTAGGGCTTGGGTTTGGGTTAGGATTAGGTTTAGTGTTAAGTTTAGTGTTAGGGTTTGGGTTTGGTTTAGGGTTAGGGTTAGGGTTAGGGTGTGGGTTTGGATTAGGGTTAGGGTTAGTGTTAGTGTTAGGGTTAGTGTTTGGGTTAGGTTTAAGTTCAGGTTTAGTCTTAGGATTTAGGGTTAGGGTTAGGGTTAGGGTTCGGGTTAGGGTTAGGGTTGTGTTTAGGGATAGGGTTAGGTTTATGGGTTCGGTTAGAGTTAGGGTTAGGGTTAGGGTTAGGATTAGGTTAGGTTAGGGTTAGGGTTAGGTTTAGGCTTAGGGTTTGGGTTAGGGTTAGGTTTAGGGTTAATGTTTAGGTTAGGGTTAGGGTTAGGTATAGGGTTAGTTTTAGGTTAGGGTTAGGGATAGGGTTAGGGTTAAGTTTAGGATTAGGGTCAGGGTTAGTAGAGGTAGTCGTTTTAGTAGAGGTCCTGTATGTGGAGGGCCTGGGCAGGGCCAGCTGGCCACACCACCTTCTTCCCTCCTCCTCCCATCTTCTCCTGGTTGCTTCTTTTTGCCAATCACTAGAACTTTGACCTAAAGTCAACTAAATCTCTCCAAACTGGTCACCCAAACAATAGAGCCTACCACCAAGAAACCTCTGTGTTTCAGCAACTCATCTGAGAGGGCTTTGTCACCTAGCAACACCCTAAACAATGCTTTGCTAGGTCACTGCCTCTTGGAGTTCCAGAATCTTAGTCCAAGATTCTGTGACCTCAGCACTCCTGCCCATATCAGACACCAATGACAGGAGACTCACCAATAGTACTCTGCACTCACTTGCAAAGCTCTGCCTGTCTATCACAGCTTCAGAGCAGGTGCTCCTCCCCTGTTCAAGTCATGAAAGGTTGCTTCCCAGTCCTGCAGCTCTTGCCAGGATTGCACGTTGTTACCTCAATAACCAACCTCATTCTTTCTAGAAATTACCCTATAATTGATATTGGATTCTTCAGTACTATAAGCTACATTTGAATCAGAAAACTACTTTGGGCATCGTTCTCTATGAGGGAAAATAATTTCCTTTTTCATTATTGCTGAATCCAATCTTTGCTCTTAAAAAAGTACAACTCAAATCTTGGGGGTGCGGCAGGAGGATTATCCGTTCTAGGCTACCTTGGTATTAGGGTATGGTTTATGGTTAGCGTTAGGGTTAGAATTAGGGTTAGGGTTAGGTTTAGGGTTAGGGTTAGCGTTAGTGTTTGGGTTAGGGTTAGGGTTACTATTAGGGTTAGGGTTAGGGTTATGGTTTGTGTTAGGATTCGTGTTAGGGTTAGGATTTGTGTTAGGGTTAGGGTTAGGGTTAGGATTAGGATTTGGCTTAATATTAGGGTTAGGGTTAGGCTTTGCGTTTGGGTTAGGGTGAGGGTTAGGTTTAGGGTTAGGGTTAGTGTTAGGGTTAGGGTTAGGGTTAGGGTTAGGGTTTGGTTTAGGGTTAGGGTTTGGGTTAAGGTTAGGTTTAGCGTTAGTGTTAGGGTTAGGGTTTTGCTTTGGTTTGGTTAGGGTTAGTGTTAGGTTTAGGGTTAGAGTTCGCGTTTGGGTAAGGGTTACTTTTTGGGTTAGGGTTAGGGTTAGGTTTAGGGTTAGGGTTAGTGTTAGTGTTTCCGTTTGGGTTAGGGTTAGGATTAGGGTTAGGGTTAGGGTTAGGGATTCGGTTAGGGTTAGGGTTTGGGTGAGGTTTAGGGTTAGGGTTAGGCTTAGGGTTTGGTTAGGAGTTAGGGTTTGGGTTAGGGTTAGGGTTAGGTTAGGGTTTGGTTTAGGGTTAGGGTTTGGGTTAAGGTTAGGTTTAGGGTTAGTGTTAGGGTTAGGGTTTTTTTTTTTGGTTTGCGTTAGGGTTAGGGTTAGAGTTAGGGGTTAGGGGTTAGGCTTAGGGTTAGGGTTAGTGTTTGAGTTACGGTTAGGGTTAGGGTTTGCGTTAGGTTTAGGGTTAGGGTTAGGGTTAAGGTTAGTATTTGCGTTTGTGTTAGGGTTAGGTTTAGGTTTAGGGTTAGGGTTACTGTTAGTGTTAGGGGTTAGAGTTTAGGCTTAGGGTTAGGGTTAGCGTTTGGGTTAGGGTTAGGTTTAGGGTTATGGTTAGGTCTTGTGTTAGGGTTAGGGTTAAGGTTAGGTTTTGGGTAAGTGTTAGAGTTAGGGTTAGCGTTAGGGTTCGGGTTTGGTTTGGGTTAGGGTTAGGGTTGTGGGTTAGGGTTAGGGTTAGGGGTTAGGTTTAGGGTTAGGGTTAGGGTTAGGGTTAGGGTTAGGGTTAGGGTTAGTGTTGGGCTTTGGTTTGGAGTTATGGTTTGGGTTAGGGTTAGGGTTAGTGTGAGAGTTAGGGTTAGGGTTAATGTTAGGGTTTGTCTTATGTTTAGGGTTAAGGTAAGATTTAGGGTTTGGGTTAGGGTTACGTTTAGTGTTAGGGTTTTAGTTCAGATTAGGGTTAGGGTTAGGGTTTGGTTTAGGGTTAGGATAAGGGAAAGGGTTAGGGTTAGGGTTAGTGTTAGGGTTAGTGTTAGGGTTAGGCTTAGGGTTAGGGTTAGGGATAGGTTTAGGGTTTGGTTTAGGTTTAGGTTTAGAGTTAGGTTTAGGGTTAGGGTTAGAGTTAGGGTTTAGAGGTTAGGCTTAGGGTTAGGGTTAGTGTTTGGGTTAGGGTTAGGGTTAGGGTTTGTGTTAGGTTTAGGGTTAGGGTTAGGTTTAAGGTTGGTATTTGGGTTTGTGTTAGGGTTAGGTTTAGGTTTAGGGTTAGGGTTAGGGTTAGGGTTAGGGGTTAGAATTTAGGCTTAGGGTTAGGGTTAGTGTTTGGGTTAGGGTTAGGTTTAGGGTTATGGTTATGTCTTGGGTTAGGGTTAGGGTTAAGGTTAGGGTTTGGGTAAGTGTTAGGGTTAGGGTTAGTGTTAGGGTTCGGGTTTGGTTTGGGTTGGGGTTAGGGTTAGGTTTGTGGGTTAGGGTTAGGTTTAGGTTTAGGGTTAGGGTTAGGGTTAGGGTTAGGGGTTAGGGGTTAGGCTTAGGGTTAGGGTTAGTGTTTGGGTTAGGCTTAGTGTTAGGGTTTGAGTTAGGTTTAGGGTCAGGGTTAGGGTTAAGGTTAGGGTTAGTGTTTGGCTTAGGGTTAGGTTTTGGTTTAGGGTTAGGGTTAATGTTAGTGTTGGGGTTATGGGTTAGGCTTATGGTTGGGGTTAGTGTTTGGGTTATGGTTAGTGTTAGGGTTTGGCTTAGGTATAGGGTTAGGGTTAAGTTTAGGGTTGGGGTTTGGTTTTGGGTTATTGTTAGGTTTAGGATTAGGCTTAGGGTTATTGTTTGGTTCTGGGTTAGGCTTAGGTTTAGGGTGAGAGTTAGGGTTGGGGTTTGGGTTAGACTTAGGAATAGGGTTAGGGTTTGTGTTAGGGTTAGGGTTAAGGTTAGGGTTAAGATTAGATTTAGTGTTTGGGTTAGGGTTAGGGTTAGAGTTAGTGTTAGGGTTTGGGTTTGGATTAGGGTTAGGATTAGGGTTTGTTTAGATTAGGGTTAATGTTGGGGTTAGGGTTAGGGTTTGGGTTTTGGTAAGTCTTAGGGTTATGGTTAGGGTTAGGTTTTGCGTTTGGGTTTGGATTAGGCTTAGGTTTTGGGTATGAGTTAGGTTTAGGGTTAGGGTTAGGGTTAGGGTTTGGATTGGGTAAGGGTTACGGTTAAGGTTAGAGTTAGGGTTTTGTGTAGTGTTAGGTTTACGGTTAATGTTAGGGGTTAGGGGTTAGGCTTAGGGTTAGGGTTAGTTTTTGGTTTAGGGTTAGGTTTAGGGTTTGGGTTAGGTTTAGGGTTAGGGTTAAGGTTAGAGTAAGTGTTTGGGTTAGGGTTAGGTTTAGGTTTAGGGTTAGGGTTAATGTTAGGGTTGGGGTTAGGGGTTAGGCTAAGGGTTAGGGTTAGGGTTAGTGTCTGGGTTAGGGTTAGGGTTAGGGTTTGGCTTAGGTTTAGGTTTAGGTTTAGGGTTAAGTTTAGGCTTAGGTTTAGTATTTTTTTTGGGTTAGGCTTAGGTTTAGAGTTAGGGTTAGGTTTAGGGTTTGGGTTAGGGTTAAGTTTAGGATTAGGGTTTGTGCTAGGGTTAGGTTTAGGTTTAGGGTTAGGGTTAGGGTAGGGTTAGGGCTTAGAGTTTAGGCTTACGGTTAGGGTTAGTGTTTGGGTTAGGGTTAAGTTTAGGGATAGTGTTAGGTCTTGGGTTAGAGTTAGGGTTCTGGTGAGGGTTAGCGTTTGGTTTGGGTTAGGGTTAGGGTTAGGGTTGTGGTTAGGGTTAGGTTTAGGCTTAAGATTAGGGTTAGGGTTAGGGGTTAGGGGTTAGGCTTAGGGTTAGGGATAGTTTTTGGTTTAGGGTTAGGGTTAGGGTTTGAGTTAGGTTTAGGGTTAGGGTTAGCGTTAAGGTTATGGTTAGTGTTTGGGTTAGGGTTAGATTTAGGTTTAGGGTTAGGGTTAATGTTAGGGTTGGGGTTAGGAGTTAGGCTTAGGGATAGGGTTAGTGTTTGGGTTAATGTTAGGGTTAGGGTTAGGGTTAATGTTTGGGTTAGGATTAGGGTTAGGGTTAGGGTTAGGGTTACAGATGGGTTTGGGTTAGGGTTAGGGATAGGGTTTGGGTTTGGGTTAGGGTTAGGTTTAGGGTTTGTGTTAGGGTTAGGTTTAGGTTTAGGGTTTGGTTTAGGGTTAGGTTTAGGGTTAGGGTTAGATTTAGGGTTAGGGTTAGGGTTAGTGTTTGTGTTAGGGTTCGGGTTAGGTTTAGGGTTACGATTAGGGTTAGTGTTCTAGTTTGGGTTAGCATTAGGGTTAGGATTAGGGTTAGGGTTAGGGTTTTTGTAAGAGTTAGGGTTAGGGTTAGGGTTTGGGTCAGGATTAGGTTTAGGGTTAGTGTTAGGATTCGGGTTTGTGTTTGGGTTAGGGTTACTGTTAGGGTTAGGGTTAGGGTTTAGGTTACGGTTAGGGTTAGCGTTTCGGTTTGGGTTTGGTTTAGGGTTAGGGTTGGGGTTAGTGTTAGGATTTGGGTTAGGCTTAGGTTTAGGGTTAGGGTTTGGGTTTCTGTTAGGTTTAGGGTTAGGGTTATATTTAGGTTTTGTGTTAGGGTTAGGTTTAGGGTTAGGGTTTGGGTTAGGGTTAGGTTTAGGGTTAGGGTTACGGATGGGTTTGGGTTAGGGTTAGGGTTAGGGTTTGGGTTTGGGTTAGGGTTAGGGTTAGGGTTTGTGTTACGGTTAGGTTTAGGTTAAGGGTTTGGTTTAGGGTTAGGTTTAGGGTTAGGGTTTGGGTTAGTGTTAGGTTTAGGGTTAATATTTGGGTTAGTTTTAGGGTTAGGGTTATGTTTAGAGTTAGGTTTAGGGTAAGGGTGTGCGTTTGGGTTAGGGTTAGGTTTAGGGTTAGGGTTATGTTTAGGGATAGAGTTATGGTTTGGGTTCTGGTTATGGTTAGGGTTAGGGTTAGTGTTTGGGTTCGGGTTGGTGTTGGGGTTTGGGTTAGGTTTAGGGTTAGGGTTAGGGTTAGGGTTAGGTTTAGTGTTAGGGTTAGGGTTTGGGTTAGGGTTAGGATTAGTGTTAGGGTTTGCGATAGCGTTAGGGTTTGGGTTTCTGTTAGGGTTAGGGTTAGGGTTAGGTTTAGGTTTTGTGTTAGGGTTAGGTTTAGGGGTAGGGTTTGGGTTAGGGTTAGGTGTAGGGTTAATGTTTGGGTTAGGGTTAGGGTTAGGGTTAGGGTTACGGATGGGTTTGGGTTAGGGTTAGGGTTAGGGTTTGGGTTTGGGTTAGGGTTAGGGTTAGGGTTTGTGTTAGGGTTAGGTTTAGGTTTAGGGTTTGGTTTAGGGTTAGGTTTAGGGTTAGGGTTTGGGTTAGTGTTAGGTTTAGGGTTAATATTTGGGTTAGGTTTAGGGATAGGGATAGGTTTAGAGTTAGTTTTAGTGTAAGGGTGTGCGTTTGGGTTAGGGTTAGGTTTAGGGTTAGGGTTATGTTTAGGGATTGAGTTATGGTTTGGGTTCGGGTTATGGTTAGGGTTAGGGTTAGTATTTGGGTTAGGGTTAGTGTTAGGGTTTGGGTTAGGTTTAGGGTAGGGTTTAGGGTTTGTGTTAGGTTTAGGGTTAGGGTTAGTGTTAGGGTTAGGGTTTGTGTTAGGTTTAGGGTTAGGGTTAGTGTTAGGGTTAGGGTTTGGGTTAGGGTTAGGGTTAGGGTTAGGTTTTGGGTTAGGTTTAGGTTTAGGGTTAGGGTTTGTGTTAGGGTTAGGGTTAGGACTAGGGTTATGGTTTGGGTGAGGGTTACGGTTAGGGTTTGGGTTTGGGTTAGGGTTAGGATTACGGTTTGGGTTAGGTTTAGGGTTAGGGTTTGGTTTATTGTTAGGGTTAGGGTTAGGTTAGGGTTTGGGTTTGGGTTAGGGTTAAGGTTAGTGTTAAGTTTAGTGTTAGGGTTTGGTTTTGGTTTAGGGTTACGGTTAGTGTTAGGGTTTGAGTTCGGGTTAGGGTTAGGGTTAGGGATAAGGTTTGTGTTAGGGTTAGGTTTAGTGTTAGGGTTAGGGTTAGGGTTAGGGTTTTTGTTAGGGTTAGGGTTAGGTTTAGCATTATGGTTATGTTTTGGATTAGGGTTAGGGTTAGCATTTGGGTTAGGGTTAAATTTAGGTTAAGGTTAGGGTTAAGGTTTGGGTTAGGGTTAGGGTTAGGTTTAGGGTTAGGGTGTGCGTTTGGGTTAGGGTTAGGTTTATGGTTAGGGTTAGGTTTAGGGATAGAGTTATGGTTTGGGTTCTGGTTACGGTTAGGTTTTGGGTTAGGGTTAGGGTTAGTTAGGGTTAGGGTTAGGGTTAGGGTTAGGGTTTGGGTTAGGGTTAGGTTAAGGCTTAGGGTTTGGGTTAGGGTTAGGGTTAGTGTGAGAGTTAGGGTTAGGGTTAATGTTAGGGTTTGTGTTAGGTTTAGGGTTAGGGTTAGGTTTAAGGTTCGTATTTGGGTTTGTGTTAGGGTTAGGTTTAGCTTTAGGGTCAGGGTTAGGGTTAGGGTTAGGGGTTAGAGCTTAGGCTTAGGGTTAGGGTTAGTGTTTGGGTTAGGGTTAGGTTTAGGGTTATGGTTATGTCTTGGGTTAGGGTTAGGGTTAAGGTTAGGGTTTGGGTAAGTGTTAGGGTTAGGGTTAGTGTTAGGGTTCGGGTTTGGTTTGGGTTAGGGTTAGGGTTAGGTTTGTGGGTTAGGGTTAGGTTTAGGTTTAGGGTTAGGGTTAGGGTTAGGGTTAGTGTTGGGGTTAGGCTTAGTGTTAGGGTTTGAGTTAAGTTTAGGGTCATGGTTAGGGTTAAGGTTAGGGTTAGTGTTTGGGTTAGGGTTAGGTTTTGGTTTAGGGTTAGGGTTAATGTTAGTGTTGGTGTTATGGGTTAGGCTTATGGTTGGGGTTAGTGTTTGGGTTACGGTTAGGTTTAGGGTTTGGCTTAGGTATAGGGTTAGGGTTAAGTTTAGGGTTGGGGTTTGGGTTTGGGTTATTGTTAGGTTTAGGATTAGGCTTAGGGTTTTTGTTTGGTTCTGGGTTAGGCTTAGGTTTAGGGTTAAAGTTAGGGTTGGGGTTTGGGTTAGATTTAGGAATAGGGTTAGGGTTTGTGTTAGGGTTAGGGTTAAGGTTAGGGTTAAGATTAGGTTTAGTGTTTGGGTTAGGGTTAGGTTTAGAGTTAGTGTTAGGGTTTGGGATTGGATTAGGGTTAGGATTAGGGTTTGTTTAGATTAGGGTTAATGTTGGGGTTAGGGTTAGGGTTTAGGTTTTGGTAAGTCTTAGGGTTAGGGTTAGGGTTAGGTTTTGCGTTTGGGTTTGGATTAGGCTTAGGTTTTGGGTATGAGTTAGGTTTAGGGTTAGGGTTAGGGTTAGGGTTTGGATTGGATAAGGGTTACGGTTAAGTTTAGAGTTAGGTTTATGTGTAGTGTTAGGTTTACGGTTAATGTTAGGGGTTAGGGGTTAGGCTTAGGGTTAGGGTTAGTTTTTGGGTTAGGGTTAGGGTTAGGGTTTGGGTTAGGTTTAGGGTTAGGGTTAAGGTTAGAGTTAGTGTTTGGGTTAGGGTTAGGTTTAGGTTTAGGGTTAGGGTTAATGTTAGGGTTGGGGTTAGGGGTTAGGCTAAGGGTTAGGGTTAGGGTTAGTGTCTGGGTTAGGGTTAGGGTTAGGGTTTGGCTTAGGTTTAGGTTTAGGTTTAGGGTTAAGTTTAGTCTTAGGTTTAGTATTTTTTTTGGGTTAGGCTTAGGTTTAGGGTTAGGGTTAGGTTTAGGGTTTGCGTTAGGGTTAAGTTTAGGATTAGGGTTTGTGTTAGGGTTAGGTTTAGGTTAGGGTTAGTGTTAGGGTAGGGTTAGGGGTTAGAGGTTAGGCTTATGGTCAGGGTTAGTGTTTGTGTTAGGGTTAAGTTTAGGGATAGTGTTAGGTCTTGGGTTAGAGTTAGGGTTAGGGTGAGGGTTAGCGTTTGGTTTGGGTTAGGGTTAGGGTTAGGGTTGTGGTTAGGGTTAGGTTGAGGCTTAAGATTAGGGTTAGGGTTAGGGGTTAGGGGTTAGGCTTAGGGTTAGGGATAGTGATTGGTTTAGGGTTAGGGTTAGGGTTTGAGTTAGGTTAGGGTTAATGTTGGGGTTAGGATTAGGGTTTGGGTTTTGGTAAGTCTTAGGGTTAGGGTTAGGGTTAGGTTTTGCGTTTGGGTTTGGATTAGGCTTAGGTTTTGGGTATGAGTTAGGTTTAGGGTGAGGGTTAGGGTAAGGGTTTGGATTGGGTAAGGTTTACGGTTAAGGTTAGAGTTAGGGTTTTGTGTAGTGTTAGGTTTACGGTTAATGTTAGGGGTTAGGGTTTAGGCTTAGGATTAGGGTTAGTTTTTGGGTTAGGGTTAGGGTTAGGGTTTGGGTTAGGTTTAGGGTTAGGGTTAAGGTTAGAGTTAGTGTTTGGGTTAGGGTTAGGTTTAGGTTTAGGGTTAGGGTTAATGTTAGGGTTGGGGTTAGGGGTTAGGCTAAGGGTTAGGGTTAGGGTTAGTGTCGGGTTAGGGTTAGGGTTATGGTTTGGCTTAGGTTTAGGTTTAGGTTTAGGGTTAAGTTTAGGCTTAGGTTCAGTATTTTTTTTGGGTTAGGCTTAGGTTTAGGGTTAGGCTTAGGTTTAGGGTTTGGGTTAGGGTTAAGTTTAGGATTAGGGTTTGTGTTAGGGTTAGGTTTAGGTTTAGGGTTAGGGTTAGGGTAGGGTTAGGGGTTAGAGGTTAGGCTTACGGTTAGGGTTAGTGTTTGGGTTAGGGTTAAGTTTAGGGATAGTGTTAGGTCTTGGGTTAGAGTTAGGTTTAGGGTGAGGGTTAGCGTTTGGTTTGGGTTAGGGTTAGGGTTAGGGTTGTGGTTAGGGTTAGGTTTAGGCTTAAGATTAGGGTTAGGGTTAGGGGTTAGGGGTTAGGCTTAGGGTTAGGGATAGTGTTTGGTTTAGGGTTAGGGTTAGGGTTTGAGTTAGGTTTAGGGTTAGGGTTAGGGTTAAGGTTATGGTTAGTGTTTGGGTTAGGGTTAGATTTAGGTTTAGGGTTAGGGTTAATGTTAGGGTTGGGGTTAGGAGTTAGGCTTAGGGTTAGGGTTAGTGTTTGGGTTAGGGTTAGGTTTAGGGTTAGGGTTTGGCTTAGGTTTAGGGTTAGGTTTAGGGTTAAGTTTAGGCTTAGGGTTACTGTTTTGATTTGGGTTAGTCTTAGGTTTAGGCTTAGTGTTAGGGTTAGGATTAGGGTTTGGGTTAGGGTTAGTGTTGGGGTTAGGGATAGGGTTAGGGTTAGGGTTTGGTTTGGGTTAGGGTTAGAGTTAGGTTTAGTGTTAGGGTTAGGGTTAGGGTTAGGGTAATGGTTAGGTTTAGGGTTTGGGTTAGGGATAGGGTTAGGGTTAGGTTTGGTTTGGGTTAGGGTTAGAGTTAGTTTTAGAGTTAGGATTAGGGTCAGGATTAGGGTTAGGGTTTGTGTTAGGGTTAGGGTTAGGGTTAGGGTTAAGTTTAGGTTTAGGCTTAGGTTTTGGTTTAGGGTTAGGGTTAAGTTAAGGGTTTGTTTTAGGGTTAGGTTATGGTTAGGTTTAGGGGTAGGAATAGGTT
>JAJHUQ010000052.1:1832500-1837500 GCA_035773235.1 Eospalax fontanierii | reverse complement strand
GGTTAGTATTTGGGTTAGGGTTAGTGTTAGGGTTTGGGTTAGGTTTAGGGTAGGGTTTAGGGTTTGTGTTAGGTTTAGGGTTAGGGTTAGTGTTAGGGTTAGGGTTTGTGTTAGGTTTAGGGTTAGGGTTAGTGTTAGGGTTAGGGTTTGGGTTAGGGTTAGGGTTAGGGTTAGGTTTTGGGTTAGGTTTAGGTTTAGGGTTAGGGTTTGTGTTAGGGTTAGGGTTAGGACTAGGGTTATGGTTTGGGTGAGGGTTACGGTTAGGGTTTGGGTTTGGGTTAGGGTTAGGATTACGGTTTGGGTTAGGTTTAGGGTTAGGGTTTGGTTTATTGTTAGGGTTAGGGTTAGGTTAGGGTTTGGGTTTGGGTTAGGGTTAAGGTTAGTGTTAAGTTTAGTGTTAGGGTTTGGTTTTGGTTTAGGGTTACGGTTAGTGTTAGGGTTTGAGTTCGGGTTAGGGTTAGGGTTAGGGATAAGGTTTGTGTTAGGGTTAGGTTTAGTGTTAGGGTTAGGGTTAGGGTTTTTGTTAGGGTTAGGGTTAGGTTTAGCATTATGGTTATGTTTTGGATTAGGGTTAGGGTTAGCATTTGGGTTAGGGTTAAATTTAGGTTAAGGTTAGGGTTAAGGTTTGGGTTAGGGTTAGGGTTAGGTTTAGGGTTAGGGTGTGCGTTTGGGTTAGGGTTAGGTTTATGGTTAGGGTTAGGTTTAGGGATAGAGTTATGGTTTGGGTTCTGGTTACGGTTAGGTTTTGGGTTAGGGTTAGGGTTAGTTAGGGTTAGGGTTAGGGTTAGGGTTAGGGTTTGGGTTAGGGTTAGGTTAAGGCTTAGGGTTTGGGTTAGGGTTAGGGTTAGTGTGAGAGTTAGGGTTAGGGTTAATGTTAGGGTTTGTGTTAGGTTTAGGGTTAGGGTTAGGTTTAAGGTTAGTATTTGGGTTTGTGTTAGGGTTAGGTTTAGCTTTAGGGTTAGGGTTAGGGTTAGGGTTAGGGGTTAGAGTTTAGGCTTAGGGTTAGGGTTAGTGTTTGGGTTAGGGTTAGGTTTAGGGTTATGGTTATGTCTTGGGTTAGGGTTAGGGTTAAGGTTAGGGTTTGGGTAAGTGTTAGGGTTAGGGTTAGTGTTAGGGTTCGGGTTTGGTTTGGGTTAGGGTTAGGGTTAGGTTTGTGGGTTAGGGTTAGGTTTAGGTTTAGGGTTAGGGTTAGGGTTAGGGTTAGTGTTGGGGTTAGGCTTAGTGTTAGGGTTTGAGTTAAGTTTAGGGTCATGGTTAGGGTTAAGGTTAGGGTTAGTGTTTGGGTTAGGGTTAGGTTTTGGTTTAGGGTTAGGGTTAATGTTAGTGTTGGTGTTATGGGTTAGGCTTATGGTTGGGGTTAGTGTTTGGGTTACGGTTAGGTTTAGGGTTTGGCTTAGGTATAGGGTTAGGGTTAAGTTTAGGGTTGGGGTTTGGGTTTGGGTTATTGTTAGGTTTAGGATTAGGCTTAGGGTTTTTGTTTGGTTCTGGGTTAGGCTTAGGTTTAGGGTTAAAGTTAGGGTTGGGGTTTGGGTTAGATTTAGGAATAGGGTTAGGGTTTGTGTTAGGGTTAGGGTTAAGGTTAGGGTTAAGATTAGATTTAGTGTTTGGGTTAGGGTTAGGTTTAGAGTTAGTGTTAGGGTTTGGGATTGGATTAGGGTTAGGATTAGGGTTTGTTTAGATTAGGGTTAATGTTGGGGTTAGGGTTAGGGTTTAGGTTTTGGTAAGTCTTAGGGTTAGGGTTAGGGTTAGGTTTTGCGTTTGGGTTTGGATTAGGCTTAGGTTTTGGGTATGAGTTAGGTTTAGGGTTAGGGTTAGGGTTAGGGTTTGGATTGGATAAGGGTTACGGTTAAGTTTAGAGTTAGGTTTATGTGTAGTGTTAGGTTTACGGTTAATGTTAGGGGTTAGGGGTTAGGCTTAGGGTTAGGGTTAGTTTTTGGGTTAGGGTTAGGGTTAGGGTTTGGGTTAGGTTTAGGGTTAGGGTTAAGGTTAGAGTTAGTGTTTGGGTTAGGGTTAGGTTTAGGTTTAGGGTTAGGGTTAATGTTAGGGTTGGGGTTAGGGGTTAGGCTAAGGGTTAGGGTTAGGGTTAGTGTCTGGGTTAGGGTTAGGGTTAGGGTTTGGCTTAGGTTTAGGTTTAGGTTTAGGGTTAAGTTTAGTCTTAGGTTTAGTATTTTTTTTGGGTTAGGCTTAGGTTTAGGGTTAGGGTTAGGTTTAGGGTTTGCGTTAGGGTTAAGTTTAGGATTAGGGTTTGTGTTAGGGTTAGGTTTAGGTTAGGGTTAGTGTTAGGGTAGGGTTAGGGGTTAGAGGTTAGGCTTATGGTCAGGGTTAGTGTTTGTGTTAGGGTTAAGTTTAGGGATAGTGTTAGGTCTTGGGTTAGAGTTAGGGTTAGGGTGAGGGTTAGCGTTTGGTTTGGGTTAGGGTTAGGGTTAGGGTTGTGGTTAGGGTTAGGTTGAGGCTTAAGATTAGGGTTAGGGTTAGGGGTTAGGGGTTAGGCTTAGGGTTAGGGATAGTGATTGGTTTAGGGTTAGGGTTAGGGTTTGAGTTAGGTTAGGGTTAATGTTGGGGTTAGGATTAGGGTTTGGGTTTTGGTAAGTCTTAGGGTTAGGGTTAGGGTTAGGTTTTGCGTTTGGGTTTGGATTAGGCTTAGGTTTTGGGTATGAGTTAGGTTTAGGGTGAGGGTTAGGGTAAGGGTTTGGATTGGGTAAGGTTTACGGTTAAGGTTAGAGTTAGGGTTTTGTGTAGTGTTAGGTTTACGGTTAATGTTAGGGGTTAGGGTTTAGGCTTAGGATTAGGGTTAGTTTTTGGGTTAGGGTTAGGGTTAGGGTTTGGGTTAGGTTTAGGGTTAGGGTTAAGGTTAGAGTTAGTGTTTGGGTTAGGGTTAGGTTTAGGTTTAGGGTTAGGGTTAATGTTAGGGTTGGGGTTAGGGGTTAGGCTAAGGGTTAGGGTTAGGGTTAGTGTCGGGTTAGGGTTAGGGTTATGGTTTGGCTTAGGTTTAGGTTTAGGTTTAGGGTTAAGTTTAGGCTTAGGTTCAGTATTTTTTTTGGGTTAGGCTTAGGTTTAGGGTTAGGCTTAGGTTTAGGGTTTGGGTTAGGGTTAAGTTTAGGATTAGGGTTTGTGTTAGGGTTAGGTTTAGGTTTAGGGTTAGGGTTAGGGTAGGGTTAGGGGTTAGAGGTTAGGCTTACGGTTAGGGTTAGTGTTTGGGTTAGGGTTAAGTTTAGGGATAGTGTTAGGTCTTGGGTTAGAGTTAGGTTTAGGGTGAGGGTTAGCGTTTGGTTTGGGTTAGGGTTAGGGTTAGGGTTGTGGTTAGGGTTAGGTTTAGGCTTAAGATTAGGGTTAGGGTTAGGGGTTAGGGGTTAGGCTTAGGGTTAGGGATAGTGTTTGGTTTAGGGTTAGGGTTAGGGTTTGAGTTAGGTTTAGGGTTAGGGTTAGGGTTAAGGTTATGGTTAGTGTTTGGGTTAGGGTTAGATTTAGGTTTAGGGTTAGGGTTAATGTTAGGGTTGGGGTTAGGAGTTAGGCTTAGGGTTAGGGTTAGTGTTTGGGTTAGGGTTAGGTTTAGGGTTAGGGTTTGGCTTAGGTTTAGGGTTAGGTTTAGGGTTAAGTTTAGGCTTAGGGTTACTGTTTTGATTTGGGTTAGTCTTAGGTTTAGGCTTAGTGTTAGGGTTAGGATTAGGGTTTGGGTTAGGGTTAGTGTTGGGGTTAGGGATAGGGTTAGGGTTAGGGTTTGGTTTGGGTTAGGGTTAGAGTTAGGTTTAGTGTTAGGGTTAGGGTTAGGGTTAGGGTAATGGTTAGGTTTAGGGTTTGGGTTAGGGATAGGGTTAGGGTTAGGTTTGGTTTGGGTTAGGGTTAGAGTTAGTTTTAGAGTTAGGATTAGGGTCAGGATTAGGGTTAGGGTTTGTGTTAGGGTTAGGGTTAGGGTTAGGGTTAAGTTTAGGTTTAGGCTTAGGTTTTGGTTTAGGGTTAGGGTTAAGTTAAGGGTTTGTTTTAGGGTTAGGTTATGGTTAGGTTTAGGGGTAGGAATAGGTTTAAGATTAGGGTTAGGGTTAAGGTTAGATTTAGGGTTTGGGTTAGCGTCAGGGTTAGGGTTAGTGTTAGGGTTTAGGTTTGGATTAGGGTTAGGATTAGGGTTTGGGTTTGGGTTAGGTTTAGTGTTAAGGTTAGGGTTAGGGTTCAGGTTTGGGTTTGGGTTAGTGTTAGGGTTAAGGTTAGGGTTAGGGTTAGTGTTGGGGTTAGATTTAGGGTTAGGGATTCGATTAGGGTTAGGGTTTGGGTGAGGGTTAGGGTTAGGTTTAGGGTTAGGGTTTGGTTTGGAGTTAGGGTTTGGGTTAGTGTTAGGGTTAGTGTTAGGATTAGGATTAGGGTTAGGGTTTGGGTTAGGGTTAGGGTTAGGGTTAGGGTTAGGGTTAGGGTTAGGGTTAGGGTTTGGGTTAGGTTTAGGATTAGTGTTAGGTTTAGCCGTTGGGTTAGGGTTAGGTTTAGTGTTATAGTTAGGGTTAGGGTTAAAGTTAGGGTTTGGGTTAGGTTTAGGATTAGGGTTAGTTTTAGCGTTTGGGTTAGGGTTAGGGTTAGTGTTAGGGTTTTCGTTCAGGTTAGGGATAGGGTTGGGTTAGCGTCATGGTTAGGGCTTGGGTTGTGGTTAGGGTTAGGGTTAGGGGTTGGTTTAGGGTTAGGATTAGGGAAAGGGTTTGGATTAGGGTTAGGGTTAAGGTTAAGGTTAGGATTAGGGTTTGTGTTAGGGTTAGGTTTAGGTTTAGGTTTAGGTTTAGGGTTAGGGGTAGGGTTAGGGGTTAGAGGTTAGGTTTAGGGTTAGGCTTAGGCCTTGGGTTAGAGTTAGGGTTAGTGTTAGGGTTAGGGTTTGGTTCGGGTTAGGGTTAGGTTTAGGGTTTGAGTTAGGGTTAAGTTTAGGTTTAGGGTTAGGGTTAGGGTTAGGGTTTGGTTTAGGCTTAGGTTTAGTTTTTGGGTTAGGGTTAGGGTTAGGGTTTGAGTTAGGTTTAGGATTAGGGTTA
>JAJHUQ010000052.1:1817500-1820000 GCA_035773235.1 Eospalax fontanierii | reverse complement strand
GTTAGGGTTGGCATTCGGGTTCGGGTTAGGGTTAGGGTTAGGGTTTGAGTTAGGGTTAGGGTTAGGGTTAGGGGTAGGGTTAGGGTTAGGGTTAGGGTTTGGGTTAGGGTTAGGGTTAGGGTTAGGGTTAGGGTTTGGGTTAGGGTTAGGGTTAGGGTTAGGGTTTGGGTTAGGGTTAGGGTTAGGTGTAGGGTTAGGGTTAGGATTTGGGTTAGGATTAGGGTTAGGGTTAGGGTTTGGGTTAGGGTTAGGGTTAGGGTTAGGGTTAGGGTTAGGATTTGTGTTAGGGTTAGGGTTTGGGTTAGGGTTAGGGTTAGGGTTACGGTTAAGTTTAGGATTAGGGTTTGTGTTAGGGTTAGGTTTAGGTTTAGGGTTAGGGTTAGGGTAGGGTTAGGGGTTAGAGGTTAGGCTTACGGTTAGGGTTAGTGTTTGGGTTAGGGTTAAGTTTAGGGATAGTGTTAGGTCTTGGGTTAGAGTTAGGTTTAGGGTGAGGGTTTGGGTTTGGTTGGGGTGAGGGTGGGGGTTAGGGTTGTGGTTAGGGTTAGGTTTAGGCTTTAGATTAGGGTTAGGGTTAGGGGTTAGGGGTTAGGCTTAGGGTTAGGGATAGTGTTTGGTTTAGGGTTAGGGTTAGGGTTTGAGTTAGGTTTAGGGTTAGGGTTAGGGTTAAGGTTATGGTTAGTGTTTGGGTTAGGGTTAGATTTAGGTTTAGGGTTAGGGTTAATGTTAGGGTTGGGGTTAGGAGTTAGGCTTAGGGTTAGGGTTAGTGTTTGGGTTAGGGTTAGGTTTAGGGTTAGGGTTTGGCTTAGGTTTAGGGTTAGGTTTAGGGTTAAGTTTAGGCTTAGGGTTACTGTTTTGATTTGGGTTAGTCTTAGGTTTAGGCTTAGTGTTAGGGTTAGGATTAGGGTTTGGGTTAGGGTTAGTGTTGGGGTTAGGGATAGGGTTAGGGTTAGGGTTTGGTTTGGGTTAGGGTTAGAGTTAGGTTTAGTGTTAGGGTTAGGGTTAGGGTTAGGGTAATGGTTAGGTTTAGGGTTTGGGTTAGGGATAGGGTTAGGGTTAGGTTTGGTTTGGGTTAGGGTTAGAGTTAGTTTTAGAGTTAGGATTAGGGTCAGGATTAGGGTTAGGGTTTGTGTTAGGGTTAGGGTTAGGGTTAGGGTTAAGTTTAGGTTTAGGCTTAGGTTTTGGTTTAGGGTTAGGGTTAAGTTAAGGGTTTGTTTTAGGGTTAGGTTATGGTTAGGTTTAGGGGTAGGAATAGGTTTAGGATTAGGGTTAGGGTTAAGGTTAGATTTAGGGTTTGGGTTAGCGTCAGGGTTAGGGTTAGTGTTAGGGTTTAGGTTTGGATTAGGGTTAGGATTAGGGTTTGGGTTTGGGTTAGGTTTAGTGTTAAGGTTAGGGTTAGGGTTCAGGATTGGGTTTGGGTTAGTGTTAGGGTTAAGGTTAGGGTTAGGGTTAGTGTTGGGGTTAGATTTAGGGTTAGGGATTCGATTAGGGTTAGGGTTTGGGTGAGGGTTAGGGTTAGGTTTAGGGTTAGGGTTTGGTTTGGAGTTAGGGTTTGGGTTAGTGTTAGGGTTAGTGTTAGGATTAGGATTAGGGTTAGGGTTTGGGTTAGGGTTAGGGTTAGGGTTAGGGTTAGGGTTAGGGTTAGGGTTAGGGTTTGGGTTAGGCTTAGGATTAGTGTTAGGTTTAGCCGTTGGGTTAGGGTTAGGTTTAGTGTTATAGTTAGGGTTAGGGTTAAAGTTAGGGTTTGGGTTAGGTTTAGGATTAGGGTTAGTTTTAGCGTTTGGGTTAGGGTTAGGGTTAGTGTTAGGGTTTTCGTTCAGGTTAGGGATAGGGTTGGGTTAGCGTCATGGTTAGGGCTTGGGTTGTGGTTAGGGTTAGGGTTAGGGTTTGGTTTAGGGTTAGGATTAGGGAAAGGGTTTGGATTAGGGTTAGGGTTAAGCTTAAGGTTAGGATTAGGGTTTGTGTTAGGGTTAGGTTTAGGTTTAGGTTTAGGATTAGGGTTAGGGGAAGCGTTAAGGGATAGAGGTTAGGGTTAGGGGTAGGGTTAGGTCGTGGGTTAGAGTTAGGGTTAGTGTTAGGGTTAGGGTTTGATTTGGGTTAGGGTTAGGTTTAGGGTTTGAGTTAGGGTTAAGTTTAGGTTTAGGGTTAGGGTTAGGGTTAGGGTTTGGTTTAGGCTTAGGTTTAGTTTTTGGGTTAGGGTTAGGGTTAGGGTTTGAGTTAGGTTTAGGATTAGGGTTAGGGTTAAGGTTAGGGTTAGTGTTTGTGTTAGGGTTAGGTTTAGTTTAGGGTTAGGTTTAGGGTTTGGGTTAGGTTTAGGTTTAGGGTTAGGGTTAAGTTCAGGCTTAAGGTTAGTGTTTGGGTTTGGGTTAGGCTTAGGTTTAGGGTTAGAGTTAGGGTTAGGGTTTGTGTTAGGGTTAGGTTTAGGGTTAGGGTTAGGGTTAAGGTTAGGATTAGGGTTTGTGTTAGGGTTAGGTTTAGGTTTAGGGTTAGGATTTGGGGTAGG
>JAJHUQ010000052.1:1792500-1802500 GCA_035773235.1 Eospalax fontanierii | reverse complement strand
TATGGTTAGGGTTAGGGTTATGGTTAGGTTTAGGGTTAGGGTGAGGTTTTGGGTTAAGTTTAGGGTTAGGATTAGGGTTTGGTTTTGCGTTACGGTTTGGATTAGGGTTAGGGTTTGGGTTAGGGTTAGGGTTAGGGTTAGGGTTAGGATTTGGGTTAGGGTTAGGGTTAGGGTTCGGGTTTGGGTTAGAGTTAGGGTGAGCGTTAGGTGTTGGGTTAGGATTAGGGTTACGGTTAGGGTTCGGATTAGGGTTAGTTTTAGAGTTTTGGTTTGGGTAAGGGTAAGGGTAAGGGTTAGGGTTAGGATAAGGATGAGGGTTAGGGTTAGGTTAGGATAAGGGTTAGTATTTGGGTTATGGTTTAGGTTTGGGTTAGGGTTAGGGTTTGGGTTAGTGTTAGGATTTGGGTAAGAGTTAGGGTTAGGGTTAGGGTTTGGGTTTGGGGTAGGGTTAGGTTTAGGTTAGGGTTTGGGTTAGAGTTAGGTTTAGGGTTATGGGTTGGATTAGGGTTATGGTTAGGGTTAGTTTTAGGATTAGGGTTAGGGTTAGGCTTTAGGTTTGGTTTATGGTTAGGGTTATGGTTAGGGTTTAAGTGTAGGATTAGGGTTAGTGTTAGGGTTTGGGTTAGGGTTAGGCTTACGGTGTGGGTTTTGGTTAGGGTTAGGGTTAGGGTTTCGGTGTGGGTTATGTTTTGGGTTAGGTTTAGGGTTAGGGTTAGGGTTTCGATTCGGGTTAGGATTAGGGTTAGGGTTTGAGTTTGAATTAGGTTTAGGGTTAGCATTAGGGTTAGGGTAAGGTTTAGGATTAGTGTTTCAGTTAGGGTTAGGGTTAGGGTTAGGGTTTGGGTTAGGGTTAGGGTTAGGGTTAGTGTTAGGGTTTGGGTTAGGGTTAGGGTTAGGACTAGGGTTAGTGTTAGGGTTCGGTTTAGGGTTAGCATTAGGGTTAGGATTAGGGTTAGGGTTAGGGTTTGTGTTAGGGTTAGCGTTAGGGTTTGGGTTAGGGTGAGGGTTAGGGTTAGGGTTTGGGTTAGGGTTAGGGTTAGGGTTAGGGTTAGGGTTTGGGTTAGGATTAGGGTTAGGGTTAGGGTTTGGGTTAGGGTTAGGGTTAGGGTTACGGTTAGGGTTAGGATTAGGGTTAGGGTTTGTGTTAAGATTAGGGTTTGGTTTTAGGTTAGGGTTAGGGTTAAGGTTAGGGTTAGGTTTAGAATTAGGGTTAGTGTTAAGGTTAGGGTTAGGGTTAGGGTTAGGGTTAGGGTTAGGATAAGGATGAGGGTTAGGGTTAGGGTTAGGGTTAGGATTTGGGTTAGTGTTAGAGTTAGGTTTTGAGTTAGGGTTAGGTTTAGGGTTAGGTTAGAGTTTGGGTTAGAGTTAGGGTTAGGGTTAGGGTTTGGGTTTGGTTTAGAGTTAGGGTTAGGTTAGGGTTTGGGTTAGAGTTAGGGTTAGGGTGAGGTGTTGGATTAGGGTTATGGTTAGGGTTAGGGTTAGGATTAGGGTTACGGTTAGGGTTCCGATAGAGTTAGGTTTAGAGTTTGGGTTTGGGTAAGGGTTAGGGTTAGGGTTAGGGTTACGGTTTGGGTTTGAGTTAGGGTTAGGGTTAGTGTTAAGTTCTGTGCTAGGGTTTGGGTTTGGTTTAGTGTTAGGTATACGGTTAGGGTGTGGTTTTGCATTAGAGTAAGGGTTAGGGTTAGGGTTAGGGTTAGGGTTAGGGTTAGTGTTAGGGTCAGGTTTAAGGTTAAGGTTTGGGTTAGGGTTGTGTTTAGGGAAAGGGTTGGGTTTATGGGTTCGGTTAGGGTTAGGGTTAGGGTTAGGGTTAGGATTATGCTTAGGGTTAGTGTTTGGGTTTGGGATAGGGTTAGGGTTTGGGTTAGGGTTACGTTTAGGGTTAGGGTTTGGGTTAGGGTTAGGTTTAGGGTTAATGTTTGGGTTAGGGTTAGGGTTAGGTTTAGGGTTAGTGTTTGGGTTAGGGTTAGGGTTAGTGTTAGGGTTACGGTTAGGGTATGGTTTAGGATTAGGGTTAGGGTTAGGATTTGGGTTTGGGTTAGGGTTAGGGTTAGGGTTAGGGTTAGGTTTTGTGTTAGGGTTAGGTTTAGGGTTAGGGTTTTGGTTAGGGTTAGGTTTAGGTTTAGGGTTAGGGTTTGGGTTACAGTTAGGATTAGGGTTAGGGTTTGGATTATTGTTAGGCTTAGGTTTAGGGTGAGGGTTAGGGTTAGGGTTAGGGTTTGGCTTAGTGTTAGGTTTAGGGTTAGGGTTAGGGTAGGGTTAGGGTTACGGTTAGAGTTTGGGATAGGGTTAGGGTTAGGGTTCAGGTTGGGGTTTGGGTTAGGGTTAGGGTTTGTGTTAGGGTTAGGTTTAGGTTTAGGGTTTGGGCTAGGGTTAGGTTTAGGGTTAGGGTTTGGGATAGGGTTAGGTTTAGGGTTAATGTTTGTGTTAGCTTTAGAGTTAGGGTTTGGGTTAGGGTTAGGGTTAGTGTTAGGGTTTGGGTTTGGGTTTGTGTCAGTGTTTGGTTTAGCGCTAGGGTTTGGGCTAGGGTTAGGGTTAGGTTAGGGTTAGGGTTAGGGTTAGGGTTAGGGTTAGGGTTAGTGTTTGGGTTAGGGTTAGGTTTAGTTTTAGGGTTACGATTAGGATTAGGGTTAGGGTTTGGGTTAGGGTTGGGGTTAGGATTAGGGTTAGGTTTAGGGTTTGTATTAGAGTTAGGGTTAGGGTTAGAGTTTGAGTTAGGGTTAGGGTTAGGTTTAGGCTTTCCGTTTAGATTAGGGTGAGTGTTAGAGTTAGGGTTAGGGTTAGGGTTAGGGATAGGGTTTGGGTTTAGGTTAGGGTTAGGTTTAGGGTTAGGGTTTGGGTTAGGGTTAGGGTTAGGGTTAGGGTTCGGGTTTCCGTTTGGGTTAGGGTGAGTGTTAGGGTTAAGGTTAGTGTTAGGATTAGGGTTTGGGATTAGGGTTAGGTTTAGGGTTTGTATTAGAGTTAGGGTTAGGGTTAGAGTTTGAGTTAGGGTTAGGGTTAGGTTTAGGCTTTCCGTTTAGATTAGGGTGAGTGTTAGAGTTAGGGTTAGGGTTAGGGTTAGGGATAGGGTTTGGGTTTAGGTTAGGGTTAGGTTTAGGGTTAGGGTTTGGGTTAGGGTTAGGGTTAGGGTTAGGGTTCGGGTTTCCGTTTGGGTTAGGGTGAGTGTTAGGGTTAAGGTTAGTGTTAGGATTAGGGTTTGGGTTTGGGTTAGGGTTAGTGTTAGGTTTAGGGATACGATTAGGATTAGGGTTATGGTTTGGGTTATGCTTAGGGTTAGGATTAGGGTTAGGGTTAGGGTTAGTGTTAGGGTTAGGGTTTGAGTTAGGGTTAGGGTTAGGTTTAGGGTTTCCGTTTGGGTTAGGGTGAGTGTTAGGTTTAGGGTTAGGGTTATTGTTAGGATTAGGGTTTGAGTTTGGGTTAGGGTTAGTGTTAGGTTTAGGGTTAGGGTTTAGGTTAGGTTTAGCGTGAGGGTTTGCGATAAGTTTAGGATTTGAGTTAAGGTTAGGTTTAGGATTAGGGTTAGGGTTAGGGTTAGGGTTAGCGTGTGGGTTAGGGTTATGTTTAGTTTAAGGTTAGGGTTAGGGTTTGGGTTAGGCTTAGGGTTAGGGTTAGGGTTAGGGTGTGCATTTGGGTTAGGGTTAGGTTTAGGGTTAGGGTTAGGTTTAGGGATAGAGTTATGGTTTGTGTTCTGGTTACGGTTAGGGTTTGGGTTAGGGTTAAGTTTAGGGTTAGGGTTTGGGTTTGGGTCAGGGTTAGGTTTAGTGTTAGGGTTGGTATTAGGGTTTGGTTTGCGTTAGGATTAGGGTTAGGGTTCGGGTTAGGGTTAGGGTTCGGGTTAGGGTTTGCGTTTGGGTTAGGGTTAGGGATAGGGTTTGGGTTAGGGTTAGGGTTAGGGTTAGGGTTAGGGTTAGGGTTTGTGTTAGGGTTAGGGTTAGGGTTAGGGTTAGTGTTAGGGTGTGCGTTTGTGTTAGCGTTAGGTTTAGCGTAAGGGTTAGGTTTAGGGATAGTGTTATGTTTTGGATTCTGGTTATGGTTAGGGTTTGGGTTAGGGTTAGGGTTAGGTTTAGGGTTTGGTTTTCGGGTAGGATTAGGGTTAGTGTTAGTGTTTGGGTTTGGGTTAGGGTTAGGGTTAGGGTTAGGGTTTGGGTTAGGGTTAGGTTTAGGGTTTGGGTTATTGTTAGGCTTAGGTTTAGGGTTACGGTTTGGGTTTGGGTTAGGGTTAGGGTTAGTGTTAAGTTCTGTGTTATGGTTTGGGTTTGGTTTAGGGTTAGGTATAGGGTTAGGGTCTGGGTTTGGATTAGAGTTAGGGTTAGGGTTAGTGTTAGGGTTAGGGTTTGGGTTAGGTTTATGTTCAGGTTTAGTGTTCCGGTTTAGGGTTAGGGTTAGGGTTAGGGTTTACGTTAGGTTTAGGGTGAGGGTTAGGTTAGGGTTAGGGATAGGGTTTGGGTTTGGGTTTGGGTTAGCGTTAGGGTTAGGGTTAGGGTTTGGTTTAGGGTTAGGGTTAGGGTTACGGTTTGGGGTTGGGTTAGGGTTAGGGTTAGAGTTAGGGTTTGGGTTAGGATTAGGGTTAGTGTTAGGGTTTGGGTTAGGGTTAGGGTTAGGGTTAGGGTTAGGTTAGGGTTAGGGTTTGTGTTAGGGTTAGGGTTAGGGTTAGTGTTACGGTCAGGGTTTGGGTTAGGGTTAGCGTTAGGGTTAGGTTGTTAGGGGTAGGGTTAGGGTTAGGGTTAGGGTTTGGATTAGAGTTAGGGTTAGGGTTAGGTTTAGGGTTTCCGTTAGGGTTAGGGTGAGGTTAGGGTTTGGGTTTGGATTAGGGTTAGGGTTAGAGTTAGGCTTTTGGTTAGGGTTAGGGTTAGGGTTTAGGTTAGGGTTAGGGTTAGTGTCAGGGTTTGGGTTAGGGTTAGGGTTAGGGTTAGGGTTAGGTTGTGTGTTTGGGTTAGGGTTAGGTTTAGGGTTAGGGTTAGGTTTAGGGATAGTGCTACGGTTTGGATTCTGGTTATGGTTAGGGTTTGGGTTAGGGTTAGGGTTAGGGTTAGGGTCTGGGTTTGGGTTAGGATTAGGGTTAGGGTTAGGGTTTGTGTTTGGGTTAGGGTTAGGGTTAGGGTTAGGGTTTGGGTTAGGGTTAGTGTTAGGGTTTGGGTTATTGTTAAGGGTATGGTTAGGGTTATTGTTTGTGTTTGCGTTAGGGTTAGGGTTAGTGTTAAGTTCAGTGTTAGGGTTTAGGTTTGGTTTAGGGTTAGATATAGGGTTAGTGTTTGGGTTTGGATTAGAGTTAGGGTTAGGGTTAGTGTTAGGGTTAGGTTTATGTTCAGGTTTAGTGTTCGGTTTTAGGGTTAGAGTTAGGGTCAGGTTTAGGGTTAAGGTTTGGGTTAGGGTTGTGTTTAGGGATAGAGTTAGGTTTATGGGTTCCGTTAGGGTTAGGGTTAGGTTTAGGGTTAGGATTTGGCTTAGGGTTAGTGTTTGGGTTTGGGATAGGGTTAGGGTTTCGGTTAGGGTTAGGTTTAGTGTTAGGGTTAGGGTTTGGGTTTGGGTTAGGGTTAGGGTTTGTGTTAGGGTTAGTTTTAGGGTTAGGGTTTGGGCTAGGGTTAGGTTTAGGGTTAGGGTTTGGGTTAGGGTTAGGTTTAGGGTTAATGTTTGGGGTAGATTTAGGGTTAGGGTTTGGGTTAGGGTTAGGGTTATGGTTATGGTAATGGTTTGGTTTAGGGTTAGGTTTAGGGTTAGGGTTTGGGTTAGGGTTAGGTTTAGGGTTAATATTTGGGTTAGGGTTAGGGTTAGGTTTAGTGTTTGGGTTTTGGTTAGGGTTAGGGTTAGGGTTTGTGTTAGTGTTACATTTAGGGTTTGGGTTTGGGCTAGGGTTAGGGTTAGGTTTAGGGTTAATGTTTGGGTTATGGTTAAGTTTAGGCTTAGGGTTAGGTTTAGGGTTAGGTTTAGGTTTAATGTTTGGGTTAGGGTTAGGGTTTGGTATAGGGTTAGTGTTAGGTTAGGTGTAGGATTAGGGTTAGGGTTAGGGTTAGGGTTAGCTTTAGGGTTAGTAGAGGTAGGCAATTAGGGTTAGTAGTAGAGGTCCTGTATGTGGAGGGTCTGGGCATGGCCAGGAGGCCACACCAACTTCTCCCAACCTCCTCCCTCTTCTCCTGGCTGCTTCTTTTTGTCAAACACTAGATCTTTGACCTAAAGTCAACTAAATCTCTCCAAACTGGTCACCCAAACACTAGAGCCTACCACCAAGAAACCTCTGTGTTTCAGCAACTCATCTGAGAGGGCTTTGTCACCTAGCAATACCCTAAACAATGCTTTGCCAGGTCACTGCCTCTTGGAGTTCCAGAATCTTAGTCCAAGATTCTGTGACCTCAGCACTCCTGCCCACATCAGACACCAATGACAGGAGACTGACCAATAGCACTCTGGACTGACTTGCAAAGCTCTGCCTGTCTATCATAGCTTCAGAGCAGATGCTCCTCCCCTGGTCAAGTCATGCCAAGGTTGCTTCCCAGTCCTGCAGCTCTTGCCAGGATTGGACGTGGTTACCTAAATAACCAACCTCATTCTTTCTAGAAATTACCATATTATTGATATTGGATTCTTAAGTACTATAAGCTACATTTGAATCAGAAAACTACTTTCGACATCGTTTTCTATGAGGGAAAATATTTTCATTTTCATTGTTGCTGAATCCAATCTTTGCTCTTAAAAAGTACAACTCAACTCTTGGGGGTGAGGCAGGAGGATTATCAGTTCAAGGCTACCCTCGGATTAGGGTATGGGTTATGGTTATGGTTATGGTTATGGTTAGGGTTACAATTAGGGTTAGGGTTAGGTTTAGGGTTAGGGTTAGGGTTAGTGTTTGGGTTAGGGTTAGGTTTAGGGTCAGGTTTAGGGTTAGGGTGTGAGTTAGGGATAGGGTTAGGTTTAGGGTTCCCTTTTGGGTTAGGGTGAGTGTTAGGGTTAGGGTTAGGGTTAGGTTTAGTGTTTGGGTTAGGGTTAAGTTTAGTTTAATGTTAGGGTTAGGGTTTGGGTTAGGGTTAGGGTTTGGGTTTGGGTTAGGGTTAGGTTTAGGTTTAGGGTTAGTGTTAGGGTTTGGTTTGCGTTAGGATTAGGGTTAATGTTAGGGTTAGGGTTAGGGTTACGGTTAGGGTTAGGGTTTGGTTTTGGATTAGGGTTAGGGTTAGGGTTTGGGTTAGGGTTAGGGTTAGGGTTAGGGTTTGGGTTAGGGTTTGGGTTAGGGTTAGGGTTAGGGTTTGTGTTAGGGTTAGGGTTAGGGTTAAGGTTAGTTTTAGGGTTAGCGTTTGCGTTTGGGTTAGTGTTAGGTTTAGGGTGTAGGGTTAGGTTTAGGAATAGTGTTATAGTTTGGATTCTGGTTATGGTTAAGGTTTGGGTTAGGGTTAGGTTTAGGTTTAGGGTTTGGGTTTTGGTTAGGATTAGGGTTAGGGTTAGTGTTTGGGTTTGGGTTAGGGTTAGGGTTAGGGTTAGGGTTTGGGTTAGGGTTAGCGTTAGGGTTTGGGTTAATGTTAGGCTTAGGTTTAGCGTTACGGTTTGGGTTTGTTGTAGGGTTAGGGTTAGTGTAAAATTCTGTGTTAGGTTTGTGTTATGGTTTGGGTTTGGTTTAGGGTTAGGTATAGTGTTAGGGTGTGGGTTTGTATTAGAGTTAGGGTTAGGGTTAGTGTTAGGGTTAGGGTTAGGGTAAGGGTTAGGGTTACATTTAGGGTTAGGGTTATGGTTTGGGTTAGGGTTAGTTTTAGGGTTAGGTATAGGGTTTGGGTTAGGTTTAGGGTTAGGGTGTGCGTTTGGGTTAGGGTTAGGTTTAGGGTTAGAGTTAGGTTTAGGGTAAAGTTATGGTTTGGGTTCTAGTTAGGGTTAGGGTTTGGGTTAGGGTTAGGGTTACGGGTTGTGTTTGGGTTAAGGTTAAGGTTAGGGTTAGGGTTTGGGTTTGGGTTTGGGTTAGGGTTAGGTTTAGGGTTATGGTTTGGGTTTGGTTTAGGATTAGGGTTAGGGTTAGGGTTAGGGTTTGGGTTACGGTTAGGGTTAGGCTTAGGGTTTTGGTTTGCGTTAGGGTTAGGTTTAGGGTTAGGGTTTGGGTTAGGGTTAGGTTTAGGGTTAATGTTTGGATTAGCTTTAGGGTTAAGGTTTGGATTAGGGTTAGGGTTATGGTTATGTTTAGGGTTTGGGTTAGGGTTAGGGTTAGGATTAGGGTTAGGGTTAGGTTTAGGGTTAGGGTTAGGGTGTGAGTTAGGGTTAGGGTTAGGGTTAGGGTTTCCGTTTGGGTTATGGTGTGTGTTAGGGTTAGGGTTAGGGTTAGGGTTAGTGTTAGGACTAGGGTTTGGGTTTGGATTAGGGTTAGTGTTAGAGTTAGTGTTAGGGTTTAGGTTAGGTTTAGGGTCAGGGTTTGTGATAAGGTTAGGATTTGGGTTAAGGTTAGGGTTAGGATTAGGGTTAGGGTTAGTGTTAGGGTTAGGGTTAGGGTTAGGGTTAGGGTTTGGTTTTGGGTTAGTGTTAGGGTTTGGGTTAGGGTTAGTGTTCAGTTCAGTGTTATTGTTTGGGTTTGATATAGGGTTAGCTATAGGGTTAGGTTGTGGGTTTGGATTAGATTTAGGGTTAGGGTTAGTGTTAGGGTTAGGGTTTGGGTTAGGTTTATGTTCAGGTTTAGTGTTCGGGTTTTGGTTTAGGTTTAGGATTAGGGTTAGGATTAGTGTTAGGGTCAGGTTGAGGGTTAAGGTTTGGGTTAGGGTTCTGTTTAGGGATAGGGTTAGGTTTATGGGTTCGGTTAGGGTTAGGGTTAGGGTTAGGGTTAGGATTAGGCGTAGGGTTAGTGTTTTCGTTTGGGATAGGTTTAGGGTTTGGGTTAGGGTTAGGTTTAGTGTTAGGGTTTGGGTTAGGGTTAGGTTCAAGGTTAATCTTTCGGTTAGGGTTAGAGTTAGGGTTAGGGTTAATGTTTTTGTTAGGGTAAGGGTAAGGGTTGGGGTTAGGGTTAGAGTTAAGGTTAGGGAATGGGTTAGGGTTAGGATTAGGGCAAGTATTTGGGTTTGGGTTAGGGTTAGGGTTAGGGTTAGGGTTAGGTTTTGTGTTATGGTTAGGTTTAGGGTTAGGGTTTCGGTTACGGTTAGGTTTACGCTTAGGGTTTGAGTTATTTTTAGGGTTAGGTTTAGGGTTAGGGTTAGGCTTTGGGTTAGTGTCAGTTTTAGGGTTAGGGTTAGGGTTAGGGTTAGGGTTACGGTTAGAGTTTGGTTAGGGTTAGGGTTTGTGTTAGGGTTAGGTTTAGGGTTAGGGTTTGGGCTAGGGTTAGGGTTAGGGTTTGGGCTAGGGTTATGTTTAGTGTTACGGTTTGTGTTAGGGTTAGGTTTAGGGTTAGGGTTTATGTTTAGGGTTAGGGTTAGGGTTAGGGTTAAGGTTAGGGTTATGGTTAGGTTTAGGCTTAGGGTTAGGGTTAGGCTTAGGTTTAGGTTTAATGTTTGGGTTAGTGTTAGGGTTAGGTAAAGGGTTAGTGTTAGGTTAGGCTTAGGGTTAGGGTTAGGGTTAGTAGAGGTAGGCTTTGTAGTAGAGGTCCTGTATGTGGAGGGCCTGTGCAGGGCCAGCAGGCCACACTACCTTCTCCCCTCCTCCTCCCATCTTCTCCTGGCTGCTTCTGTTTGTCAAACACTAGAACTTTGACCTAAAGTCAACTAAATCTCTCCAAACTGGTCACCCAAACACTAGAGCCTACCACCAAGAAACCTCTGTGATTCAGCAACTCATCTGAGAGGGCTTTGTCACCTAGCAACACCCTAAACAATGTTTGCCTGGTCACTGCCTCTTGGAGTTCCAGAATCTTAGTCCAAGATTCTGTGACCTCAGCACTCCTGCCCACATCAGACACCAATGACAGGAGACTGAACAATAGCACTCAGCACTCACTTGCAGAGATCTGCCTGTCTATCATAGCTTCAGAGCTGGTGCTCCTCCCCTCGTCAAGTCATGCCAAGTTTGCTTCCAGGTCCTGCAGCTCTTGCCAGGATTGCACGTGGTTACATAA
>JAJHUQ010000052.1:1782500-1787500 GCA_035773235.1 Eospalax fontanierii | reverse complement strand
GGTTTGGTTTTGGGTTAGGATTAGGGTTAGGGTTACGATTTGGGTTTGGGTTAGGGTTAGGGTTTGTGTTAGGGTTAGGTTTAGGGATAGGGTTTGGGTTAGGGTTCGGTTTAGGGTTAAAGTTTGGGTTAGCTTCAGGGTTAGGGTTTGGGTTAGAGTTAGGGTTATGGTTATGGTTAGGGTTTGGGTTAGGGTTAGGTTTAGGGTTAGGCTTTGGATTAGGGTTAGGGTTAGGGTTAATGTTTGGCTTAGGTTTAGGGTTAGGGTTACGTATAGGCTTAGGGTTTGGTTTAGTGTTAGGTTTAGTGTTAGGGTTAGGGTTAGTGTTAGAGTTACGGTTAGAGTTTGGGTTATGTTTAAGGTTAGGGTTAGGGTTTGTGTTAGAGTTAGGTTTAGAGTTAGGGTTTGGGCTAGGTTTAGGGTTAGGTTTAGGTTTAATGTTTGGGTTAGGGTTAGGATTAGGTTAAGGGTTACGGTTTCGGTTAGGGTTAGGGTTAGTTTTTGGGTTATGGTTAGGTTTAGGCTTAGGGTTTGGGTTAGGGTTAGGTTTCGGTTTAATGTTTGGGTTAGGGTTAGGGTTACGGTTAGAGTTAGGGTTAGGGTTAGTAGAGGTAGGCGTTGTAGTAGAGGTCCTGTATGTGGAGGTCCTCTGCAAGGCCAGCAGGCCACACCACCTTCTTCCCTCCTCCTCCCATTTTCTCCTGGTTGCTTCTTTTTGTCAAACACTAGAACTTTGACCTAAAGTCTACTATAATCTCTCCAAACTGGTCACCCAAACACTAGAGCCTACCACCAAGAAACCTCTGTGTTTCAGCAACTCATCTGAGAGGGCTTTGTCACCTAGCAACACCCTAAACAATGCTTTGTCAGGTCAATGCCTCTTGGAGTTCCAGAATCTTAGTCCAAGATTCTGTGACCTCAGCACTCCTGCCCACATCAGACACCAATGACAGGAGACTGACCAATAGCACTCTGGACTGACTTGCAAAGCTCTGCCTGTCTATCATAGCTTCAGAGCAGGTGCTCCTCCCATGGTCAAGTCATGCCAAGGTTGCTTCCCAGTCCTGCAGCTCTTGCCAGGATTGCACGTGGTTACCCAAATAACCAACCTCTTTCTTTCCAGAATTTACCATATTATTGATATTGGATTCTTAAGTACTATAAGCTACATTTGAATCAGAAAACTACTTTGGTCATCGTTTTCTATGAGGGAAAATATTTTCCTTTTTCATTGTTGCTGAATCCAATCTTTGCTCTTAAAAAAGTACAACTCAACTCTTGGGGGTGAGGCAGGAAGATTATCAGTTCAAGGCTACCCTTGGATTAGGGTATGGGTTATGGTTATGGTTATGGTTAGGGTTAGGGATAGAATTAGGGTTAGGGTTAGGTTTAGGATTAGGGTTTGGTTTAGTGTTTGGGTTAGGGTTAGGTTTAGGGTTAGGGATACTATTATGATTAGGGTTATGGTATGGGTTAGGGTTAGGGTTAGGGTTAGGGTTTGAGTCAGGGTTAGGGTTAGGTTTAGGGTTTCCGTTTGGGTTAGGGAGAGCGTTAGGGTTAGGGTTAGGGTTAGTGTTAGGATTAGGGTTTGGATTTGGGTTAGGGTTAATGTTATGGTTAGGGTTAGGGTTTAGGTTAGGTTTAGGGTGAGGGTTTGTGATAAGTTTAGGATTTGGATTAAGGTTAGGGTTAGGATTAGGGTAAGGGTTTGGGTTTGCCTTAGGGTTAGGGTTAGGGTTAGGGTTAGTGTTAGGGTTTGTTTTGCGTTAGGATTAGGTTAGGGTTAGGGTTAGGATTAGGGTTAAGGTTTGGGTAAGGGTTAGGGTTAGGGTTAGGGTTAGGTTTAGGGTTAAAATTTGGGTTAGGGTTATTGTTAGTTTTAGGACTTGGGTTTGGGTTAGGGTTAGGGTTAGGGTTAGGGTTTGGGTTAGGTTTAGGATTAGGTTTAGGGTTAGGGTTTGGGTTAGGGTTTGGGTTAGGTTTAGGGTTAGGGTTTGCGTTTGGGTTAGGGTGAGGGTTAGGTTTAGGGTTAGGGTTAGTGTTAGGATTAGGGTTTGGCTTTGGTTTAGGGTTACTGTTAGGGTTAGGGTTAGGGTTTAGGTTAGGGTTAGGGTTAGGGTTTCGGTTTGAGTTTGGTTTAGGGTTAGGGTTGGGGTTAGGTTTAGGATTTGGGTTAGGCTTAGGTTTAGGGTTAGGGTTTGCAATAGGGTTACGGTTTGGGTTCGGGTTAGGGTTAGGATTAGGGTTAGGGTTAGGTTTTGGTTTAGGGTTAGCGTTTGGCTTAGGGTTAAGTTTAGTTTAAGGTTAGGGTTAGGATTTGGGTTAGGCTTAGGGTTAGTGTTAGGGTTTGGGTTTGGGTTAGGGTTACGGTTAGGTTTAGTGTTTGGGTTTTCGTTAGGGTTAGGGTTAAGGTTAGGGTTTGGGTTAGGTTTAGGGCTAGGGTTAGTGTTAGGGTTTGGATTAGGGTTAGGGTTTGGGTTTGGGTTATTGTTAAGTTTAGGGTTAGTGATAGGTTTTGGGTTTTGGTTAGGATTAGGGTTAGTGTTAAGTTTAGTGTTAGGGTTTGTGTTTGGTTTAGGGTTAGGGTTAGGGTTAGGGTGTGTGTTTGGATTACGGTTAGGTTTAGGGTTAGTGTTAGAGTTTGGTTTGGGTTAGGTTTAGGTTCAGGTTTAGAGTTAGGGTTTAGGGTTAGGGTTAGGGTTAGGTTTACAGTTAGGTTTAGTGTTAGGGTTAGGGTTAAGTTTTGGGTTAGTGTGGTGTTTAGGGATAGGTTTAGGTTTATGGGTTGGATTAGGGTTAGGGTTAGGGTTAGAGTTAGGATTCGGGTTACGTTAGGCTTAGGGTTAGGGTTAGTGTTAGGATTAGGTTTAGGCTTAGGGTTTGGATTAGGTTTAGGTTTAGGGTTAATGTTTGGGTTAGGGTTAGGGTTAGGTATAGGGTTAGTGTTAGGTTACGTTTAGGGTTAGGGTTAGCGTTAGGATTAGGGTCAGGGTTAGTAGAGGTAGGCGTTTTAGTAGAGGTCCTGTATGTGGAGGGCCTGGGCAGGGCCAGCAGGCCACACCACCTTCTCCCTTCCTCCTCCCATCTTCTCCTGGCTGCTTCTTTTTGTCAATGACTAGAACTTTGACCTAAAGTCAACTAAATCTCTCCAAACTGGTCACCCAAACACTAGATCCTACCACCAAGGAACCTCTGCGTTTCAGCAACTCATCTGACAGGGCTTTGTCACCTAGCAACACCCTAAACAATGCTTTTCCAGGTTACTGCCTCTTGGAGTTCCAGAATCTTAATCCAAGATTCTGTGACCTCAGCACTCCTGCCCACATCAGACACCAATGACAGGAGACTGACCAATAGCTCTCAGCACTCAGTTGCAAAGCTCTGCCTGTCTATCACAGCTTCAGAGAAGGTGCTCCTTCCCTGGTCAAGTCATGCCAAGGTTGCTTCCCAGTCCTGCAGCTCTTGCCAGATTGCACGTGGTTACATAAATAACCAACGTAATTCTTTCTAGAAATTACCATATTATTGATATTGAATTCTTCAGTACTATAAGCTACATTTGAAACAGAAAACTACTTTGGGCATCGTTCTCTATGAGGGAAAATATTTTCCTTTTTCATTGTTGCTGAATCCAATCTTTGCTCTTAAAAAAGTACAACTCAAGCCTTGGGGGTGAGTCAGGAGGATTATCAGTTCAAGGCTACCCTGGGATTAGGGTATGGTTTATGGTTAGGGTTAGGGTTAGAATTAGGGTTAGGGTTAGGTTTAGGGTTACGGTTAGGGTTAGTGTTTGGTTTCGGGTTCGGGTTAGGGTTAGGGTTAGGATTAGGTTTAGGGTTTGGATTTGGGTTATGGTTAGGGTTAGGATTAGGGTTATGGTTTGGGTTAGGGTTAGTGTTAGGGTTTGGGTTTGGGTTTGCGTTAGGGTTAGGGTTAGGGTTTGGGTTTGCGTTATTGTTAGGGTTAGTGTTTATGTTAGGGTTAGGGTTAGGGTTAGGGTTACAATTACGGTTTAGGTTATGGTTTGGGTTAGGGTTAGGGTTAGGATTAGGGTTAGGGTTAGGGTTTGGGTTAAAGTTAGGGTTAGGGTTAGGGTTTGGGTTAGGGTTAGGGTTAGGGTTAGGGTTTGCGTTTGGGTTAGGGTGAGTGTTAGGTTTAGGGCTAGGGTTAGTGTCAGGATTAGGGTTTGGGTTTGGGTGAGGGTTACTGTTAGGTTTAGGGTTAGGGTTTAGGTTAGGGTTAGGGTTAGGGTTTCGGTTTGGGTTTGGTTTAGGGTTAGAGTTGGGGTTAGTGTTAGGATTTGGGTTAGGCTTAGGTTTAGTGTTAGGGTTTGCGATAGGGTTTGGGTTTGGGTTAGGGTTAGTTTTAGGATTTCGGTTTGGGTTAGGGTTAGGGTTAGCGTTTGCGTTATGGTTAAGTTTAGTTTTAGGTTAGGGTTAGGGTTTTGTTTAGGGTTAGGGTTAGGGTTAGGGTTAGGGTGTGCGTTTGGGTGAGGGTTAGGTTTAGGGTTAGGGTTATGTTTAGCGATAGAGTTATGGTTTGGGTTATGGTTATGGTTAGGGTTTGGGTTAGGGTTAGCTTTAGGGTTTGGTTTTGGATTAGGGTTATTGTTCGTGTTAGTGTTAGGGTTTGGTTTGGGGTAGTGTTAGGGTTAGGGTCAGGGTTTGGTTTGGGTTAGGGTTCGGGTTACAGTTTGGGTTTGGGTTAGGGTTTGGGTTAGGGTTAGGGTTAGGGTTAGGATTAGGGTTATGGTTTGGGTTAGGGTTAGGGTTTGGGTTTGGGTTAGGGTTAGGGTTAGGGTTAGGTTTTGTGTTAGGGTTAGGTTTAAGGTTAGGGTTTCGGTTACGGTTAGGTTTACGGTTAGGGTTTGAGTTATTTTTAGGCTTATGTTTAGGGTTAGGTTTAGGGTTAGGGTTAGGGTTTGGGTTAGTGTCAGTTTTAGGGTTAGGGTTAGGGTTAGGGTTAGTGTTAGGATTAGGGTTATGGTTTGGGTTAGGGTT
>JAJHUQ010000052.1:1772500-1780000 GCA_035773235.1 Eospalax fontanierii | reverse complement strand
ATGTTTGGGTTTGGGTTAGGATTAGGGTTAGTGTTAATGTTTGGGTTTAGGTTAGGGTTAGGGTTAGGGTTAGGGTTTTTTGTTAGGGTTAGGGTTAGGGTTTGGGTTATTGTTAGGCTTAGGTTTAGGGTTACGGTTTGGGTTTGGGTTAGGGTTAGGGTTAGTGTTAAGTTCTGTGTTAGGGTTTGGGTTTGGTTTAGTGTTAGGTATACGGTTAGGGTGTGGGTTTGGATTAGAGTTAGGGTTAGGGTTAGTGTTAGGGTTAGGGTTTGGGTTAGGTTTATGTTCAGGTTTAGTGTTCGGGTTTAGAGTTAGGGTTACGGTTAGGGTTAGGGTTAGTGTTAGGGTCAGGTTTAGGGTTAAGGTTTGGGTTAGGGTTGTGTTTAGGGATAGGGTTGGTTTTATGGGTTCGGTTAGGGTTAGGGTTAGGGTTAGGGTTAGGATTAGGCTTAGGGTTAGTGTTTGTGTTTGGGATAGGGTTAGGGTTTGGGTTAGGGTTACGTTTAGGGTTAGGGTTTGGGTTAGGGTTAGGTTTAGGGTTAATGTTTGGGTTAGGGTTAGGGTTAGGTTTAGGGTTAGTGTTTGGGTTAGGGTTAGGGTTAGTGTTAGGGTTACGGTAAGGGTATGGGTTAGGATTAGGGTTAGGGTTAGGATTTGGGTTTGGGTTAGGGTTAGGGTTAGGGTTAGGGTTAGGTTTTGTGTTAGGGTTAGGTTTAGGGTTAGGGTTTTGGTTAGGGTTAGGTTTAGGTTTAGGGTTAGGGTTTGGGTTACAGTTAGGATTAGGGTTAGGGTTTGGATTATTGTTAGGCTTAGGTTTAGGGTTAGGGTTAGGGTTAGGGTTAGGGTTTGGCTTAGTGTTAGGTTTAGGGTTAGGGTTAGGGTAGGGTTAGGGTTACGGTTAGAGTTTGGGATAGGGTTAGGGTTAGGGTTAGGGTTGGGGTTTGGGTTAGGGTTAGGGTTAGGGTTTGTGTTAGGGTTAGGTTTAGGTTTAGGGTTTGGGCTAGGGTTAGGTTTAGGGTTAGGGTTTGGGTTAGGGTTAGGTTTAGGGTTAATGTTTGTGTTAGCTTTAGAGTTAGGGTTTGGGTTAGGGTTAGGGTTAGTGTTAGGGTTTGGGTTTGGGTTTGTGTCAGTGTTTGGTTTAGCGCTAGGGTTTGGGCTAGGGTTAGGGTTAGGTTTAGGGTTAACGTTTGGGTTATGATTAGGTTTAGGTTTAGGGTTATTGTTAGGGTTAGGTTTAGGTTTAATGTTTGGGTTAGGGTTAGGGTTAAGTATAGGGTTAGTGTTAGGTTAGGTTTAGGATTAGGGTTAGGGTTAGGGTTAGGGTTAGCATTAGGGTTAGTAAAGGTAGGCAATTAGGGTTAGTAGTAGAGGTCCTTTATGTGGAGGGCCTGGGCATGGCCAGCAGGCCACACCACCATCTCCCCTCCTCCTCCCATCTTCTCCTGGCTGCTTCTTTTTGTCAATCACTAGATCTTTGACCTAAAGTCAACTAAATCTCTCCAAACTGGTCACCCAAACACTAGAGCCTACCACCAAGAAACCTCTGTGTTTCAGCAACTCATCTGAGAGGGCTTTGTCACCTAGCAACACCCTAAACAATGTTTGCCTGGTCACTGCCTCTTGGAGTTCCAGAATCTTAGTACAAGATTTTGTGACCTCAGCACTCCTGCCCACATCAGACACCAATGACAGGAGACTGACCAATAGCACTCAGCACTCACTTGCAGAGCTCTGCCTGTCTATCATAGCTTCAGAGCAGGTGCTCCTCCCCTGGTCAAGTCATGCCAAGGTTGCTTCCCAGTCCTGCAGCTCTTGAAAGGATTGCACATGGTTACATAAATAACCAACCTCATTCTTTCTAGAAATTACCATATTATTGATATTGGATTCTTAAGTACTATAAGCTACATTTGAATCAGAAAGCTAATTTGGACATCGTTTTCTATGAGGGAAAATATTTTCCTTTTTCATTGTTGCTGAATCCAATCTTTGCTCTTAAAAAAGTACAACTCAACTCTTGGGGGTGAGGCAGGAGGATTATCAGTTCAAGGCTAACCTGGGATTAGGGGATGGGTTATGGTTATGGTTAGGGTTAGGTTAGGGTTAGAATTAGGGTTAGGGTTAGGTTTAGGGTTAGGGTTAGGGTTAGGGTTTGGGTTAGGGTTAGGTTTAGTTTTAGGGTTACGATTAGGATTAGGGTTATGGTTTGGGTTAGGGTTGGGGTTAGGATTAGGGTTAGGTTTAGGGTTTGTATTAGAGTTAGGGTTAGGGTTAGAGTTTGAGTTAGGGTTAGGGTTAGGTTTAGGCTTTCCGTTTAGATTAGGGTGAGTGTTAGAGTTAGGGTTAGGGTTAGGGATAGGGTTTGGGTTTAGGTTAGGGTTAGGTTTAGGGTTAGGGTTAGTGTTAGGGTTTGTTTTGCGATAGGATTAATGTTAGGGTTAGGGTTAGTTTTAGTGTTACGGTTTGGGTTAGGGTTTGGGTTTGGGTTAGGGTTAGGTTTAGTGTTAGGGTTGGTATTAGGCTTTGGTTTGCGTTAGGATTAGGGTTAGGGTTCGGGTTAGGGTTAGGGTTCGGGTTAGGGTTTGCGTTTGGGTTAGGGTTAGGGATAGGGTTTGGGTTAGGGTTAGGGTTAGGGTTAGGGTTAGGGTTAGGGTTTGTGTTAGGGTTAGGGTTAGGGTTAGGGTTAGTGTTAGGGTGTGCGTTTGTGTTAGCGTTAGGTTTAGGGTTAGGGTTAGGTTTAGGGATAGTGTTATGTTTTGGATTCTGGTTATGGTTAGGGTTTGGGTTAGGGTTAGGTTTAGGTTTAGGGTTTGGTTTTCGGGTAGGATTAGGGTTAGTGTTAGTGTTTGGGTTTGGGTTAGGGTTAGGGTTAGGGTTAGGGTTTGGGTTAGGGTTAGGTTTAGGGTTTGGGTTATTGATAGACTTAGGTTTAGGGTTACGGTTTGGGTTTGGGTTAGAGTTAGGGTTAGTGTTAAGTTCTGTGTTAGGGTTTGGGTTTGGTTTAGGGTTAGGTATAGGGTTAGGGTCTGGGTTTGGATTAGAGTTAGGGTTAGGGTTAGTGTTAGGGTTAGGGTTAGGGTTTGGGTTAGGTTTATGTTCAGGTTTAGTGTTCCGGTTTAGGGTTAGGGTTAGGGTTAGGGTTTACGTTAGGTTTAGGGTGAGGGTTAGGGTTAGGGTTAGGGATAGGGTTTGGGTTTGGGTTAGGGTTAGGGTTAGGGTTAGGGTTAGGGTTTGGGTTAGGGTTAGGGTTAGGGTTAGGGTTAGGGTTTGGGTTTGGGTTAGGGTTAGGGTTAGAGTTAGGGTTTGGGTTAGGATTAGGGTTAGTGTTAGGGTTTGGGTTAGGGTTAGGGTTAGGGTTAGGGTTAGGGTTAGGTTAGGGTTAGGGTTTGTGTTAGGGTTAGGGTTAGGTTTAGTGTTACGGTCAGGGTTTGGGTTAGGGTTAGCGTTAGGGTTAGGTTGTTAGGGGTAGGGTTAGGGTTAGGGTTAGGGTTTGGATTAGAGTTAGGGTTAGGGTTAGGTTTAGGGTTTCCGTTAGGGTTAGGGTGAGGTTAGGGTTTGGGTTTGGATTAGGGTTAGGGTTAGAGTTAGGGTTTTGGTTAGGGTTAGGGTTAGGGTTTAAGTTAGGGTTAGGGTTAGTGTCAGGGTTTGGGTTAGGGTTAGGGTTAGGGTTAGGGTTAGGTTGCGTGTTTGGGTTAGGGTTAGGTTTAGGGTTAGGGTTAGGTTAAGGGATAGCGTTACGGTTTGGATTCTGGTTATGGTTAGGGTTTGGGTTAGGGTTAGGTTTAGGGTTAGGGTTTGGGTTTGGGTTAGGATTAGGGTTAGGGTTAGGGTTTGTGTTTGGGTTAGGGTTAGGGTTAGGTTTAGGGTTTGGGTTATGGTTAGTGTTAGGGTTTGGGTTATTGTTAAGGATATGGTTAGGGTTATTGTTTGGGTTTGCGTTAGGGTTAGGTTTAGTGTTAAGTTCAGTGTTAGGGTTTAGGTTTGGTTTAGGGTTAGATATAGGGTTAGTGTTTGGGTTTGGATTAGAGTTAGGGTTAGGGTTAGTGTTAGGGTTAGGTTTATGTTCAGGTTTAGTGTTCGGTTTTAGGGTTAGAGTTAGGGTCAGGTTTAGGGTTAAGGTTTGGGTTAGGGTTGTGTTTAGTGATAGAGTTTGGTTTATGGGTTCCGTTAGGGTTAGGGTTAGGTTTAGGGTTAGGATTTGGCGTAGGGTTAGTGTTTGGGTTTGGGATAGGGTTAGGGTTTCGGTTAGGGTTAGGTTTAGTGTTAGGGTTTGGGTTTGGGTTAGGGTTAGGGTTTGTGTTAGGGTTAGTTTTAGGGTTAGGGTTTGAGTCAGGGTTAGGTTTAGGGTTAGGGTTTGGGTTAGGGTTAGGTTTAGGGTTAATGTTTGGGGTAGATTTAGGGTTAGGGTTTGGGTTAGGGTTAGGGTTATGGTTATGGTAATGGTTTGGTTTAGGGTTAGGTTTAGGGTTAGGGTTTGGGTTAGGATTAGGTTTAGGGTTAATGTTTGGGTTAGGGTTAGGGTTAGGTTTAGTGTTTGGGTTTTGGTTAGGGTTAGGGTTAGGGTTTGTGTTAGTGTTACATTTAGGGTTTGGGTTTGGGCTAGGGTTAGGGTTAGGTTTAGGGTTAATGCTTGTGTTATGCCTAAGTTTAGGCTTAGGGTTAGGTTTAGGGTTAGGTTTAGGTTTAATGTTTGGGTTAGGGTTAGGGTTTGGTATAGGGTTAGTGTTAGGTTAGGTGTAGGATTAGGGTTAGGGTTAGGGTTAGGGTTAGCTTTAGGGTTTGTAGAGGTAGGCAATTAGGGTTAGTAGTAGAGGTCCTGTATGTGGAGGGTCTGGGCATGGCCAGGAGGCCACACCAACTTCTCCCCTCTCCTCCCTCTTCTCCTGGCTGCTTCTTTTTGTCAAACACTAGATCTTTGACCTAAAGTCAACTAAATCTCTCCAAACTGGTCACCCAAACACTAGAGCCTACCACCAAGAAACCTCTGTGTTTCAGCAACTCATCTGAGAGGGCTTTGTCACCTAGCAATACCCTAAACAATGCTTTGCCAGGTCACTGACTCTTGGACTTCCAGAATCTTAGTCCAAGATTCTGTGACCTCAGCACTCCTGCCCACATCAGACACCAATGACAGGAGACTGACCAATAGCACTCAGCACTCACTTGCAAAGCTCTGCCTGTCTATCATAGCTTCAGAGCAGATGCTCCTCCCCTGGTCAAGTCATGCCAAGGTTGCTTCCCAGTCCTGCAGCTCTTGCCAGGATTGGACGTGGTTACCTAAATAACCAACTTCATTCTTTCTAGAAATTACCATATTATTGATATTCGATTCTTAAGTACTATAAGCTACATTTGAATCAGAAAACTACTTTCGACATCGTTTTCTATGAGGGAAAATATTTTCATTTTCATGGTTGCTGAATCCAATCTTTGCTCTTAAAAAGTACAACTCAACTCTTGGGGGTGAGGCAGGAGGATTATCAGTTCAAGGGTACCCTCGGATTAGGGTATGGGTTATGGTTATGGTTATGGTTATGGTTAGGGTTACAATTAGGGTTATGGTTAGGTTTAGGGTTAGGGTTAGGGTTTTGGTTAGGATTAGGGTTAGGGTTAGTGTTTGGGTTTGGGTTAGGGTTAGGGTTAGGGTTAGGGTTTGGGTTAGGGTTAGGGTTAGGGTTTGGGTTAATGTTAGGCTTAGGTTTAGCGTTACGGTTTGGGTTTGTTTTAGGGTTAGGGTTAGTGTAAAATTCTGTGTTAGGTTTGTGTTATGGTTTGGGTTTGGTTTAGGGTTAGGTATAGAGTTAGGGTGTGGGTTTGTATTAGAGTTAGGGTTAGGGTTAGTGTTAGGGTTAGGGTTAGGGTAAGGGTTAGGGTTACATTTAGGGTTAGGGTTATGGTTTGGGTTAGGGTTAGGTTTAGGGTTAGGAATAGGGTTTGGGTTAGGGTTAGGGTTAGGGTGTGCGTTTGGGTTAGGGTTAGGTTTAGGGTTAGAGTTAGGTTTAGGGTAAAGTTATGGTTTGGGTTCTAGTTAGGGTTAGGGTTTGGGTTAGGGTTAGGGTTACGGGTTGTGTTTGGGTTAAGGTTAGGATTAGGGTTAGGGTTTGGGTTTGGGTTTGGGTTAGGGTTAGGTTTAGGGTTATGGTTTGGGTTTGGTTTAGGATTAGGGTTAGGGTTAGGGTTAGGGTTTGGGTTACGGTTAGGATTAGGCTTAGTGTTTGGGTTTGGGTTAATGTTAGGTTTAGGGTTAGGGTTTGGGTTAGGGTTAGGTTTAGGGTTAATGTTTGGATTAGCTTTAGGGTTAAGGTTTGGATTAGGGTTAGGGTTATGGTTATGTTTAGGGTTTGGGTTAGGGTTAGGGTTAGGATTAGGGTTAGGGTTAGGTTTAGGGTTAGGGTTAGGGTGTGAGTTAGGGTTAGGGTTAGGGTTAGGGTTTCCGTTTGGGTTATGGTGTGTGTTAGGGTTAGGGTTAGGGTTAGGGTTAGTGTTAGGACTAGGGTTTGGGTTTGGATTAGGGTTAGTGTTAGGGTTAGTGTTAGGGTTTAGGTTAGGTTTAGGGTCAGGGTTTGTGATAAGGTTAGGATTTGGGTTAAGTTTAGGGTTAGGATTAGGGTTAGGGTTAGTGTTAGGGTTAGGGTTAGGGTTAGGGTTTGGTTTTGGGTTGGCGTTAGGGTTTGGGTTAGGGTTAGTGTTCAGTTCAGTGTTATTGTTTGGGTTTGATTTAGGGTTAGCTATAGGGTTAGGGTGTGGGTTTGGATTAGAGTTAGGGTTAGGGTTAGTGTTAGGGTTTGGGTTTGGGTTAGGTTTATGTTCAGGTTTAGTGTTCGGGTTTTGGTTTAGGTTTAGGATTAGGGTTAGGATTAGTGTTAGGCTCAGGCTTAGGGTTAAGGTTTGGGCTAGGGTTCTGTTTAGGGATAGGGTTAGGTTTATGGGTTCGGTTAGGGTTAGGGTTAGGGTTAGGGTTAGGATTAGGCGTAGGGTTAGTGTTTTCGTTTGGGATAAGTTTAGGGTTTGGGTTAGGTTTAGGTTTAGTGTTAGGGTTTGGGTTAGGGTTAGGTTCAAGGTTAATCTTTCGGTTAGGGTTAGAGTTAGGGTTAGGGTTAATGTTTTTGTTAGGGTTAGGGTTAGGGTTAGGGTTACGGTTAGGGTTACGGTTAGGGTATGGGTTAGGGTTAGGGTTAGGGTTAGGATTTGGGTTTGGGTTAGGGTTAGGGTTAGGGTTAGGGTTAGGTTTTGTGTTAGGGTTAGGTTTAGGGTTAGGGTTTCGGTTACGGTTAGGTTTACGGTTAGGGTTTGAGTTATTTTTAGGCTTATGTTTAGGGTTAGGTTTAGGGTTAGGGTTAGGGTTTGTGTTAGTGTCAGTTTTAGTGTTAGGGTTAGGGTTAGGGTTAGGGTTACGGTTAGAGTTTGGTTAGGGTTAGGGTTTGTGTTAGGGTTAGGTTTAGGGTTAGGGTTTGGGCTAGGGTTAGGGTTAGGGTTTGGGCTAGGGTTATGTTTAGTGTT
>JAJHUQ010000052.1:1760000-1770000 GCA_035773235.1 Eospalax fontanierii | reverse complement strand
TGCGTTTGGGTTAGGGTTAGGTTTAGGGTTAGAGTTAGGTTTAAGGTAGAGTTATGGTTTGGGTTCTAGTTATGGTTAGGGTTTGGGTTAGGGTTAGGGTTTGGGGTTGGGTTTGGGTTAAGGTTAGGGTTAGGGTTAGGGTTTGGGATTGGGTTTGGGTTAGGATTAGGTTTAGGGTTATGGTTTGGGTTTGGGTTAGGATTAGGGTTAGGGTTAGGGTTTGGGTTAGGGTTAGTGTTAGGTTTTGGGTTATTGTTAAGGATATGGTTAGGGTTATTGTTTGGGTTTGCGTTAGGGTTAGGGTTAGTGTTAAGTTCAGTGTTAGGGTTTAGGTTTGGTTTAGGGTTAGATATAGGGTTAGTGTTTGGGTTTGGATTAGAGTTAGGGTTAGGGTTAGTGTTAGGGTTAGGTCTATGTTCAGCTTTAGTGTTCGGGTTTAGGATTAGAGTTAGGGTCAGGTTTAGGGTTAAGGTTTGGGTTAGGGTTGTGTTTAGGGATAGAGTTTGGTTTATGGGTTCCGTTAGGGTTAGGGTTAGGTTTAGGGTTAGGATTTGGCTTAGGGTTAGTGTTTGGGTTTGGGTTAGGGTTAGGGTTTCGGTTAGGGTTAGGTTTAGTGTTAGGGTTAGGGTTTGGGTTTGGGTTAGGGTTAGGGTTTGTGTTAGGGTTAGTTTTAGGGTTAGGGTTTGGGCTAGGGTTAGGTTTAGGGTTAGGGTTTGGGTTAGGGTTAGGTTTAGGGTTAATGTTTGGGGTAGATTTAGGGTTAGGGTTTGGGTTAGGGTTAGGGTTAGGGTTATGGTAATGGTTTGGTTTAGGGTTAGGTTTAGGGTTAGGGTTTGGGTTAGGGTTAGGTTTAGGGTTAATGTTTGGGTTAGGGTTAGGGTTAGGTGTAGTGTTTGGGTTTTGGTTAGGGTTAGGGTTAGGGTTTGTGTTAGTGTTACATTTAGGGTTTGGGTTTGGGCTAGGGTTAGGGTTAGGTTTAGGGTTAATGTTTGGGTTATGGTTAAGTTTAGGCTTAGGGTTAGGTTTAGTGTTAGGTTTAGGTTTAATGTTTGGGTTAGGGTTAGGGTTTGGTATAGGGTTAGTGTTAGGTTAGGTGTAGGATTAGGGTTAGGGTTAGGGTTAGGGTTAGCTTTAGGGTTAGTAGAGGTAGGCAATTAGGGTTAGTAGTAGAGGTCCTGTATGTGGAGGGTCTGGGCATGGCCAGGAGGCCACACCAACTTCTCCCCTCCTCCTCCCTCTTCTCCTGGCTGCTTCTTTTTGTCAAACACTAGATCTTTGACCTAAAGTCAACTAAATCTCTCCAAACTGGTCACCCAAACACTGGAGCCTACCACCAAGAAACCTCTGTGTTTCAGCAACTCATCTGAGAGGGCTTTGTCACCTAGCAATACCCTAAACAATGCTTTGCCAGGTCACTGTCTCTTGGAGTTCCAGAATCTTAGTCCAAGATTCTGTGACCTCAGCACTCCTGCCCACATCAGACACCAATGACAGGAGACTGAACAATAACACTCAGCACTCACTTGCAAAGCTCTGCCTGTCTATCATAGCTTCAGAGCAGATGCTCCTCCCCTGGTCAAGTCATGCCAAGGTTGCTTCCCAGTCCTGCAGCTCTTGCCAGGATTGGACGTGGTTACCTAAATAACCAACCTCATTCTTTCTAGAAATTACCATATTATTGATATTCGATTCTTAAGTACTATAAGCTACATTTGAATCAGAAAACTACTTTCGACATCGTTTTCTATGAGGGAAAATATTTTCATTTTCATGGTTGCTGAATCCAATCTTTGCTCTTAAAAAGTACAACTCAACTCTTGGGGGTGAGGCAGGAGGATTATCAGTTCAAGGGTACCCTCGGATTAGGGTATGGGTTATGGTTATGGTTATGGTTATGGTTAGGGTTACAATTAGGGTTAGGGTTAGGTTTAGGGTTAGGGTTAGGGTTTTGGTTAGGATTAGGGTTAGGGTTAGTGTTTGGGTTTGGGTTAGGGTTAGGGTTAGGGTTAGGGTTGGGTTCGGGTTAGGGTTAGGGTTTGGGTTAATGTTAGGCTTAGGTTTAGCGTTACGGTTTGGGTTTGTTTTAGGGTTAGGGTTAGTGTAAAATTCTGTGTTAGGTTTGTGTTATGGTTTGGGTTTGGTTTAGGGTTAGGTATAGTGTTAGGATGTGGGTTTGTATTAGAGTTAGCGTTAGGGTTAGTGTTAGGGTTAGGGTTAGGGTAAGGGTTAGGGTTACATTTAGGGTTAGGGTTATGGTTTGGGTTAGGGTTAGGTTTAGGGTTAGGAATAGGGTTTGGGTTAGGGTTAGGGTTAGGGTGTGCGTTTGGGTTAGGGTTAGGTTTAGGGTTAGAGTTAGGTTTAGGGTAAAGTTATGGTTTGGGTTCTAGTTAGGGTTAGGGTTTGGGTTAGGGTTAGGGTTACGGGTTGTGTTTGGGTTAAGGTTAGGATTAGGGTTAGGGTTTGGGTTTGGGTTTGGGTTTGGGTTAGGGTTAGGTTTAGGGTTATGGTTTGGGTTTGGTTTAGGATTAGGGTTAGGGTTAGGGTTAGGGTTTGGGTTACGGTTAGGATTAGGCTTAGGTTTTGGGTTTGGGTTAATGTTAGGTTTAGGGTTAGGGTTTGGGTTAGGGTTAGGTTTAGGGTTAATGTTTGGATTAGCTTTAGGGTTAAGGTTTGGATTAGGGTTAGGGTTATGGTTATGTTTAGGGTTTGGGTTAGGGTTAGGGTTAGGATTAGGGTTAGGGTTAGGTTTAGGGTTAGGGTTAGGGTGTGAGTTAGGGTTAGGGTTAGGGTTAGGGTTTCCGTTTGGGTTATGGTGTGTGTTAGGGTTAGGGTTAGGGTTAGGGTTAGTGTTAGGACCTGGGTTTGGGTTTGGATTAGGGTTAGTGTTAGGGTTAGTGTTAGGGTTTAGGTTAGGTTTAGGGTCAGGGTTTGTGATAAGGTTAGGATTTGGGTTAAGTTTAGGGTTAGGATTAGGGTTAGGGTTAGTGTTAGGGTTAGGGTTAGGGTTAGGGTTTGGTTTTGGGTTAGCGTTAGGGTTTGGGTTAGGGTTAGTGTTCAGTTCAGTGTTATTGTTTGGGTTTGATTTAGGGTTAGCTATCGGGTTAGGGTGTGGGTTTGGATTAAAGTTAGGGTTAGGGTTAGTGTTAGGGTTAGGGTTTGGGTTAGGTTTATGTTCAGGTTTAGTGTTCGGGTTTTGGTTTAGGTTTAGGATTAGGGTTAGGATTAGTGTTAGGCTCAGGTTTAGGGTTAAGATTTGGGTTAGGGTTCTGTTTAGGGATAGGGTTAGGTTTATGGGTTCGGTTAGGGTTAGGGTTAGGGTTAGGGTTAGGATTAGGCGTAGGGTTAGTGTTTTCGTTTGGGATAGGTTTAGGGTTTGGGTTAGGTTTAGGTTTAGTGTTAGGTTTTGGGTGAGGGTTAGGTTCAAGGTTAATCTTTCGGTTAGGGTTAGAGTTAGGGTTAGGGTTAATGTTTTTGTTAGGGTTAGGGTTAGGGTTAGGGTTAGGGTTACGGTTAGGGTTACGGTTAGGGTATGGGTTAGGGTTAGGGTTAGGGTTAGGATTTGGGTTTGGGTTAGGGTTAGGGTTAGGGTTAGGGTTAGGTTTTGTGTTAGGGTTAGGTTTACGGTTAGGGTTTGAGTTATTTTTAGGCTTATGTTTAGGGTTAGGGTTAGGGTTTGGGTTAGTGTCAGTTTTAGGGTTAGGGTTAGGGTTAGGGTTAGGGTTACGGTTAGAGTTTGGTTAGGGTTAGGGTTTGTGTTAGGGTTAGGTTTAGGGTTAGGGTTTGGGCTAGGGTTAGGGTTAGGGTTTGGGCTAGGGTTATGTTTAGTATTACGGTTTGTGTTAGGGTTAGGTTTAGGGTTAGGGTTTATGTTTAGGGTTAGGGTTAGGGTTAGGGTTAAGGTTAGGGTTATGGTTAGGTTTAGGCTTAGGGTTAGGGTTAGGCTTAGGTTTAGGTTTAATGTTTGGGTTAGTGTTAGGGTTAGGTAAAGGGTTAGTGTTAGGTTAGGTTTAGGGTTAGGGTTAGGGTTAGTAGAGGTAGCCTTTGTAGTAGAGGTCCTGTATGTGGAGGGCCTGTGCAGGGCCAGCAGGCCACACTACCTTCTCCCCTCCTCCTCCCATCTTCTCCTGGCTGCTTCTGTTTGTCAAACACTAGAACTTTGACCTAAAGTCAACTAAATCTCTCCAAACTGGTCACCCAAACACTAGAGCCTACCACCAAGAAACCTCTGTGATTCAGCAACTCATCTGAGAGGGCTTTGTCACCTAGCAACACCCTAAACAATGTTTGCCTGGTCACTGCCTCTTGGAGTTCCAGAATCTTAGTCCAAGATTCTGTGACCTCAGCACTCCTGCCCACATCAGACACCAATGACAGGAGACTGAACAATAGCACTCAGCACTCACTTGCAGAGATCTGCCTGTCTATCATAGCTTCAGAGCTGTTGCTCCTCCCCTCGTCAAGTCATGCCAAGTTTGCTTCCAGGTCCTGCAGCTCTTGCCAGGATTGCACGTGGTTACATAAATAACCAACCTCATTCTTTCTAGAAATTACCATATTATTGATATTGGATTCTTAAGTACTATAAGATACATATGAATCAGAAAACTACTTTGGACATCGTTTTCTATGAGGGAAAATATTTTCCTTTGTCATTGTTGCTGAATCCAATCTTTGCTCTTAAAAAAGTACAACTCAACTCTTGGGGGTGAGGCAGGAGTATTATCAGTTCAAGGCTACCCTGGGATTAGGGTATGTGTTATGGTTATGGTTAGGTTTAGGGTTAGGGTTAGAATTAGGGTTAGGGTTAGGTTTAGATTTAGGGTTAGGGTTAGTGTTTGGGTTAGGATTAGGTTTAGGGTTAAGGTTACGATTACGATTAGGGTTATGGTTTGGGTTAGGGTTAGGGTTAGGTTTAGGATTAGAGTTAGGGTTTGAGTTAGGGTTAGGGTTAGGTTTAGGGTTTCCGTTTGGGTTAGGGTGAGTATTAGGGTTAGGGTTAGGGTTAGTATTAGGATTAGGGTTTGGGTTTGGGTTAGGATTAGGATTAGGGTTAGGGTTAGGATTAGGGTTAGGTTTAGGGTTAGGGTTAGCGTTTGGGTTAGGGTTAGGTAAAGGGTTAGGTAAAGGGCTTGGGTTAGGGTTAGGGTTAGGGTGTGCTTTTGGGTTAGGGTTAGGTTTAGGGTTAGAGTTAGGTTTAGGGTAGAGTTATGGTTTGGGTTCTAGTTATGGTTAGCGTTTGGGTTAAGATTAGGGTTACGGGTTGGGTTTGGGTTAAGGTTAGGGTTAGGGTTAGGGTTTGGGTTTGGGTTTGGGTTAGGGTTAGGTTTAGGGTTATGGTTTGGGTTTGGGTTACGATTAGGGTTAGGGTTAGGATTAGGGTTTGCGGTACGGTTAGGGTGAGGCATAGGGTTTGGGTTTGGGTTAGGGTTAGGTTTACTGTTAGGGTTTGGGTTAGGGTTAGGTTTAGGGTTAATGTTTGGATTAGCTTTAGGGTTAATGTTTTGATTAGGGTTAGGGTTATGGTTATGTTTAGGGTTTGGGTTAGGGTTAGGGTTAGGATTAGGGTTACGGTTAGGGTTAGGTTTAGGGTTAGGGTTAGGGTGTGAGTTAGGATTAGGGTTATGGTTAGGGTTTCCGTTTGGGTTATGGTGAGTGTTAGGGTTAGGGTTAGGGTTAGGGTTAGTGTTAGGACTAGGGTTTGGGTTTGGGTTAGGGTTAGTGTTAGGGTTAGGGTTAGGGTTTAGGTTAGGTTTAGGGTCAGGGTTTGTGATAAGGTTAGGATTTTGGTTAAGGTTAGGGTTAGGATTAGGGTTAGGGTTAGGGTTAGGGTTAGGTTTAGCGTTAGGGTTTGGTTTTGGGTTAGGGTTAGGCTTAGGGTTTTGGTTAGGGTTATGGTTAGGGTTAGGGTTTGGGTTTGGGTTAGGGTTAGGGTTAGAGTTAGGGTTTATGTTAGGGTTAGGGTTAGTGTTAGGGTTTGTGTTAGGGTTAGCGTTAGGTTTAGGGTTAGGGTTAGGGTTTGTGTTAGGGTTAGGTTTAGGGTTAGGGTTTGAGTTAGTGTTAGGGTTAGGTTTAGGGTTTCCGTTTGGGTTAGGGGGAGTATTAGCGTTAGGGTTAGGGTTAGTGTTAGGATTAGGGTTTGGGTTTGGGTTAGGGTTAGTGTTAGGGTTAGAGTTAGGGTTTAGGTTAGGTTTAGGGTGAGGGTTTGCGATAAGGTTAGGATTTGGGTTAGGTTTAGGGTTAGGTTTAGGGTTAGGGTTAGGGTTAGCGTTTGGGTTAGGGTTAGGTTTAGGGTTAGTTATAGGGTTTGGGTTAGGGTTAGGTTTAGGGTGTGCGTTTGGGTTTGGGTTAGGTTTAGGGTTAGAGTTAGGTTTAAGGTAGAGTTATGGTTTGGGTTCTAGTTATGGTTAGGGTTTGGGTTAGGGTTAGGGTTTGGGGTTGGGTTTGGGTTAAGGTTAGGGTTAGGGTTAGGGTTTGGGATTGGGTTTGGGTTAGGATTAGGTTTAGGGTTATGGTTTGGGTTTGGGTTAGGATTAGGGTTAGGGTTAGGGTTTGGGTTAGGGTTAGTGTTAGGTTTTGGGTTATTGTTAAGGATATGGTTAGGGTTATTGTTTGGGTTTGCGTTAGGGTTAGGGTTAGTGTTAAGTTCAGTGTTAGGGTTTAGGTTTGGTTTAGGGTTAGATATAGGGTTAGTGTTTGGGTTTGGATTAGAGTTAGGGTTAGGGTTAGTGTTAGGGTTAGGTCTATGTTCAGCTTTAGTGTTCGGTTTTAGGGTTAGAGTTAGGGTCAGGTTTAGGGTTAAGGTTTGGGTTAGGGTTGTGTTTAGGGATAGAGTTTGGTTTATGGGTTCCGTTAGGGTTAGGGTTAGGTTTAGGGTTAGGATTTGGCTTAGGGTTAGTGTTTGGGTTTGGGATAGGGTTAGGGTTTCGGTTAGGGTTAGGTTTAGTGTTAGGGTTAGGGTTTGGGTTTGGGTTAGGGTTAGGGTTTGTGTTAGGGTTAGTTTTAGGGTTAGGGTTTGGGCTAGGGTTAGGTTTAGGGTTAGGGTTTGGGTTAGGGTTAGGTTTAGGGTTAATGTTTGGGGAAGATTTAGGGTTAGGGTTTGGCTTAGGGTTAGGGTTAGGGTTATGGTAATGGTTTGGTTTAGGGTTAGGTTTAGGGTTAGGGTTTGGGTTAGGGTTAGGTTTAGGGTTAATGTTTGGGTTAGGGTTAGGGTTAGGTGTAGTGTTTGGGTTTTGGTTAGGGTTAGGGTTAGGGTTTGTGTTAGTGTTACATTTAGGGTTTGGGTTTGGGCTAGGGTTAGGGTTAGGTTTAGGGTTAATGTTTGGGTTATGGTTAAGTTTAGGCTTAGGGTTAGGTTTAGGGTTAGGTTTAGGTTTAATGTTTGGGTTAGGGTTAGGGTTTGGTATAGGGTTAGTGTTAGGTTAGGTGTAGGATTAGGGTTAGGGTTAGGGTTAGGGTTAGCTTTAGGGTTAGTAGAGGTAGGCAATTAGGGTTAGTAGTAGAGGTCCTGTATGTGGAGGGTCTGGGCATGGCCAGGAGGCCACACCAACTTCTCCCCTCCTCCTCCCTCTTCTCCTGGCTGCTTCTTTTTGTCAAACACTAGATCTTTGACCTAAAGTCAACTAAATCTCTCCAAACTGGTCACCCAAACACTGGAGCCTACCACCAAGAAACCTCTGTGTTTCAGCAACTCATCTGAGAGGGCTTTGTCACCTAGCAATACCCTAAACAATGCTTTGCCAGGTCACTGTCTCTTGGAGTTCCAGAATCTTAGTCCAAGATTCTGTGACCTCAGCACTCCTGCCCACATCAGACACCAATGACAGGAGACTGAACAATAACACTCAGCACTCACTTGCAAAGCTCTGCCTGTCTATCATAGCTTCAGAGCAGATGCTCCTCCCCTGGTCAAGTCATGCCAAGGTTGCTTCCCAGTCCTGCAGCTCTTGCCAGGATTGGACGTGGTTACCTAAATAACCAACCTCATTCTTTCTAGAAATTACCATATTATTGATATTCGATTCTTAAGTACTATAAGCTACATTTGAATCAGAAAACTACTTTCGACATCGTTTTCTATGAGGGAAAATATTTTCATTTTCATGGTTGCTGAATCCAATCTTTGCTCTTAAAAAGTACAACTCAACTCTTGGGGGTGAGGCAGGAGGATTATCAGTTCAAGGGTACCCTCGGATTAGGGTATGGGTTATGGTTATGGTTATGGTTATGGTTAGGGTTACAATTAGGGTTAGGGTTAGGTTTAGGGTTAGGGTTAGGGTTTTGGTTAGGATTAGGGTTAGGGTTAGTGTTTGGGTTTGGGTTAGGGTTAGGGTTAGGGTTAGGGTTGGGTTCGGGTTAGGGTTAGGGTTTGGGTTAATGTTAGGCTTAGGTTTAGCGTTACGGTTTGGGTTTGTTTTAGGGTTAGGGTTAGTGTAAAATTCTGTGTTAGGTTTGTGTTATGGTTTGGGTTTGGTTTAGGGTTAGGTATAGTGTTAGGATGTGGGTTTGTATTAGAGTTAGCGTTAGGGTTAGTGTTAGGGTTAGGGTTAGGGTAAGGGTTAGGGTTACATTTAGGGTTAGGGTTATGGTTTGGGTTAGGGTTAGGTTTAGGGTTAGGAATAGGGTTTGGGTTAGGGTTAGGGTTAGGGTGTGCGTTTGGGTTAGGGTTAGGTTTAGGGTTAGAGTTAGGTTTAGGGTAAAGTTATGGTTTGGGTTCTAGTTAGGGTTAGGGTTTGGGTTAGGGTTAGGGTTACGGGTTGTGTTTGGGTTAAGGTTAGGATTAGGGTTAGGGTTTGGGTTTGGGTTTGGGTTTGGGTTAGGGTTAGGTTTAGGGTTATGGTTTGGGTTTGGTTTAGGATTAGGGTTAGGGTTAGGGTTAGGGTTTGGGTTACGGTTAGGATTAGGCTTAGGTTTTGGGTTTGGGTTAATGTTAGGTTTAGGGTTAGGGTTTGGGTTAGGGTTAGGTTTAGGGTTAATGTTTGGATTAGCTTTAGGGTTAAGGTTTGGATTAGGGTTAGGGTTATGGTTATGTTTAGGGTTTGGGTTAGGGTTAGGGTTAGGATTAGGGTTAGGGTTAGGTTTAGGGTTAGGGTTAGGGTGTGAGTTAGGGTTAGGGTTAGGGTTAGGGTTTCCGTTTGGGTTATGGTGTGTGTTAGGGTTAGGGTTAGGGTTAGGGTTAGTGTTAGGACCTGGGTTTGGGTTTGGATTAGGGTTAGTGTTAGGGTTAGTGTTAGGGTTTAGGTTAGGTTTAGGGTCAGGGTTTGTGATAAGGTTAGGATTTGGGTTAAGTTTAGGGTTAGGATTAGGGTTAGGGTTAGTGTTAGGGTTAGGGTTAGGGTTAGGGTTTGGTTTTGGGTTAGCGTTAGGGTTTGGGTTAGGGTTAGTGTTCAGTTCAGTGTTATTGTTTGGGTTTGATTTAGGGTTAGCTATCGGGTTAGGGTGTGGGTTTGGATTAGAGTTAGGGTTAGGGTTAGTGTTAGGGTTAGGGTTTGGGTTAGGTCTATGTTCAGGTTTAGTGTTCGGGTTTTGGTTTAGGTTTAGGATTAGGGTTAGGATTAGTGTTAGGCTCAGGTTTAGGGTTAAGATTTGGGTTAGGGTTCTGTTTAGGGATAGGGTTAGGTTTATGGGTTCGGTTAGGGTTAGGGTTAGGGTTAGGGTTAGGATTAGGCGTAGGGTTAGTGTTTTCGTTTGGGATAGGTTTAGGGTTTGGGTTAGGTTTAGGTTTAGTGTTAGGGTTTGGGTTAGGGTTCGGTTCAAGGTTAGTCTTTCGGTTAGGGTTAGAGTTAGGGTTAGGGTTAATGTTTTTGTTAGGGTTAGGGTTAGGGTTAGGGTTAGGGTTACGGTTAGGGTTACGGTTAGGGTATGGGTTAGGGTTAGGGTTAGGGTTAGGATTTGGGTTTGGGTTAGGGTTAGGGTTAGGGTTAGGGTTAGGTTTTGTGTTAGGGTTAGGTTTACGGTTAGGGTTTGAGTTATTTTTAGGCTTATGTTTAGGGTTAGGGTTAGG
>JAJHUQ010000052.1:1735000-1755000 GCA_035773235.1 Eospalax fontanierii | reverse complement strand
GTTTAGGGTGAGGGTTTGCGATAAGGTTAGGATTTGGATTAAGGTTAGGGTTAGGGTTAGGGTCAGGGTTACCGTTTGGGTTAGGGTTAAGTTAATGTTTAAGGTTAGGGTTAGGGTTAGGGTTAGGGTTAGGGTGTGCGTTTGGGTTAGGGTTAGGTTTAGGGTTAGGGTTAGGTTTAGGGATAGAGTTATGGTTTGTGTTCTGGTTATGGTTAGGGTTTGGGTTAGGGTTAGGTTTTCGAGTTAGGGTTTGGGTTTGGGTTAGGGTTAGGTTTAGGTTTAGGGTTAGTGTTAGGATTTGGTTTGCGTTAGGATTAGGGTTAGGGTTAGGGTTAGGGTTAGGGTTAGGGTTTGTGTTAGGGTTAGGGTTACGGTTAGGGTTTGGGTTAGGGTTAGGTTTACGATTAGGGTTATGGTTTGGGTGAGGGTTACAGTTAGGTTTTGGGTTTGGGTTGGGGTGTGTGTTAGGTTTAGGGTTAGGTTTTGGGTTAGGGTTAGGGTTAGGGTTTGGGTTATTGTTAGGGTTAGGGTTTGGGTTATTGTTAGGGTTAGGGTTAGGTTAGTGTTTGGGTTTGGGTTAGGGTTAGGGTTAGAGTTATGGTTTGGTTTAGGGTTACGGTTAGTGTTAGGGTTTGGGTTAGGGTTAGAGTTAGGGTTAGGGTTAGGGTGTGCGTTTGGGTTAGGGTTAGTTTTAGGGTTAGGGTTAGGTTTAGGGATAGTGTTATGGTTTGGATTCTGCTTATGGTTAGGTTTTGGGTTAGGGTTAGGTTTAGGTTTAGGGTTTGGTTTTGGGTTAGGATTTGGGTTAGGGTTACGATTTGGGTTTGGGTTAGGGTTAGGGTTTGTGTTAGGGTTAGGTTTAGGGTTAGGGTTTGGGTTAGGGTTCGGTTTAGGGTTAAAGTTTGGGTTAGCTTTAGGGTTAGGGTTTGGGTTAGAGTTAGGGTTATGGTTATGTTTAGGGTTTGGCTTAGGGTTAGGTTTAGGGTTAGGCTTTGGGTTAGGCTTAGGGTTAGGGTTAATGTTTGGCTTAGGGTTAGGGTTAGGGTTACGTATAGGCTTAGGGTTTGGTTTAGTGTTAGGTTTAGTGTTAGTGTTAGGGTTAGTGTTAGGGTTACGGTTAGAGTTTGGGTTATGTTTAAGGTTAGGGTTAGGGTTTGTGTTAGAGTTAGGTTTAGGGTTAGGGTTTGGGCTAGGTTTAGGGTTAGGTTTAGGGTTAATGTTTGGGTTAGGGTTAGGATTAGGTTTAGGGTTACAGTTTCGGTTAGGGTTAGGGTTAGTTTTTGGGTTATGGTTAGGTTTAGGCTTAGGGTTTGGGTTAGGGTTAGGTTTCGGTTTAATGTTTGGGTTAGGGTTAGGGTTAGGGTTAGAGTTAGGGTTAGGGTTAGTAGAGGTAGGCGTTGTAGTAGAGGTCCTGTATGTGGAGGTCCTCTGCAAGGCCAGCAGGCCACACCACCTTCTTCCCTCCTCCTCCCATTTTCTCCTGGTTGCTTCTTTTTGTCAAACACTAGAACTTTGACCTAAAGTCTACTATAATCTCTCCAAACTGGTCAGCCAAACACTAGAGCCTGCCACCAAGAAACCTCTGTGTTTCAGCAACTCATCTGAGAGGGCTTTGTCACCTAGCAACACCCTAAACAATGCTTTGTCAGGTCAATGCCTCTTGGAGTTCCAGAATCTTAGTCCAAGATTCTGTGACCTCAGCACTCCTGCCCACATCAGACACCAATGACAATGACAAGAGACTGACCAATAGCACTCTGGACTGACTTGCAAAGCTCTGCCTGTCTATCATAGCTTCAGAGCAGGTGCTCCTCCCATGGTCAAGTCATGCCAAGGTTGCTTCCCAGTCCTGCAGCTCTTGCCAGGATTGCACGTGGTTACCCAAATAACCAACCTCTTTCTTTCCAGAATTTACCATATTATTGATATTGGATTCTTAAGTACTATAAGCTACATTTGAATCAGAAAACTACTTTGGTCATCGTTTTCTATGAGGGAAAATATTTTCCTTTTTCATTGTTGCTGAATCCAATCTTTGCTCTTAAAAAAGTACAACTCAACTCTTGGGGGTGAGGCAGGAAGATTATCAGTTCAAGGCTACCCTTGGATTAGGTTATGGGTTATGGTTATGGTTATGGTTAGGGTTAGGGTTAGGGTTAGAATTAGGGTTAGGGTTAGGTTTAGGATTAGGGTTTGGTTTAGTGTTTGGGTTAGGGGTAGGTGTAGGGTTAGGGATACGATTATGATTAGGGTTATGGTTTGGGTTAGGGTTAGGGTTAGGGTTAGGGTTTGAGTTAGGGTTAGGGTTAGGGTTAGGGTTTCCGTTTGAGTTAGGGTGAGTGTTAGGGTTAGGGTTAGGGTTAGTGTTAGGATTAGGGTTTGGATTTGGGTTAGGGTTAGTGTTATGGTTAGGGTTAGGGTTTAGCTTAGGTTTAGGCCGAGGCTTTGTGGTAAGTTTAGGATTTGGATTAAGGTTAGGGTTAGGATTAGGGTTAGGGTTTGGGTTTGCCTTAGGGTTAGGGTTAGGGTTAGGGTTAGTGTTAGCGTTTGTTTTGCGTTAGGATTAGGTTAGGGTTAGGGTTAGGATTAGGGTTAAGGTTTGGGTTAGGGTTAGGGTTAGGGTTAGGGTTAGGTTTAGGGTTAAAATTTGGGTTAGGGTTATTGTTAGTTTTAGGATTTGGGTTTGGGTTAGGGTTAGGGTTAGGGTTAGGGTTTGGGTTAGGTTTAGGATTAGGTTTAGGGTTAGGGTTTGGGTTAGGGTTTGGGTTAGGTTTAGGGTTAGGGTTTGCGTTTGGGTTAGGGTGAGGGTTAGGTTAAGGGTTAGGGTTAGTGTTAGGATTAGGGTTTGGCTTTGGTTTAGGGTTACTGTTAGGGTTAGGGTTAGGGTTTAGTTTAGGGTTAGGGTTAGGATTTCGGTTTGGGTTTGGTTTAGGGTTAGGGTTGGGGTTAGGTTTAGGATTTGGGTTAGGCTTAGGTTTAGGGTTAGGGTTTGCAATAGGGTTACGGTTTGGGTTCGGGTTAGGGTTAGGATTAGGGTTAGGGTTAGGTTTTGGTGTAGGGTTAGCGTTTGGCTTAGCGTTAACTTTAGTTTAAGGTTAGGATGAGGATTTGGGTCAGGGGTAGGGTTAGTGTTAGGGTTTGGGTTTGGGTTAGGGTTACGGTTAGGTTTAGTGTTTGGGTTTGCGTTAGGGTTACGGTTAAGTTTAGGGTTTGGGTTAGGTTTAGGGCTAGGGTTAGTGTTAGGGTTTGGATTAGTGTTAGGGTTTGGGTTTGGGTTATTGTTAAGTTTAGGGTTAGTGATAGGGTTTGGGTTTTGGTTAGGATTAGGGTTAGTGTTAAGTTTAGTGTTAGGGTTTGTGTTTGGTTTAGGGTTAGGGTTAGGGTTAGGGTGTGTGTTTGGATGACAGTTGGGGTTAGGGTTAGTGGTAGGGGTTGGGTTCGGCTAGGATTAGGTGCAGGTTTAGAGTTAGGGTTTAGGGTTAGGGGTAGGGTCAGGTTGACAGTTAGGTTTAGTGTTAGGGTTAGGGTTAAGTTTTGGGTTAGGGTGGTGTTTAGGGATAGGTTTATGTTTATGGGTTGGATTAGGGTTAGGGTTAGGGTTAGAGTTAGGATTCGGGTTACGTTAGGCTTAGGGTTAGGGTTAGTGGTAGGAGTAGGTTTAGGCTTAGGGTTTGGATTAGGGTTAGGTTTAGGGTTAATGTTTGGGTTAGGGTTAGGGTTAGGTATAGGGTTAGTGTTAGGTTACGTTTAGGGTTAGGGTTAGCGTTAGGATTAGGGTCAGGGTTAGTAGAGGTAGGCGTTTTTGTAGAGGTCCTGTATGTGGAGGGCCTGGGCAGGGCCAGCAGGCCACACCACCTTCTCCCTTCCTCCTCCCATCTTCTCCTGGCTGCTTCTTTTTGTCAATGACTAGAACTTTGACCTAAAGTCAACTAAATCTCTCCAAACTGGTCACCCAAACACTAGATCCTACCACCAAGGAACCTCTGCGTTTCAGCAACTCATCTGACAGGGCTTTGTCACCTAGCAACACCCTAAACAATGCTTTTCCAGGTTACTGCCTCTTGGAGTTCCAGAATCTTAATCCAAGATTCTGTGACCTCAGCACTCCTGCCCACATCAGACACCAATGACAGGAGACTGACCAATAGCTCTCAGCACTCAGTTGCAAAGCTCTGCCTGTCTATCACAGCTTCAGAGAAGGTGCTCCTTCCCTGGTCAAGTCATGCCAAGGTTGCTTCCCAGTCCTGCAGCTCTTGCCAGATTGCACGTGGTTACATAAATAACCAACGTAATTCTTTCTAGAAATTACCATATTATTGATATTGAATTCTTCAGTACTATAAGCTACATTTGAAACAGAAAACTACTTTGGGCATCGTTCTCTATGAGGGAAAATATTTTCCTTTTTCATTGTTGCTGAATCCAATCTTTGCTCTTAAAAAAGTATAACTCAAGCCTTGGGGGTGAGTCAGCAGGATTATCAGTTCAAGGCTACCCTGGGATTAGGGTATGGTTTATGGTTAGGGTTAGGGTTAGAATTAGGGTTAGGGTTAGGTTTAGGGTTACGGTTAGGGTTAGTGTTTGGGTTCGGTTTCGGGTTAGGGTTAGGGTTAGGATTAGGTTTAGGGTTTGGATTTGGGTTATGGTTAGGGTTAGGATTAGGGTTATGGTTTGGGTTAGGGTTAGTGTTAGGGTTTGGGTTTGGGTTTGCGTTAGGGTTAGGGTTAGGGTTTGGGTTTGCGTTATTGTTAGGGTTAGTGTTTATGTTAGGGTTAGGGTTAGGGTTAGGGTTACAATTACGGTTTAGGTTATGGTTTGGGTTAGGGTTAGGGTTAGGATTAGGGTTAGGGTTAGGGTTTGGGTTAAAGTTAGGGTTAGGGTTAGGGTTTGGGTTAGGGTTAGGGTTAGGGTTAGGGTTTGGTTTGGGTTAGGGTGAGTGTTAGGTTTAGGGCTAGGGTTAGTGTCAGGATTAGGGTTTGGGTTTGGGTGAGGGTTACTGTTAGGTTTAGGGTTAGGGTTTAGGTTAGGGTTAGGGTTAGGGTTTCGGTTTGGGTTTGGTTTAGGGTTAGAGTTGGGGTTAGTGTTAGGATTTGGGTTAGGCTTAGGTTTAGGGTTAGGGTTTGCGATAGGGTTAGGGTTAGGTTTAGGGTTAGGTTTAGGATTACGGTTAGTGTTAGGGTTAGGGTTAGCGTTTGGGTTATGGTTAAGTTTAGTTTTAGGTTAGGGTTAGGGTTTTGTTTAGGGTTAGGGTTAGGGTTAGGGTTAGGGTGTGCGTTTGGGTGAGGGTTAGGTTTAGGGTTAGGGTTATGTTTAGCGATAGAGTTATGGTTTGGGTTATGGTTATGGTTAGGGTTTGGGTTAGGGTTAGCTTTAGGGTTTGGTTTTGGATTAGGGTTAGGGTTCGGGTTAGTGTTAGGGTTTGGTTTGGGGTAGTGTTAGGGTTAGGGTCAGGGTTTGGTTTGGGTTAGGGTTCGGGTTACAGTTTGGGTTTGGGTTAGGGTTAGGGTTAGGGTTAGGGTTAGGGTTTGGGTTGGGGTTTGTGTTAGGTTTAGGGTTAGGGTTAGGGGTTGTGTTAGGGTTAGGGTTTGGGTTAGGGTTTGGGTTAGGGTTAGGGTTAGGGTTAGGATTAGGGTTATGGTTTGGGTTAGGGTTAGGGTTAGGGTTTGGGTTTGGGTTAGGGTTAGGGTTAGGGTTAGGGTTAGGTTTTGTGTTAGGGTTAGGTTTAAGGTTAGGGTTTCGGTTACGGTTAGGTTTACGGTTAGGGTTTGAGTTATTTTTAGGCTTATGTTTAGGGTTAGGTTTAGGGTTAGGGTTAGGGTTTGGGTTAGTGTCAGTTTTAGGGTTAGGGTTAGGGTTAGGGTTAGGGTTACGGTTAGAGTTTGGTTAGGGTTAGGGTTTGTGTTAGGGTTAGGTTTAGGGTTAGGGTTTGGGCTAGGGTTAGGGTTAGGGTTTGGGCTAGGGTTATGTTTAGTGTTACGGTTTGTGTTAGGGTTAGGTTTAGGGTTAGGGTTTGTGTTTAGGGTCAGGGTTAGGGTTAGGGTTAAGGTTTGGGTTATGGTTAGGTTTAGGCTTAGGGTTAGGGTTAGGCTTAGGTTTAGGTTTAATGTTTGGGTTAGTGTTAGGGTTAGGTAAAGGGTTAGTGTTAGGTTAGGTTTAGGGTTAGGGTTAGGGTTAGTAGAGGTAGGCTTTGTAGTAGAGGTCCTGTATGTGGAGGGCCTGTGCAGGGCCAGCAGGCCACACTACCTTCTCCCCTCGTCCTCCCATCTTCTCCTGGCTGCTTCTGTTTGTCAAACACTAGAACTTTGACCTAAAGTCAACTAAATCTCTCCAAACTGGTCACCCAAACACTAGAGCCTACCACCAAGAAACCTCTGTGATTCAGCTACTCATCTGAGAGGGCTTTGTCACCTAGCAACACCCTAAACAATGTTTGCCTTGTCACTGCCTCTTGGAGTTCCAGAATCTTAGTCTAAGATTCTGTGACCTCAGCACTCCTGCCCACATCAGACACCAATGACAGGAGACTGACCAATAGCACTCAGCACTCACTTGCAGAGATCTGCCTGTCTATCATAGCTTCAGAGCTGGTGCTCCTCCCCTCGTCAAGTCATGCCAAGTTTGCTTCCCAGTCCTGCAGCTCTTGCCAGGATTGCACGTGGTTACATAAATAACCAACCTCATTCTTTCTAGAAATTACCATATTATTGATATTGGATTCTTAAGTACTATAAGATACATATGAATCAAAAAACTACTTTGGACATCGTTTTCTATGAGGGAAAATATTTTCCTTTTTCATTGTTGCTGAATCCAATCTTTGCTCTTAAAAAAGTACAACTCAACTCTTGGGGGTGAGGCAGGAGTATTATCAGTTCAAGGCTACCCTGGGATTAGGGTATGTGTTATGTTTATGGTTAGGTTTAGGGTTAGGGTTAGAATTAGGGTTAGGGTTAGGTTTAGATTTAGGGTTAGGGTTAGTGTTTGGGTTAGGATTAGGTTTAGGGTTAAGGTTACGATTACGATTAGGGTTATGGTTTGGGTTAGGGTTAGGGTTAGGTTTAGGATTAGAGTTAGGGTTTGAGTTAGGGTTAGGGTTAGGTTTAGGGTTTCCGTTTGGGTTAGGGTGAGTATTAGGGTTAGGGTTAGGGTTAGTATTAGGATTAGGGTTTGGGTTTGGGTTTGGGTTAGGATTAGGGTTAGGGTTAGGGTAAGGATTAGGGTTAGGTTTAGGGTTAGGGTTAGCGTTTGGGTTAGGGTTAGGTTTAGGGTTAGGTATAGGGTTTGGGTTAGGGTTAGGGTTAGGGTGTGATTTTGGGTTAGGGTTAGGTTTAGGGTTAGAGTTAGGTTTAGGGTAGAGTTATGGTTTGGGTTCTAGTTATGGTTAGGGTTTGGGTTAGGGTTAGGGTTACGGGTTGGGTTTGGGTTAAGGTTAGGGTTAGGGTTAGGGTTTGGGTTTGGGTTTGGGTTAGGGTTAGGTTTAGGGTTATGGTTTGGGTTTGGGTTACGATTAGGGTTAGGGTTAGGATTAGGGTTTGCGTTACGGTTAGGGTGAGGCATAGGATATGGGTTTGGGTTAGGGTTAGGTTTAGTGTTAGGGTTTGGGTTAGGGTTAGGTTTAGGGTTAATGTTTGGATTAGCTTAGGGTTAAGGTTTGGATTAGGGTTAGGGTTATGGTTATTTTTAGGGTTTGGGTTAGGGTTAGGGTTAGGATTAGGGTTAGGGTTAGGTTTAGGGTTAGGGTTAGGGTTAGGGTGTGAGTTAGGATTAGTGTTATGGTTAGGGTTTCCGTTTGGGTTATTGTGAGTGTTAGGGTTAGGGTTAGGGTTAGGGTTAGTGTTAGGACTAGGGTTTGGGTTTGGGTTAGGGTTAGTGTTAGGGTTAGGGTTAGGGTTTAGGTTAGGTTTAGGGTCAGGGTTTGTGATAAGGTTAGGATTTTGGTTAAGGTTAGGGTTAGGATTAGGGTTAGGGTTAGGGTTAGGGTTAGGTTTAGGGTTAGGGTTTGGTTTTGGGTTAGGGTTAGGCTTAGGGTTTTGGTTAGGGTTATGGTTAGGGTTAGGGTTTGGGTTAGGGTTAGGATTAGGTTTAGTGTTAGGGTTAGGTTTTGGGTTACGGTTAGGGTTAGGGTTAGAGTTAGGGTTTGGGTTTGGGTTAGGGTTAGGTTTAGGGTTAGGGTTTGGGTTAGGGTTAGGTTTCGGGTTAATATTTGGATTAGATTTAGGGTTAGGGTTTGGTTAGGGTTAGGGTTATTGTTATGGTTAGGGTTTGGGTTAGGTTTAGGGTTAGGTATATGGTTAGGGTTTGGTTTAGTGTTAGGTTTTGTGTTAGGGTTAGGGTTAGGGTTAGGTTTAGGGTTACGGTTAGAGTTTGGGTTAGGTTTAGGGCTGGGTTAGGGTTTGGGTTTGGGTTTGTGTTAGGGTTAGGGTTAGGGTTTGTGTTAGGGTTAGGTTTAGGGTTAGGGTTTGGTCTAGGGTTAGGGTTAGGGTTAGGGTTAATGTTTGGGTTAGTGTTAGGATTAGGTTTAGGGTTAGGGTTTGGATTAGGGTTAGGGTTAGGGTTAGGGTTAGGTTAGTAGATGTTAGGGTTAGGGTTAGGGTTAGGGTTAGGGTTAGGGTTAGGGTTAGTGTTAGGTTTAGGTTTAATGTTTGGTTTAGGGTTAGGGTTAGGGTTAGGGTTAGGATTAGGGTCAGGGTTAGTAGAGGTAGTCATTTTAGTAGAGGTCCTGTATGTGGAGGGCCTGGGCAGGGCCAACTGGCCACACCACCTTCTTCCCTCCTCCTCCCATCTTCTCCTGGTTGCTTCTTTTTGCCAATCACTAGAACTTTGACCTAAAGTCAACTAAATCTCTCCAAACTGGTCACCCAAACAATAGAGCCTACCACCAAGAAACCTCTGTGTTTCCGCAACTCATCTGAGAGGGCTTTATCATCTAGCAACACCCTAAACAATGCTTTCCCAGGTCACTGCCTCTTGGAGTTCCAGAAGCTTAGTCCAAGAGTCTGTGACCTCAGCACTCCTGCCCACATCAGACACCAATGACAGGAGACTGACCAATAGCACTCTGCATTCACTTGCAAAGCTCTGCCTGTCTATCACAGCTTCAGAGCAGGTGCTCCTCCCCTGTTCAAGTCATGGCAAGGTTGCTTCCCAGTTCTGCAGCTCTTGCCGGGATTGCACGTTGTTACCTCAATAACCAACCTCATTCTTTCTAGAAATTACCATATAATTGATATTGGATTCTTCAGTACTATAAGCTACATTTGAATCAGAAAACTACTTTGGGCATCGTTCTCTATGAGGGAAAATAATTTCCTTTTTCATTATTGCTGAATCCAATCTTTGCTCTTAAAAAAGTACAACTCAAATCTTGGGGGTGCGGCAGGAGGATTATCCGTTCTAGGCTACCTTGGTATTAGGGTATGGTTTATGGTTAGCGTTAGGGTTAGAATTAGGGTTAGGGTTAGGTTTAGGGTTAGGGTTAGGGTTAGTGTTTGGGTTAGGGTTAGGGTTACTATTAGGGTTAGGGTTAGGGTTATGGTTTGTGTTAGGATTCGTGTTAGGGTTAGGGTTTGTGTTAACGTTAGGGTTAGTGTTAGGGTTAGGATTAGGATTTGGGTTAATATTAGGGTTAGGGTTAGGGTTTGCGTTTGGGTTAGGGTGAGGGTTAGGTTTAGGGTTAGGGTTAGTGTTAGGGTTAGGGTTAGGGTTTAGGTTAGGGTTAGTGTTATGGTTTGGGTTAGGGTTACGGTTAGGATTAGGGTAGGTTTAGGGTTTGGGTTTGGGTTAGGGTTAGGGTTAGGGTTAGGGTTTGCGTTTGGGTTAGGATAAGGGTTGGGGTTAGGGTTTGGGTTAGGGTTAGGTTTAGATTTAGGGTTTGGGTTAAGGTTACGTTTAGGGTTAATGTTTGGGTTAGGGTTAGGGTTAGGGTTAGGGTTATGGTTAGGGTCTGGGTTAGGGTTAGGGTTAGGGTTAGGGTTAGGTTTAGGGTTAGGGTTTGCGTTTGGGTTCGGGTTAGGTTTAGGGTTTGCGTTTGTGTTAGGGTTAGGTTTACGGTTAATGTTTGTGTTAAGGTTAGGGTTAGGGTTAGGGTTTGGGTTTGGGTTAGGATTAGCGTTTGGGTTTGTGTTAGGGTTACTGTTAGGATTAAGGTTAGGGTTTAGGTTACGGTTAGCGTTAGGGTTTCGGTTTGGGTTTGGTTTAGGGTTAGGGTTGGGGTTAGGGTTAGTGTTAGGTTTAGGGTAAAATTTAGGTTAAGGTTAGGGTTAGGGTTTGGGTTAGGGTTAGGGTTAGGTTTAGGGTTAGGGTGTGCGTTTGGGTTAGGGTTAGGTTTATGGTTAGGGTTAGGTTTAGGGATAGAGTTATGGTTTGGGTTCTGGTTACGGTTAGGGTTTGGGTTAGGGTTAGGGTTGGATTAGTGTTTGGGTTTTGATTAGGGTTAGGTTTAGGGTTAGGATTTGGGTTTGGGTTAGGGTTAGCTTTTGGATTAGGGTGAGGTTTAGGGTTTGGGTTATTGTTAGGTTTAGGGTTAGGGTTAGGGTTTGGGGTTGGTTTAGGATTAGGTTTAGTGTTAAGTTTAGTGGTAGGGTTTGGGTGTGGGTTAGGGTTAGGGTTAGGGTTAGGGTGTGGGTTTGGATTAGGGATAGGATAAGGGTTAGTGTTAGGGTTAGTGTTTGGGTTAGGTTTAAGTTCAGGTTTAGTCTTAGGATTTAGGGTTATGGTTAGGGTTAGGGTTACGGTTAGGGTTAGGGTTGTGTTTAGGGATAGGGTTAGGTTTATGGGTTCGGTTAGAGTTAGGGTTAGGGTTAGGGTTAGGATTAGGTTAGGTTAGGGTTATGGTTAGGGTTAGGCTTAGGGTTTGGGTTAGGGTTAGGTTTAGGGTTAATGTTTGGGTTGGGTTAGGGTTAGGTATAGGGTTAGTGTTAGGTTAGGGTTAGGGATAGGGTTAGGGTTAAGGTTAGGATTAGGGTCAGGATTAGTAGAGGTAGTCGTTTTAGTAGAGGTCCTGTATGTGGAGGGCGTGGGCAGGGCCAGCTGGCCACACCACCTTCTTCCCTCCTCCTTCCATCTTCTCCTGGTTGCTTCTTTTTGCCAATCACTAGAACTTTGACCTAAAGTCAACTAAATCTCTCCAAACTGGTCACCCAAACAATAGAGCCTACCACCAATATCCTCTGTGTTTCAGCAACTCATCTGAGAGGGCTTTATCACCTAGCAACACCCTAAACAATGCTTTCCCAGGTCACTGCCTCTTGGAGTTCCAGAATCTTAGTCCAAGATTCTGTGACCTCAGCACTCGTGCCCACATCAGACACCAATGACAGGAGACTGACCAATAGCACTCTGCACTCACTTGCAAAGCTCTGCCTGTCTATCACAGCTTCAGAGCAGGTGCTCCTCCCCTGTTCAAGTCATGCCAAGGATGCTTCCCAGTCCTGCAGCTCTTGCCAGGATTGCACGTTGTTACCTCAATAACCAACCTCATTCTTTCTAGAAATTACCATATAATTGATATTGGATTCTTCATTACTATAAGCTACATTTGAATCAGAAAACTACTTTGGGCATCGTTCTCTATGAGGGAAAATAATTTCCTTTTTCATTATTGCTGAATCCAATCTTTGCTCTTAAAAAAGTACAACTCAAATCTTGGGGGTGCGGCAGGAGGATTATCCGTTCTAGGCTACCTTGGTATTAGGGTATGGTTTATGGTTAGCGTTAGGGTTAGAATTAGGGTTAGGGTTAGGTTTAGGGTTAGGGTTAGGGTTAGTGTTTGGGTTAGGGTTAGGGTTACTATTAGGGTTAGGGTTAGGGTTATGGTTTGTGTTAGGATTCGTGTTAGGGTTAGGGTTTGGGTTAACGTTAGGGTTAGGGTTAGGGTTAGGATTAGGATTTGGGTTAATATTAGGGTTAGGGTTTGCGTTTGGGTTAGGGTGAGGGTTAGGTTTAGGGTTAGGGTTAGTGTTAGGGTTAGGGTTAGGGTTTAGGTTAGGGTTAGGGTTTGGGTTTCCGTTTTGGTTTGGTTTAGGGTTGGGGTTGGGGTTAGGTTTAGGATTTGGGTTAGGCTTAGGTTAAGCGTTAGGGTTTGCGATAGGGTTGGGGTTTGGGTTAGGGTTAGGTTTAGGGTTAGGGTTAGGGTTAGGGTTAGCGTTTGGGTTAGGGTTAAGTTTAGTTTAAGGTTAGGGTTAGGATTTGGGTTAGGGTTAGTGTTAGGGTTAGGGTTAGGGTTTGGGTTTGGGTTAGGATTATGGTTTGTGTTAGGTTTTGGGTTAGGGTTAGGGTTAGGGTTAGGGTTAGGGTTTGGTTTAGGGTTAGGGTTTGGGTTAAGGTTAGCTTTAGCGTTAGTGTTAGGGTTAGGGTTTTGCTTTGGTTTGGGTTAGGGTTAGTGTTAGGTTTAGGGTTAGAGTTCGCGTTTGGGTAAGGGTTACTTTTTGCGTTAGGGTTAGGGTTAGGTTTAGGGTTAGGGTTAGTGTTAGTGTTTCCGTTTGGGTTAGGGTTAGGATTAGGGTTAGGGTTAGGGTTAGGGATTCGGTTAGGGTTAGGGTTTGGGTGAGGTTTAGGGTTAGGGTTAGGCTTAGGGTTTGGTTAGGAGTTAGGGTTTGGGTTAGGGTTAGGGTTAGGTTAGGGTTTGGTTTAGGGTTAGGGTTTGGGTTAAGGTTAGGTTTAGGGTTAGTGTTGGGGTTGGGGTTTTTTTTTTTTGGTTTGCGTTAGGGTTAGGGTTAGGGTTAGGGGTTAGGGGTTAGGCTTAGGGTTAGGGTTAGTGTTTGAGTTAGGGTTAGGGTTAGGGTTTGCGTTAGGTTTAGGGTTAGGGTTAGGGTTAAGGTTAGTATTTGAGTTTGTGTTAGGGTTAGGCTTAGGTTTAGGGTTAGGGTTACTGTTAGTGTTAGGGGTTAGAGTTTAGGCTTAGGGTTAGGGTTAGCGTTTGGTTTAGGGTTAGGTTTAGGGTTATGGTTAGGTCTTGTGTTAGGGTTAGGGTTAAGGTTAGGTTTTGGGTAAGTGTTAGAGTTAGGGTTACGTTAGGGTTCGGGTTTGGTTTGGGTTAGGGTTAGGGTTGTGGGTTAGGGTTAGGTTTAGGTTTAGGGTTAGGGTTAGGGTTAGGGGTTAGGGGTTAGGCTTAGGGTTAGGGTTAATGTTTGGGTTATGGTTAGGGTTAGGGTTTGAGTTAGGTTTAGGGTTAGGGTTAGGGTTAAGGTTAGGGTTAGTGTTTGGGTTAGGGTTAGGTTTAGGTTTAGGGTTAGGGTTTATGTTAGGGTTGGGGTTATGGGTTAGGCTTAGGTTTAGGGTTAGTGTTTGGGTTACGGTTAGGGTTAGGGTTTGGCTTAGGTTTAGGCTTAGGGTTAGTGTTAAGTTTAGGGTTAGGTTTTGGGTTTGGGTTAGGGTTAGGTTTAGGATTAGGCTTAGGGTTAGTGCTTGGGTTTGGGTTAGGATTATGGTTTGGGTTTGGGTTAGTGTTAGGATTAAGGTTAGGGTTAGAGTTAGGGTTGGTGTTTGGGTTAGGGTTAGGGTTAGGGTTACAGTGAGGGTTAGGGTTAGGGTTAGTGTTGGCTTTGGTTTGGAGTTAGGGTTTGGGTTAGGGTTAGGGTTAATGTTAGGGTTTGTGTTATGTTTAGGGTTAAGGTAAGATTTAGGGTTTGGGTTAGGGTTACGTTTAGTGTTAGGGTTTTAGTTCAGATTAGGGTTAGGGTTAGGGTTAGGGTTAGGGTTTGGTTTAGGGTTAGGATAAGGGAAAGGGTTAGGGTTAGGGTTAGTGTTAGGGTTAGTGTTAGGGTTAGGCTTAGGGTTAGGGTTAGGGATAGGTTTAGGGTTTGGTTTAGGTTTAGGTTTAGAGTTAGGTTTAGGGTTAGGGTTAGGGTTAGGGTTTAGAGGTTAGGCGTAGGGTTAGGGTTAGTGTTTGGGTTAGGGTTAGGGTTAGGGTTTGTGTTAGGTTTAGGGTTAGGGTTAGGTTTAAGGTTAGTATTTGGGTTTGTGTTAGGGTTAGGTTTAGGTTTAGGGTTAGGGTTAGGGTTAGGGTTAGGGTTAGGGGTTAGAGTTTAGGCTTAGGGTTAGGGTTAGTGTTTGGGTTAGGGTTAGGTTTAGGGTTATGGTTATGTCTTGGGTTAGGGTTAGGGTTAAGGTTAGGGTTTGGGTAAGTGTTAGGGTTAGGGTTAGTGTTAGTGTTCGGGTTTGGTTTGGGTTAGGGTTAGGGTTAGGTTTGTGGGTTAGGGTTAGGTTTAGGTTTAGGGTTAGGGTTAGTGTTAGGGTTAGGGTTAGGGTTTAGGTTAGGGTTAGGGTTTGGGTTTCCGTTTTGGTTTGGTTTAGGGTTGGGGTTGGGGTTAGGTTTAGGATTTGGGTTAGGCTTAGGTTTAGCGTTAGGGTTTGCGATAGGGTTGGGGTTTGGGTTAGGGTTAGGTTTAGGGTTAGGGTTAGGGTTAGGGTTAGCGTTTGGGTTAGGGTTAAGTTTAGTTTAAGGTTAGGGTTAGGATTTGGGTTAGGGTTAGTGTTAGGGTTAGGGTTAGGGTTTGGGTTTGGGTTAGGATTATGGTTTGTGTTAGGTTTTGGGTTAGGGTTAGGGTTGGGGGCAGGGTTGGGGTTGGGTTTGGGGTTAGGGTTTGGGTTAAGGTTAGCTTTAGCGTTAGTGTTAGGGTTAGGGTTTTGCTTTGGTTTGGGTTAGGGTTAGTGTTAGGTTTAGGGTTAGAGTTCGCGTTTGGGTAAGGGTTACTTTTTGCGTTAGGGTTAGGGTTAGGTTTAGGGTTAGGGTTAGTGTTAGTGTTTCCGTTTGGGTTAGGGTTAGGATTAGGGTTAGGGTTAGGGTTAGGGATTCGGTTAGGGTTAGGGTTTGGGTGAGGTTTAGGGTTAGGGTTAGGCTTAGGGTTTGGTTAGGAGTTAGGGTTTGGGTTAGGGTTAGGGTTAGGTTAGGGTTTGGTTTAGGGTTAGGGTTTGGGTTAAGGTTAGGTTTAGGGTTAGTGTTCGGGTTAGGGTTTTTTTTTTTGGTTTGCGTTAGGGTTAGGGTTAGGGTTAGGGGTTAGGGGTTAGGCTTAGGGTTAGGGTTAGTGTTTGAGTTAGGGTTAGGGTTAGGGTTTGCGTTAGGTTTAGGGTTAGGGTTAGGGTTAAGGTTAGTATTTGAGTTTGTGTTAGGGTTAGGCTTAGGTTTAGGGTTAGGGTTACTGTTAGTGTTAGGGGTTAGAGTTTAGGCTTAGGGTTAGGGTTAGCGTTTGGTTTAGGGTTAGGTTTAGGGTTATGGTTAGGTCTTGTGTTAGGGTTAGGGTTAAGGTTAGGTTTTGGGTAAGTGTTAGAGTTAGGGTTACGTTAGGGTTCGGGTTTGGTTTGGGTTAGGGTTAGGGTTGTGGGTTAGGGTTAGGTTTAGGTTTAGGGTTAGGGTTAGGGTTAGGGGTTAGGGGTTAGGCTTAGGGTTAGGGTTAATGTTTGGGTTATGGTTAGGGTTAGGGTTTGAGTTAGGTTTAGGGTTAGGGTTAGGGTTAAGGTTAGGGTTAGTGTTTGGGTTAGGGTTAGGTTTAGGTTTAGGGTTAGGGTTTATGTTAGGGTTGGGGTTATGGGTTAGGCTTAGGTTTAGGGTTAGTGTTTGGGTTACGGTTAGGGTTAGGGTTTGGCTTAGGTTTAGGCTTAGGGTTAGTGTTAAGTTTAGGGTTAGGTTTTGGGTTTGGGTTAGGGTTAGGTTTAGGATTAGGCTTAGGGTTAGTGCTTGGGTTTGGGTTAGGATTATGGTTTGGGTTTGGGTTAGTGTTAGGATTAAGGTTAGGGTTAGAGTTAGGGTTGGTGTTTGGGTTAGGGTTAGGGTTAGGGTTACAGTGAGGGTTAGGGTTAGGGTTAGTGTTGGCTTTGGTTTGGAGTTAGGGTTTGGGTTAGGGTTAGGGTTAATGTTAGGGTTTGTGTTATGTTTAGGGTTAAGGTAAGATTTAGGGTTTGGGTTAGGGTTACGTTTAGTGTTAGGGTTTTAGTTCAGATTAGGGTTAGGGTTAGGGTTAGGGTTAGGGTTTGGTTTAGGGTTAGGATAAGGGAAAGGGTTAGGGTTAGGGTTAGTGTTAGGGTTAGTGTTAGGGTTAGGCTTAGGGTTAGGGTTAGGGATAGGTTTAGGGTTTGGTTTAGGTTTAGGTTTAGAGTTAGGTTTAGGGTTAGGGTTAGGGTTAGGGTTTAGAGGTTAGGCGTAGGGTTAGGGTTAGTGTTTGGGTTAGGGTTAGGGTTAGGGTTTGTGTTAGGTTTAGGGTTAGGGTTAGGTTTAAGGTTAGTATTTGGGTTTGTGTTAGGGTTAGGTTTAGGTTTAGGGTTAGGGTTAGGGTTAGGGTTAGGGTTAGGGGTTAGAGTTTAGGCTTAGGGTTAGGGTTAGTGTTTGGGTTAGGGTTAGGTTTAGGGTTATGGTTATGTCTTGGGTTAGGGTTAGGGTTAAGGTTAGGGTTTGGGTAAGTGTTAGGGTTAGGGTTAGTGTTAGTGTTCGGGTTTGGTTTGGGTTAGGGTTAGGGTTAGGTTTGTGGGTTAGGGTTAGGTTTAGGTTTAGGGTTAGGGTTAGTGTTAGGGTTAGGGTTAGGGTTTAGGTTAGGGTTAGGGTTTGGGTTTCCGTTTTGGTTTGGTTTAGGGTTGGGGTTGGGGTTAGGTTTAGGATTTGGGTTAGGCTTAGGTTTAGCGTTAGGGTTTGCGATAGGGTTGGGGTTTGGGTTAGGGTTAGGTTTAGGGTTAGGGTTAGGGTTAGGGTTAGCGTTTGGGTTAGGGTTAAGTTTAGTTTAAGGTTAGGGTTAGGATTTGGGTTAGGGTTAGTGTTAGGGTTAGGGTTAGGGTTTGGGTTTGGGTTAGGATTATGGTTTGTGTTAGGTTTTGGGTTAGGGTTAGGGTTAGGGTTAGGGTTAGGGTTTGGTTTAGGGTTAGGGTTTGGGTTAAGGTTAGGTTTAGCGTTAGTGTTAGGGTTAGGGTTTTGCTTTGGTTTGGGTTAGGGTTAGTGTTAGGTTTAGGGTTAGAGTTCGCGTTTGGGTAAGGGTTACTTTTTGCGTTAGGGTTAGGGTTAGGTTTAGGGTTAGGGTTAGTGTTAGTGTTTCCGTTTGGGTTAGGGTTAGGATTAGGGTTAGGGTTAGGGTTAGGGATTCGGTTAGGGTTAGGGTTTGGGTGAGGTTTAGGGTTAGGGTTAGGCTTAGGGTTTGGTTAGGAGTTAGGGTTTGGGTTAGGGTTAGGGTTAGGTTAGGGTTTGGTTTAGGGTTAGGGTTTGGGTTAAGGTTAGGTTTAGGGTTAGTGTTCGGGTTAGGGTTTTTTTTTTTGGTTTGCGTTAGGGTTAGGGTTAGGGTTAGGGGTTAGGGGTTAGGCTTAGGGTTAGGGTTAGTGTTTGAGTTAGGGTTAGGGTTAGGGTTTGCGTTAGGTTTAGGGTTAGGGTTAGGGTTAAGGTTAGTATTTGAGTTTGTGTTAGGGTTAGGCTTAGGTTTAGGGTTAGGGTTACTGTTAGTGTTAGGGGTTAGAGTTTAGGCTTAGGGTTAGGGTTAGCGTTTGGTTTAGGGTTAGGTTTAGGGTTATGGTTAGGTCTTGTGTTAGGGTTAGGGTTAAGGTTAGGTTTTGGGTAAGTGTTAGAGTTAGGGTTACGTTAGGGTTCGGGTTTGGTTTGGGTTAGGGTTAGGGTTGTGGGTTAGGGTTAGGTTTAGGTTTAGGGTTAGGGTTAGGGTTAGGGGTTAGGGGTTAGGCTTAGGGTTAGGGTTAATGTTTGGGTTATGGTTAGGGTTAGGGTTTGAGTTAGGTTTAGGGTTAGGGTTAGGGTTAAGGTTAGGGTTAGTGTTTGGGTTAGGGTTAGGTTTAGGTTTAGGGTTAGGGTTTATGTTAGGGTTGGGGTTATGGGTTAGGCTTAGGTTTAGGGTTAGTGTTTGGGTTACGGTTAGGGTTAGGGTTTGGCTTAGGTTTAGGCTTAGGGTTAGTGTTAAGTTTAGGGTTAGGTTTTGGGTTTGGGTTAGGGTTAGGTTTAGGATTAGGCTTAGGGTTAGTGCTTGGGTTTGGGTTAGGATTATGGTTTGGGTTTGGGTTAGTGTTAGGATTAAGGTTAGGGTTAGAGTTAGGGTTGGTGTTTGGGTTAGGGTTAGGGTTAGGGTTACAGTGAGGGTTAGGGTTAGGGTTAGTGTTGGGCTTTGGTTTGGAGTTAGGGTTTGGGTTAGGGTTAGGGTTAATGTTAGGGTTTGTGTTATGTTTAGGGTTAAGGTAAGATTTAGGGTTTGGGTTAGGGTTACGTTTAGTGTTAGGGTTTTAGTTCAGATTAGGGTTAGGGTTAGGGTTAGGGTTAGGGTTTGGTTTAGGGTTAGGATAAGGGAAAGGGTTAGGGTTAGGGTTAGTGTTAGGGTTAGTGTTAGGGTTAGGCTTAGGGTTAGGGTTAGGGATAGGTTTAGGGTTTGGTTTAGGTTTAGGTTTAGAGTTAGGTTTAGGGTTAGGGTTAGGGTTAGGGTTTAGAGGTTAGGCGTAGGGTTAGGGTTAGTGTTTGGGTTAGGGTTAGGGTTAGGGTTTGTGTTAGGTTTAGGGTTAGGGTTAGGTTTAAGGTTAGTATTTGGGTTTGTGTTAGGGTTAGGTTTAGGTTTAGGGTTAGGGTTAGGGTTAGGGTTAGGGTTAGGGGTTAGAGTTTAGGCTTAGGGTTAGGGTTAGTGTTTGGGTTAGGGTTAGGTTTAGGGTTATGGTTATGTCTTGGGTTAGGGTTAGGGTTAAGGTTAGGGTTTGGGTAAGTGTTAGGGTTAGGGTTAGTGTTAGTGTTCGGGTTTGGTTTGGGTTAGGGTTAGGGTTAGGTTTGTGGGTTAGGGTTAGGTTTAGGTTTAGGGTTAGGGTTAGGGTTAGGGTTAGGGTTAGTGTTTGGGTTAGGCTTAGTGTTAGGTTTTGAGTTAGGTTTAGGGTCAGGGTTAGGGTTAAGGTTAGGGTTAGTGTTTGGGTTAGGGTTAGGTTTTGGTTTAGGGTTAGGGTTAATGTTAGTGTTGGGGTTATTGGTTAGGCTTATAGTTGGGGTTAGTGTTTGAGTTACGGTTAGGGTTAGGGTTTGGCTTAGGTATAGGGTTAGGGGTAAGTTTAGGGTTGGGGTTTGGGTTTGGGTTATTGTTAGGTTTAGGATTAGGCTTAGGGTTATTGTTTGGTTCTGGGTTAGGCTTAGGTTTAGGGTTAGAGTTAGGGTTGGGGTTTGTGTTAGATTTAGGAATAGGGTTAGGGTTTGTGTTAGGGTTAGGGTTAAGGTTAGGGTTAAGATTAGATTTAGTGTTTGGGTTAGGGTTAGGGTTAGAGTTAGTGTTAGGGTTTGGGTTTGGATTAGGGTTAGGATTAGGGTTTGTTTAGATTAGGGTTAATGTTGGGGTTAGGGTTAGGGTTTGGGTTTTGGTAAGTCTTAGGGTTAGGGTTAGGGTTAGGTTTTGCGTTTGGGTTTGGATTAGGCTTAGGTTTTGGGTATGAGTTAGGTTTAGGGTTAGGGTTAGGGTTAGGGTTTGGATTGGGTAAGGGTTACGGTTAAGGTTAGAGTTAGGGTTTTGTGTAGTGTTAGGTTTACGGTTAATGTTAGGGGTTAGGGGTTAGGCTTAGGGTTAGGGTTAGTTTTTGGGTTAGGGTTAGGGTTAGGGTTTGGGTTAGGGTTAAGTTTAGGGATATTGTTAGGTCTTGGGTTAGAGTTAGGTTTAGGGTGAGGGTTAGCGTTTGGTTTGGGTTAGGGTTAGGGTTAGGGTTGTGGTTAGGGTTAGGTTTAGGCTTAAGATTAGGGTTAGGGTTAGGGGTTAGGGGTTAGGCTTAGGGTTAGGGATAGTGTTTGGTTTAGGGTTAGGGTTAGGGTTTGAGTTAGGTTTAGGGTTAGGGTTAGGGTTAAGGTTATGGTTAGTGTTTGGGTTAGGGTTAGATTTAGGTTTAGGGTTAGGGTTAATGTTAGGGTTGGGGTTAGGAGTTAGGCTTAGGGTTAGGGTTAGTGTTTGGGTTAGGGTTAGGGTTAGGGTTAGGGTTTGGCTTAGGTTTAGGGTTAGGTTTAGGGTTAAGTTTAGGCTTAGGGTTAGTGTTTTGATTTGGGTTAGTCTTAGGTTTAGGCTTAGTGTTAGGGT
>JAJHUQ010000052.1:1722500-1727500 GCA_035773235.1 Eospalax fontanierii | reverse complement strand
GTGTTAGGCTTAGGGTTAGGGTTAGGTTTAGGGTTACGGTTAGAGTTTGGGTTAGGTTTAGGGCTGGGTTAGGGTTTGGGTTTGTGTTAGGGTTAGGGTTAGGGTTTGTGTTAGGGTTAGGTTTAGGGTTAGGGTTTGGTCTAGGGTTAGGTTTAGGGTTAGGGTTAATGTTTGGGTTAGTGTTAGGATTAGGTTTAGGGTTAGGGTTTGGATTAGGGTTAGGGTTAGGGTTAGGGTTAGGGTTAGGGTTAGGGTTAGTAGAGGTTAGGGTTAGGGTTAGGGTTAGGGTTAGGGTTAGGGTTAGGGTTAGTGTTAGGTTTAGGTTTAATGTTTGGTTTAGCGTTAGGGTTAGGGTTAGGGTTAGTAGAGGTAGGCTTTGTAGTAGAGGTCCTGTATGTGGAGGGTCTGGGCATGGCCAGGAGGCCACACCAACTTCTCCCCTCCTCCTCCCTCTTCTCCTGGCTGCTTCTTTTTGTCAAACACTAGATCTTTGACCTAAAGTCAACTAAATCTCTCCAAACTGGTCACCCAAACACTAGAGCCTACCACCAAGAAACCTCTGTGTTTCAGCAACTCATCTGAGAGGGCTTTATCACCTAGCAACACCCTAAACAATGCTTTGCCAGGTCAGTGCCTCTTGGACTTCCAGAATCTTAGTCCAAGAGTCTGTGACCTCAGCACTCCTGCTCACATCAGACACCAGTGACAGGAGACTGACCAATAGCACTCAGCACTCACTTGCAAAGCTCTGCCTGTCTATCATAGCTTCAGAGCAGGTGCTCCTCCCCTGGTCAAGTCATGCCAAGGTTGCTTCCCAGTCCTGCAGCTCTTGCCAGAATTGCACGTGGTTACCTAAATAACCAACCTAATTCTTTCTAGAAATTACCATATTATTGATATTGGCTTCTTAAGTACTATAAGCTACATTTGAATCAGAAAACTACTTTGGACATCGTTTTCTATGAGGGAAAATATTTTCCTTTTTCATTGTTGCTGAATCCAATCTTTGCTCTTAAAAAAGTACAACTCAACTCTTGGAGGTGAGGCAGGAGGATTATCAGTTCAAGTCTACCCTGGGATTAGGGTATGGGTTATGGTTACGGTTATGGTTAGGCTTAGGGTTAGAATTAGGGTTAGGGTTAGGTTTAGATTTAGGCTTAGGGTTAGGATTAGGGTTTGAGTTAGGGTTAGGGTTAGGTTTAGGGTTTCCGTTTGGGTTCGGGTGAGTGTTAGGGTTAGGGTTAGTGTTAGGATTAGGGTTTGGGTTTGGGTTAGGGTTAGCGTTAGGGTTAGGGTTAGGATTTAGGTTAGGTTTAGGGTGAGGGTTTGCGATAAGGTTAGGATTTGGATTAAGGTTAGGGTTAGGGTTAGGGTCAGGGTTACCGGTTGGGTTAGGGTTAAGTTAATGTTTAAGGTTAGGGTTAGGGTGTGGGTTAGGGTTAGGGTGAGGGTTAGGGGGTGCGTTTGGGTTAGGGTTAGGTTTAGGGTTAGGGTTAGGTTTAGGGATAGAATTATGGTTTGTGTTCTGGTTATGGTTAGGGTTTGGGTTAGGGTTAGGTTTTCGAGTTAGGGTTTGGGTTTGGGTTAGGGTTACGGATAGGGTTTGTGTTACGATTTGGTTTGCGTTAGGATTAGGGTTAGGGTTAGGGTTAGGGTTAGGGTTAGGGTTTGTGTTAGGGTTAGGGTTATGGTTAGGGTTTGGGTTATGGTTAGGTTTAGGATTAGGGTTATGGTTTGGGTGAGGGTTACAGTTAGATTTTGGGTTTGGGTTGGGGTGTGGGTTAGGTTTAGGGTTAGGTTTTGGGTTAGGGTTAGGGTTAGGGTTTGGGTTATTGTTAGGGTTAGGGTTAGGTTAGTGTTTGGGTTTGGGTTAGGGTTAGGGTTAGAGTTATGGTTTGGTTTAGGGTTACGGTTAGTGTTAGGGTTTGGGTTAGGGTTAGAGTTAGGGTTAGGGTTAGGGTGTGCATTTGGGTTAGGGTTAGTTTTAGGGTTAGGGTTAGGTTTAGGGATAGTGTTATGGTTTGGATTCTGCTTATGGTTAGGTTTTGGGTTAGGGTTAGGTTTAGGTTTAGGGGTTGGTTTTGGGTTAGGATTAGGGTTAGGGTTACGATTTGGGTTTGGGTTAGGGTTAGGGTTTGTGTTAGGGTTAGGTTTAGGGTTAGGGTTTGGGTTAGGGTTCGGTTTAGGGTTAAAGTTTGGGTTAGCTTTAGGGTTAGGGTTTGGGTTAGAGTTAGGGTTATGGTTATGGTTAGGGTTTGGGTTAGGGTTAGGTTTAGGGTTAGGCTTTGGGTTAGGGTTAGGGTTAGGGTTAATGTTTGGCTTAGGGTTAGGGTTAGGGTTACGTATAGGCTTAGGGTTTGGTTTAGTGTTAGGTTTAGTGTTAGGGTTAGGGTTAGTGTTAGGGTTACGGTTAGAGTTTGGGTTATGTTTAAAGTTAGGGTTAGGGTTAGTGTTAGGGTTAGGGTTAGCGTTTGGGTTATGGTTAAGTTTAGTTTTAGGTTAGGGTTAGGGTTTTGTTTAGGGTTAGGGTTAGGGTTAGGGTTAGGGTTAGGGTGTGCGTTTGGGTGAGGGTTAGGTTTAGGGTTAGGGTTATGTTTAGCGATAGAGTTATGGTTTGGGTTATGGTTATGGTTAGGGTTTGGGTTAGGGTTAGCTTTAGGGTTTGGTTTTGGATTAGGGTTAGGGTTCGGGTTAGTGTTAGGGTTTGGTTTGGGGTAGTGTTAGGGTTAGGGTCAGGGTTTGGTTGGGGTTAGGGTTCGGGTTACAGTTTGGGTTTGGGTTAGGGTTAGGGTTAGGGTTAGGGTTAGGGTTGGGGTTTGTGTTAGGTTTAGGGTTAGGGTTAGGGGTTGTGTTAGGGTTAGGGTTTGGGTTAGGGTTTGGGTTAGGGTTAGGGTTAGGGTTAGGATTAGGGTTATGGTTTGGGTTAGGGTTAGGGTTAGGGTTTGGGTTTGGGTTAGGGTTAGGTTTTGTGTTAGGGTTAGGTTTAAGGTTAGGGTTTCGGTTACGGTTAGGTTTACGGTTAGGGTTTGAGTTATTTTTAGGCTTATGTTTAGGGTTAGGTTTAGGGTTAGGGTTAGGGTTTGGGTTAGTGTCAGTTTTAGGGTTAGGGTTAGGGTTAGGGTTAGGGTTACGGTTAGAGTTTGGTTAGGGTTAGGGTTTGTGTTAGGGTTAGGTTTAGGGTTAGGGTTTGGGCTAGGGTTAGGGTTAGGGTTTGGGCTAGGGTTAGGTTTAGTGTTACGGTTTGTGTTAGGGTTAGGTTTAGGGTTAGGGTTTGTGTTTAGGGTCAGGGTTAGGGTTAGGGTTAAGGTTTGGGTTATGGTTAGGGTTAGGCTTAGGGTTAGGGTTAGGCTTAGGTTTAGGTTTAATGTTTGGGTTAGTGTTAGGGTTAGGTAAAGGGTTAGTGTTAGGTTAGGTTTAGGGTTAGGTTTAGAGTTAGGGTTAGGGTTAGTAGAGGTAGGCTTTGTAGTAGAGGTCCTGTATGTGGAGGGCCTGTGCAGGGCCAGCAGGCCACACTACCTTCTCCCCTCCTCCTCCCATCTTCTCCTGGCTGCTTCTGTTTGTCAAACACTAGAACTTTGACCTAAAGTCAACTAAATCTCTCCAAACTGGTCACCCAAACACTAGAGCCTACCACCAAGAAACCTCTGTGATTCAGCTACTCATCTGAGAGGGCTTTGTCACCTAGCAAAACCCTAAACAATGTTTGCCTGGTCACTGCCTCTTGGAGTTCCAGAATCTTAGTCCAAGATTCTGTGACCTCAGCACTCCTGCCCACATCAGACACCAATGACAGGAGACTGACCAATAGCACTCAGCACTCACTTGCAGAGATCTGCCTGTCTATCATAGCTTCAGAGCTGGTGCTCCTCCCCTCGTCAAGTCATGCCAAGTTTGCTTCCCAGTCCTGCAGCTCTTGCCAGGATTGCACGTGGTTACATAAATAACCAACCTCATTCTTTCTAGAAATTACCATATTATTGATATTGGATTCTTAAGTACTATAAGATACATATGAATCAGAAAACTACTTTGGACATCGTTTTCTATGAGGGAAAATATTTTCCTTTTTCATTGTTGCTGAATCCAATCTTTGCTCTTAAAAAAGTACAACTCAACTCTTGGGGGTGAGGCAGGAGTATTATCAGTTCAAGGCTACCCTGGGATTAGGGTATGTGTTATGGTTATGGTTAGGTTTAGGGTTAGGGTTAGAATTAGGGTTAGAGTTAGGTTTAGATTTAGGGTTAGGGTTAGTGTTTGGGTTAGGATTAGGTTTAGGGTTAAGGTTACGATTACGATTAGGGTTATGGTTTGGGTTAGGGTTAGGGTTAGGTTTAGGATTAGAGTTAGGGTTTGAGTTAGGGTTAGGGTTAGGTTTAGGGTTTCCGTTTGGGTTAGGGTGAGTATTAGGGTTAGGGTTAGGGTTAGTATTAGGATTAGGGTTTGGGTTTGGGTTTGGGTTAGGATTAGGGTTAGGGTTAGGGTAAGGATTAGGGTTAGGTTTAGGGTTAGGGTTAGCGTTTGGGTTATGATTAGGTTTAGGGTTAGGTATAGGGTTTGGGTTAGGGTTAGGGTTAGGGTGTGCTTTTGGGTTAGGGTTAGGTTTAGGGTTAGAGTTAGGTTTAGGGTAGAGTTATGGTTTGGGTTCTAATTATGGTTAGGGTTTGGGTTAGGGTTAGGGTTACGGGTTGGGTTTGGGTTAAGGTTAGGGTTAGGGTTAGGGTTTGGGTTTATGTTTGGGTTAGGGTTAGGTTTAGGGTTATGGTTTGGGTTTGGGTTACGATTAGGGTTAGGGTTAGGATTAGGGTTTGCATTACGGTTAGGGTGAGGCATAGGATATTTGTTTGGGTTAGGGTTAGGTTTAGTGTTAGGGTTTGGGTTAGGGTTAGGTTTAGGGTTAATGTTTGGATTAGCTTTAGGGTTAAGGTTTGGATTAGGGTTAGGGTTATGGTTATGTTTAGGGTTTGGGTTAGGGTTAGGGTTAGGATTAGGGTTAGGGTTAG
>JAJHUQ010000052.1:1710000-1720000 GCA_035773235.1 Eospalax fontanierii | reverse complement strand
AGGTCACTGCCTCTTGGAGTTCCAGAAGCTTAGTCCAAGATTCTGTGACCTCAGCACTCCTGCCCACATCAGACACCAATGACAGGAGACTGACCAATAGCACTCTGCACTCACTTGCAAAGCTCTGCCTGTCTATCACAGCTTCAGAGCAGGTGCTCCTCCCCTGTTCAAGTCATGGCAAGGTTGCTTCCCAGTTCTGCAGCTCTTGCCTGGATTGCACGTTGTTACCTCAATAACCAACCTCATTCTTTCTAGAAATTACCATATAATTGATATTGGATTCTTCAGTACTATAAGCTACATTTGAATCAGAAAACTACTTTGGGCATCGTTCTCTATGAGGGAAAATAATTTCCTTTTTCATTATTGCTGAATCCAATCTTTGCTCTTAAAAAAGTACAACTCAAATCTTGGGGGTGCGGCAGGAGGATTATCCGTTCTAGGCCACCTTGGTATTAGGGTATGGTTTATGGTTAGCGTTAGGGTTAGAATTAGGGTTAGGGTTAGGTTTAGGGTTAGGGTTAGGGTTAGGGTTAGTGTTTGGGTTAGGGTTAGGGTTACTATTAGGGTTAGGGTTAGGGTTATGGTTTGTGTTAGGATTCGTGTTAGGGTTAGGGTTTGTGTTAACGTTAGGGTTAGGGTTAGGGTTAGGATTAGGATTTGGGTTAATATTAGGGTTATGGTTAGGGTTTGCGTTTGGGTTAGGGTGAGGGTTTGTTTTAGGGTTAGGGTTAGTGTTAGGGTTAGGGTTGGGGTTTAGGTTAGGGTTATGGTTTGGGTTTCTGTTTCGGTTTGGTTTAGGGTTGGGGTTGGGGTTAGGTTTAGGATTTGGGTTAGGCTTAGTTTTAGCATTAGGGTTTGCGATAGGGTTGGGGTTTGGGTTAGGGTTAGGTTTAGGGTTAGGGTTAGGGTTAGGTTTAGCGTTTGGGTTAGGGTTAAGGTTAGCATTAGGGTCTGGGTTAGTAGAGGTAGTCGTTTTAGTAGAGGTCCTGTATGTGGAGGGCCTGGGCAGGGCCAGCTGGCCACACCACCTTCTTCCCTCCTCCTCCCATCTTCTCGTGGTTGCTTCTTTTTGTCAATCACTAGAACTTTGACCTAAAGTCAACTAAATCTCTCCAAACTGGTCACCCAAACAATAGAGCCTACCACCAAGAAACCTCTGTGTTTCAGCAAGTCATCTGAGAGGGCTTTGTCACCTAGCAACACTCTAAACAATGCTTTGCTAGGTCACTGCCTCTTGGAGTTCCAGAATCTTAGTCCAAGATTCTGTGACCTCAGCACTCCTGCCCATATCAGACACCAATGACAGGAGACTGACCAATAGCACTCTGCACTCACTTGCAAAGCTCTGCCTGTCTATCACAGCTTCAGAGCAGGTGCTCCTCCCCTGTTCAAGTCATGAAAGGTTGCTTCCCAGTCCTGCAGCTCTTGCCAGGATTGTACGTTGTTACCTCAATAACCAACCTCATTCTTTCTAGAAATTACCACAGTATTGATATTGGATTTTTCAGTACTATAACCTCATTTGAATCAGAAAACTACTTTGGGCATCGTTCTCTGTGAGGGAAAATATTTTACTTTTTCATTGTTGCTGAATCCAATCTTTGCTCTTAAAAAAGTACAAATCAAGTCTTGGGGGTGAGGCAGGAGGATTATCTGTTCTAGGATACCCTGGGATTAGGGTATGGTTTATGGTTATGGTTAGGGTTAGATTTAGGTTTAGGGTTATGTTTAAGTTTAGGGTTAGGGTTAGTGTTTGGGTTAGGTTTCGGGTTAGGGTTAGGGTTAGTGTTATGGTTTGGGTTAGGGTTAGGGTTAGGATTAGGGTAGGTTTAGGGTTTGGGTTTGGGTTAGGGTTAGGGTTAGGGTTTGCGTTTGGGTTAGGATAAGGGTTGGGGTTAGGGTTTGGGTTAGGGTTAGGTTTAGAGTTAGGGTTTGTGTTAAGGTTACGTTTAGGGTTAATGTTTGGGTTAGGGTTAGGGTTAGGGTTAGGGTTATGGTTAGGGTCTGGGTTAGGGTTAGGGTTAGGGTTAGGGTTAGGGTTAGGGTTAGGGTTTGCATTTGGGTTCGGGTTAGGTTTAGGGTTTGCGTTTGTGTTAGGGTTAGGTTTAGGGTTAATGTTTGTGCTAAGGCTAGGGTTAGGGTTAGGGTTTGGGTTTGGGTTAGGAGTAGCGTTTGGGTTTGGGTGAGGGTTACTGTTAGGATTAAGGTCAGGGTTTAGGTTACGGTTAGCATTAGGGTTTCGGTTTGGGTTTGGTTTAGGGTTAGGGTTGGGGTTAGGGTTAGTGTTTGGGTTAAGATAAAATTTAGGTTAAGGTTAGGGTTAGGGTTTGGGTTAGGGTTAGGGTTAGGTTTAGGGTTAGGGTGTGCGTTTGGGTTAGGGTTAGGTTTATGGTTAGGGTTAGGTTTAGGGATAGAGTTATGGTTTGGGTTCTGGTTACGGTTAGGGTTTGGGTTAGGGTTAGGGTTAGGATTAGTGTTTGGGTTTTGATTAGGGTTAGGTTTAGGGTTAGGATTTGGGTTTGGGTTAGGGTTAGCTTTTGGATTAGGGTGAGGTTTAGGGTTTGGGTTATTGTTAGGTTTAGGGTTAGGGTTAGGGTTTGGGTTTGGGTTAGGATTAGGTTTAGTGTTAAGTTTAGTGTTAGGGTTTGGGTTTGGTTTAGGGTTAGGGTTAGGGTTAGGGTGTGGGATTGGATTAGGGTTAGGGTTAGGGTTAGTGTTAGGGATAGTGTTTGGGTTAGGTTTAAGTTCAGGTTTAGTCTTAGGATTTAGGGTTAGGGTTAGGGTTAGGGTTACGGTTAGGGTTAGGGTTGTGTTTAGGGATAGGGTTAGGTTTATGGGTTCGGTTAGAGTTAGGGTTAGGGTTAGGGTTAGGATTAGGTTAGGTTAGGGTTATGGTTAGGGTTAGGCTTAGGGTTTGGGTTAGGGTTAGGTTTAGGGTTAATGTTTGGGTTGGGTTAGGGTTAGGTATAGGGTTAGTGTTAGGTTAGGGTTAGGGATAGGGTTAGGGTTAAGGTTAGGATTAGGGTCAGGATTAGTAGAGGTAGTCGTTTTAGTAGAGGTCCTGTATGTGGAGGGCGTGGGCAGGGCCAGCTGGCCACACCACCTTCTTCCCTCCTCCTCCCATCTTCTCCTGGTTGCTTCTTTTTGCCAATCACTAGAACTTTGACCTAAAGTCAACTAAATCTCTCCAAACTGGTCACCCAAACAATAGAGCCTACCACCAATATCCTCTGTGTTTCAGCAACTCATCTGAGAGGGCTTTATCACCTAGCAACACCCTAAACAATGCTTTCCCAGGTCACTGCCTCTTGGAGTTCCAGAATCTTAGTCCAAGATTCTGTGACCTCAGCACTCCTGCCCACATCAGACACCAATGACAGGAGACTGACCAATAGCACTCTGCACTCACTTGCAAAGCTCTGCCTGTCTATCATAGCTTCAGAGCAGGTGCTCCTCCCCTGTTCAAGTCATGCCAAGGATGCTTCCCAGTCCTGCAGCTCTTGCCAGGATTGCACGTTGTTACCTCAATAACCAACCTCATTCTTTCTAGAAATTACCATATAATTGATATTGGATTCTTCAGTACTATAAGCTACATTTGAATCAGAAAACTACTTTGGGCATCGTTCTCTATGAGGGAAAATAATTTCCTTTTTCATTATTGCTGAATCCAATCTTTGCTCTTAAAAAAGTACAACTCAAATCTTGGGGGTGCGGCAGGAGGATTATCCGTTCTAGGCTACCTTGGTATTAGGGTATGGTTTATGGTTAGCGTTAGGGTTAGAATTAGGGTTAGGGTTAGGTTTAGGGTTAGGGTTAGGTTTAGTGTTTGGGTTAGGGTTAGGGTTACTATTAGGGTTAGGGTTAGGGTTATGGTTTGTGTTAGGATTCGTGTTAGGGTTAGGGTTTGGGTTAACGTTAGGGTTAGGGTTAGGTTTAGGATTAGGATTTGGGTTAATATTAGGGTTAGGGTTTGCGTTTGGGTTTGGGTTAGGGTTAGGTTTAGGGTTAGAGTTAGTGTTAGGGTTAGGGTTAGGGTTTAGGTTAGGGTTAGGGTTTGGGTTTCCGTTTTGGTTTGGTTTAGGGTTGGGGTTGGGGTTAGGTTTAGGATTTGGGTTAGGCTTAGGTTCAGCGTTAGGGTTTGTGATAGGGTTGGGGTTAGGGTTAGGGTTAGGTTTAGGGTTAGGGTTAGGGTTAGGGTTTGCGTTTGGGTTAGGGTTAAGTTTAGTTTAAGGTTAGGGTTAGGATTTGGGTTAGGGTTAGTGTTAGGGTTAGGGTTAGGGTTTGGGTTTGGGTTAGGATTATGGTTTGGGTAAGGTTTTGGGTTAGGGTTAGGGTTAGGGTTAGGGTTAGGGTTTGGTTTAGGGTTAGGGTTTGGGTTAAGGTTAGGTTTAGCGTTAGTGTTAGGGTTAGGGTTTTGCTTTGGTTTGGGTTAGGGTTAGTGTTAGGTTTAGGGTCAGAGTTCGCGTTTGGGTAAGGGTTACTTTTTGGGTTAGGGTTAGGGTTAGGGTTAGGGTTAGGGTTAGTGTTAGTGTTTCCGTCTGGGTTAGGGTTAGGATTAGGGTTAGGGTTAGGGTTAGGGATTCGGTTAGAGTTAGGGTTTGGGTGAGGTTTAGGGTTAAGGTTAGGCTTAGGGTTTGGTTAGGAGTTAGGGTTTGGGTTAGGGTTAGGGTTAGGTTAGGGTTTGGTTTAGGGTTAGGGTTTGGGTTAAGGTTAGGTTTAGGGTTAGTGTTAGGGTTACGGTTTTTTTTTTTGGTTTGCGTTAGGGTTAGGGTTAGGGTTAGGGGTTAGGGGTTAGGCTTAGGGTTAGGGTTAGTGTTTGAGTTAGGGTTAGGGTTAGGGTTTGCGTTAGGTTTAGGGTTAGGGTTAGGGTTAAGGTTAGTATTTGGGTTTGTGTTAGGGTTAGGCTTAGGTTTAGGGTTAGGGTTACTGTTAGTGTTAGGGGTTAGAGTTTAGGCTTAGGGTTAGGGTCAGCGTTTGGTTTAGGGTTAGGTTTAGGGTTATGGTTAGGTCTTGTGTTAGGGTTAGGGTTAAGGTTAGGTTTTGGGTAAGTGTTAGAGTTAGGGTTACGTTAGGGTTCGGGTTTGGTTTGGGTTAGGGTTAGGGTTGTGGGTTAGGGTTAGGTTTAGGTTTAGGGTTAGGGTTAGGGTTAGGGGTTAGGGGTTAGGCTTAGGGTTAGGGTTAGTGTTTGGGTTAGGGTTAGGGTTAGGGTTTGAGTTAGGTTTAGGGTTAGGGTTAGGGTTAAGGTTAGGGTTAGTGTTTGGGTTAGGGTTAGGTTTAGGTTTAGGGTTAGGGTTTATGTTAGGGTTGGGGTTATGGGTTAGGCTTAGGTTTAGGGTTAGTGTTTGGGTTACGGTTACGGTTAGGGTTTGGCTTAGGTTTAGGGTTAGGGTTAGGGTTAAGTTTAGGGTTAGGTTTTGGGTTTGGGTTAGGGTTAGATTTAGGATTAGGCTTAGGGTTTGTGCTTGGGTTTGGGTTAGGCTTAGGTTTAGGGTTACGGTTAGGGTTGGGGTTTGGGTTCGATTTAGGGTTAGGGTTAGGGTTAGGGTTTGTGTTAGAGTTAGGGTTAAGTTTAGGGTTAAGATTAGATTTAGTGTTTTTGTTAGGGTTAGGGTTAGAATTAAGGATAAGGTTTATGTTTGGATTAGGGTTAGGATTAGGGTTTGTTCAGATTAGGGTTAATGTTGGGGTTAGGGTTAGGGTTTGGGTTTGGGTAAGTCTTTGGGATAGGGTTAGGGTTAGGGTTTGCTTTTGGGTTTGGATTAGGGTTAGGTTTTGGGTTAGAGTTTGGTTTATTGTTAGGGTTAGGGTTAGGGTTTGTTTTGGGTAAGGGTTACGGTTAAGGTTAGAGTTAGGGTTTGGTGTAGGGTTAGGTTTACGGTTAGTGTTAGGTTTGGGTTTGGATTAGGGCTAGGATTGGGGTTTGGGTTTGGATTAGGGTTAGGGTTAGGGTTAGGATTATGGTTTGGGTTTGGGTTAGTGTTAGGATTAAGGTTAGGGTTAGAGTTAGGGTTGGTGTTTGGGTTAGGGTTAGGGTTAGGGTTACAGTGAGGGTTAGGGTTAGGGTTAGGGTTTGATTTGGGTTAGGGTTATGGTTATGGTTAGGGTTAGGGTTAGGGTTAGGGATAGAGTTTGGCTTGGGTTAGGGTTTCTGTTAGTGTTAGGGTTAGGTTTAGGATTTGGGTTAGAGTTGGGTTCAGGGATAGGGTTAGGTTTATGGTATGGGTTAGGGTTAGGGTAAGGGTTAGGATTAGGCTGAGGGTTAGTGTTTGTGTTTGGGTTAGGGTTAGGTTTAGGTTTAAGGTTAGGTTTAGGTTTAGGGTTAGGGTGGCGTGAGGGTTAGGATTAGAGTAAAGGTTTGCGTTGGGGTTTGGGTTAGGGTCAGTGTTAGGTTTTTTAATAGGGTTAGAGTTAGGGTTAGGATTAAGGTTAGATTTAGCGTTTCGGTTACGTTTAGGGTTAGAGTTGGGGTGATGGTTAGGGTTTGGATTAGGTTTAGGATAAGGGTTTGGGTTTGGGTTAGTGTTAATGTTAGGTTTAGGATTATGTTTGGGTTTGGGTGAGTGTTAGGGTTAGGGTTAGTTTTAGGGTTAGGGTTTGGGTTAGGGTTAGGGTTAGGGTTAGGGTTTGGTTTAGGGTTACGGTTTGGGTTAAGGTTAGGTTTAGGGTTAGTGTTAGGGTTAGGGTTTTGGTTTGGTTTGGGTTAGGGTTAGTGTTAGGTTTAGGGGTAGAGTTCGCGTTTGGGTTATTGTTACTTTTTGGGTTAGGGTTAGGGTTAGGTTTAGGGTTAGGGTTAGTGTTAGGGTTTGGGTTTGGGTTAGGGTTAGGCTTAGGGTTAGGGTTAGGGTTAGGGATTCCGTTAGGGTTAGGGTATGGGTGAGGGTTAGGGTTAGGGTTAGGGTTAGGGTTTGGTTTGGAGTTAGGGTTTGGATTAGGGTTAGGGTTAGTGTGAGAGTTAGGGTTAGGGTTAATGTTAGGGTTTGTGTTAGGTTTAGGGTTAGGGTAAGTTTTAGCGTTTGGGTTAGCGTTAGGGTTTGGGTTAGGTTTAGGGTTAGGGTTACGGTTAAGGTTAGTATTTGGGTTTGTGTTAGGGTTAGGTCTAGGGTTAGGTTTAGGGGTAGGGTTAGGGTTAGGGTTAAGGGAAGGGTTAGGCTTAGGTTTTGGTTTAGGGTTAGGTTTAGGTTAAGTGTTTGTTTTAGGGTTAGGTTATGGTTATGTTTAGGGTGAGGAATAGGTCTAGGGTTAGGGTTAGTGTTAAGGTTAGAGTTAGGGTTTGGGTTAGGGCCAGGGTTAGGGTTAGTGTTAGGGTTTAGGTTTGGATTAGGGTTAGGATTATGGTTTGGGTTTGGGTTAGGGTTAGTGTTAGGGTTTGGGTTTGGGTTTGGGTTAGTGTAAGGGTTAAGGTTAGGGTTAGAGGTAGGGTTGGGTTTTGGGTTAGGGTTAGGGTTAGGGTTAGTGTTGGGCTTTGGTTTGGAGTTAGGGTTTGGGTTAGGGTTAGGGTTAGTGTGAGAGTTAGGGTTAGGGTTAATGTTAGGGTTTGTGTTATGTTTAGGGTTAAGGTAAGATTTAGGGTTTGGGTTAGGGTTACGTTTAGTGTTAGGGTTTTAGTTCAGATTAGGGTTAGGGTTAGGGTTAGGGTTAGGGTTAGGGTTTGGTTTAGGGTTAGGATAAGGGAAAGGGTTAGGGTTAGGGTTAGGGTTAGTGTTAGGGTTAGTGTTAGGGTTAGGCTTAGGGTTAGGGTTAGGGATAGGTTTAGGGTTTGGTTTAGGTTTAGGTTTAGAGTTAGGTTTAGGGTTAGGGTTAGGGTTAGGGTTTAGAGGTTAGGCTTAGGGTTAGGGTTAGTGTTTGGGTTAGGGTTAGGGTTAGGGTTTGTGTTAGGTTTAGGGTTAGGGTTAGGTTTAAGGTTAGTATTTGGGTTTGTGTTAGGATTAGGTTTAGGTTTAGGGTTAGGGTTAGGGTTAGGGTTAGGGGTTAGAGTTTAGGCTTAGGGTTAGGGTTAGTGTTTGGGTTAGGGTTAGGTTTAGGGTTATGGTTATGTCTTGGGTTAGGGTTAGGGTTAAGGTTAGGGTTTGGGTAAGTGTTAGGGTTAGGGTTAGTGTTAGGGTTCGGGTTTGGTTTGGGTTAGGGTTAGGGTTAGGTTTGTGGGTTAGGGTTAGGTTTATGTTTAGGGTTAGGGTTAGGGTTAGGGTAGGGGTTTGGGTTAGGCTTAGTGTTAGGGTTTGAGTTAGGTTTAGGGTCAGGGTTAGGGTTAAGGTTAGGGTTAGTTTTTATGTTAGGGTTAGGTTTTGGTTTAGGGTTAGGGTTAATGTTAGTGTTGGGGTTATGGGTTAGGCTTATGGTTGGGGTTAGTGTTTGGGTTACGGTTAGGGTTAGGGTTTGGCTTAGGTATAGGCTTAGGGTTAAGTTTAGGGTTGGGGTTTGGGTTTGGGTTATTGTTAGGTTTAGGATTAGGCTTAGGGTTATTGTTTGGTTCTGGGTTAGGCTTAGGTTTAGGGTTAGAGTTAGGGTTGGGGTTTGGGTTAGATTTAGGAATAGGGTTAGGGTTTGTGTTAGGGTTAGGGTTAAGGTTAGGGTTAAGATTAGATTTAGTGTTTGGGTTAGGGTTAGGGTTAGAGTTAGTGTTAGGGTTTGGGTTTGGATTAGGGTTAGGATTAGGGTTTGTTTAGATTAGGGTTAATGTTGGGGTTAGGGTTAGGGTTTGGGTTTTGGTAAGTCTTAGGGTTAGGGTTAGGGTTAGGTTTTGCGTTTGGGTTTGGATTAGGCTTAGGTTTTGGGTATGAGTTAGGTTTAGGGTTAGGGTTAGGGTTATGGTTTGGATTGGGTAAGGGTTACGGTTAAGGTTAGAGTTAGGGTTTTGTGTAGTGTTAGGTTTACGGTTAATGTTAGGGGTTAGGGGTTAGGCTTAGGGTTAGGGTTAGTTTTTGGGTTAGTGTTAGGGTTAGGGTTTGGGTTAGGTTTAGGGTTAGGGTTAAGGTTAGAGTTAGTTTTGGGTTAGGGTTCAGTTTAGGTTTAGGGTTAGGGTTAATGTTAGGGTTGGGGTTAGGGGTTAGGCTAAGGGTTAGGGTTAGGGTTAGTGTCTGGGTTAGGGTTAGGGTTAGGGTTTGGCTTAGGTTTAGGTTTAGGTTTAGGGTTAAGTTTAGTCTTAGGTTTAGTATTTTTTTTGGGATAGGCTTAGGTTTAGGGTTAGGGTTAGGTTTAGGGTTTGGGTTAGGGTTAAGTTTAGGATTAGGGTTTGTGTTAGGGTTAGGTTTAGGTTTAGGGTTAGTGTTAGGGTAGGGTTAGGGGTTAGAGGTTAGGCTTATGGTTAGGGTTAGTGTTTGGGTTAGGGTTAAGTTTAGGGATAGTGTTAGGTCTTGGGTTAGAGTTAGGGTTAGGGTGAGGGTTAGCGTTTGGTTTGGGTTAGGGTTAGGGTTAGGGTTGTGGTTAGGGTTAGGTTTAGGCTTAAGATTAGGGTTAGGGTTAGGGGTTAGGGGTTAGGCTTAGGGTTAGGGATAGTGATTGGTTTAGGGTTAGGGTTAGGGTTTGAGTTAGGTTAGGGTTAATGTTGGGGTTAGGGTTAGGGTTTGGGTTTTGGTAAGTCTTAGGGTTAGGGTTAGGGTTAGGTTTTGCGTTTGGGTTTGGATTAGGGTTAGGTTTTGGGTATGAGTTAGGTTTAGGGTTAAGGTTAGGGTTAGGGTTTGGATTGGGTAAGGGTTACGGTTAAGGTTAGAGTTAGGGTTTTGTGTAGTGTTACGTTTACGGTTAATGTTAGGGGTTAGGGGTTAGGCTTAGGGTTAGGGGTAGTTTTTGGGTTAGGGTTAGGGTTAGGGTTTGGGTTAGGTTCAGGGTTAGGGTTAAGGTTAGAGTTAGTGTTTGGGTTAGGGTTAGGTTTAGGTTTAGGGTTAGGGTTAATGTTAGGGTTGGGGTTAGGGGTTAGGCTAAGTGTTAGGGTTAGGGTTAGTGTCTGGGTTAGGGTTAGGGTTAGGGTTTGGCTTAGGTTTAGGTTAAGGTTTAGGGT
>JAJHUQ010000052.1:1692500-1705000 GCA_035773235.1 Eospalax fontanierii | reverse complement strand
GGATTAGGGTTAGGGTTAGTGTTAGTGTTAGGGTTAGGGTTTGAGTTAGGGTTAGGGTTAGGTTTAGGGTTTCCGTTTGGGTTAGGGTGAGTGTTAGGTTTAGGGTTAGGGTTATTGTTAGGATTAGGGTTTGAGTTTGGGTTAGGGTTAGTGTTAGGTTTAGGGTTAGGGTTTAGGTTAGGTTTAGGGTGAGGGTTTGCGATAAGTTTAGGATTTGAGTTAAGGTTAGGTTTAGGATTAGGGTTAGGGTTAGGGTTAGGGTTAGCGTGTGGGTTAGGGTTAAGTTTAGTTTAAGGTTAGGGTTAGGGTTTGGGTTAGGCTTAGGGTTAGGGTTAGGGTTAGGGTGTGCATTTGGGTTAGGGTTAGGTTTAGGGTTAGGGTTAGGTTTAGGGATAGAGTTATGGTTTGTGTTCTGGTTACGGTTAGGGTTTGGGTTAGGGTTAAGTTTAGGGTTAGGGTTTGGGTTTGGGTTAGGGTTAGGTTTAGTGTTAGGGTTGGTATTAGGGTTTGGTTTGCGTTAGGATTAGGGTTAGGGTTAGGGTTAGGGTTAGGGTTCTGGTTAGGGTTTGCGTTTGGGTTAGGGTTAGGGATAGGGTTTGGGTTAGGGTTAGGGTTAGGGTTAGGGTTAGGGTTAGGGTTTGTGTTAGGGTTAGGGTTAGGGTTAGGGTTAGTGTTAGGGTGTGCGTTTGTGTTAGCGTTAGGTTTAGGGTTAGGGTTAGGTTTAGGGATAGTGTTATGTTTTGGATTCTGGTTATGGTTAGGGTTTGGGTTAGGGTTAGGGTTAGGTTTAGGGTTTGGTTTTCGGGTAGGATTAGGGTTAGTGTTAGTGTTTGGGTTTGGGTTAGGGTTAGGGTTAGGGTTAGGGTTTGGGTTAGGGTTAGGTTTAGGGTTTGGGTTATTGTTAGGCTTAGGTTTAGGGTTACGGTTTGGGTTTGGGTTAGGGTTAGGGTTAGTGTTAAGTTCTGTGTTATGGTTTGGGTTTGGTTTAGGGTTAGGTATAGGGTTAGGGTCTGGGTTTGGATTAGAGTTAGGGTTAGGGTTAGTGTTAGGGTTAGGGTTTGGGTTAGGTTTATGTTCAGGTTTAGTGTGCCGGTTTAGGGTTAGGGTTAGGGTTAGGGTTTACGTTAGGTTTAGGGTGAGGGTTAGGGTTAGGGTTAGGGATAGGGTTTGGGTTTGGGTTAGGGTTAGGGTTAGGGTTAGGGTTAGGGTTAAGGTTAGGGTTTGGGTTAGGGTTAGGGTTAGGGTTAGGGTTTGGGTTTGCGTTAGGGTTAGGGTTAGAGTTAGGGTTTGGGTTAGGATTAGGGTTAGTGTTAGGGTTTGGGTTAGGGTTAGGGTTAGGGTTAGGGTTAGGTTCGGGTTAGGGTTTGTGTTAGGGTTAGGGTTAGGGTTAGTGTTACGGTCAGGGTTTGGGTTAGGGTTAGCGTTAGGGTTAGGTTGTTAGGGGTAGGGTTAGGGTTAGGGTTAGGGTTTGGATTAGAGTTAGGGTTAGGGTTAGGTTTAGGGTTTCCGTTAGGGTTAGGGTGAGGTTAGGGTTTGGGTTTGGATTAGGGTTAGTGTTAGAGTTAGGGTTTTGGTTAGGGTTAGGGTTAGGGTTTAGGTTAGGGTTAGGGTTAGTGTCAGGGTTTGGGTTAGGGTTAGGGTTAGGGTTAGGGTTAGGTTGTGTGTTTGGGTTAGGGTTAGGTTTAGGGTTAGGGTTAGGTTTAGGGATAGTGTTACGGTTTGGATTCTGGTTATGGTTAGGGTTTGGGTTAGGGTTAGGGTTAGGGTTAGGGTTTGGATTTGGGTTAGGATTAGGGTTAGGGTTAGGGTTTGTGTTTGGGTTAGGGTTAGGGTTAGGGTTAGGGTTTGGGTTAGGGTTAGTGTTAGGGTTTGGGTTATTGTTAAGGATATGGTCAGGGTTATTGTTTGGGTTTGCGTTAGGGTTAGGGTTAGTGTTAAGTTCAGTGTTAGGGTTTAGGTTTGGTTTAGGGTTAGATATAGGGTTAGTGTTTGGGTTTGGATTAGAGTTAGGGTTAGGGTTAGTGTTAGGGTTAGGTTTATGTTCAGGTTTAGTGTTCGGTTTTAGGGTTAGAGTTAGGGTCAGGTTTAGGGTTAAGGTTTGGGTTAGGGTTGTGTTTAGGGATAGAGTTAGGTTTATGGGTTCCGTTAGGGTTAGGGTTAGGTTTAGGGTTAGGATTTGGCTTAGGGTTAGTGTTTGGGTTTGGGATAGGGTTAGGGTTTCAGTAGGGTTAGGTTTAGTGTTAGGGTTAGGGTTTGGGTTTGGGTTAGGGTTAGGGTTTGTGATAGGGTTAGTTTTAGGGTTAGGGTTTGGGCTAGGGTTAGGTTTAGGGTTAGGGTTTGGGTTAGGGTTAGGTTTAGGGTTAATGTTTGGGGTAGATTTAGGGTTAGGGTTTGGGTTAGGGTTAGGGTTATGGTTATGGTAATGGTTTGGTTTAGGGTTAGGTTTAGGGTTAAGGTTTGGGTTAGGGTTAGGTTTAGGGTTAATGTTTGGGTTAGGGTTAGGGTTAGGTTTAGTGTTTGGGTTTTGGTTAGGGTTAGGGTTAGGGTTTGTGTTAGTGTTACATTTAGGGTTTGGGTTTCGACTAGGGTTAGGGTTAGGTTTAGGGTTAATGTTTGGGTTATGGTTAAGTTTAGGCTTAGGGTTAGGTTTAGGGTTAGGTTTAGGTTTAATGTTTGGGTTAGGGTTAGGGTTTGGTATAGGGTTAGTGTTAGGTTAGGTGTAGGATTAGGGTTAGTGTTAGGGTTAGGGTTAGCTTTAGGGTTAGTAGAGGTAGGCAATTAGGGTTAGTAGTTGTTGCTGAATCCAATCTTTGCTCTTAAAAAAGTACAACTCAAATCTTGGGGGTGAGGCAGGAGTATTATCAGTTCAAGGCTACCCTGGGATTAGTGTATGTGTTATGGTTATGGTTAGGTTTAGGGTTAGGGTTAGAATTAGGGTTAGGGTTAGGTTTAGGGTTAGGGTGTGCTTTTGGGTTAGGTTTAGGTTTAGGGTTAGAGTTAGGTTTAGGGTAGAGTTATGGTTTGGGGTCTAGGTATGGTTAGGGGGTGGGTTAAGGTTAGGGTTACGGGTTGGGTTTGGGTTAAGGTTAGGGTTAGGGTTAGGGTTTGGGTTTGGGTTTGGGTTAGGGTTAGGTTTAGGGTTATGGTTTGGGTTTGGTTTACGATTAGGATTAGGGTTAGGATTAGGGTTTGCGTTACGGTTAGGGTGAGGCATAGGGTTTGGGTTTGGGTTAGGGTTAGGTTTACTGTTAGGGTTTGGGTTAGGGTTAGGTTTAGGGTTAATGTTTGGATTAGCTTTAGGGTTAAGGTTTGGATTAGGGTTAGGGTTATGGTTATGTTTAGGGTTTGGGTTAGGGTTAGGGTTAGGATTAGTGTTAGGGTTAGGTTTAGGGTTAGGGTTACGGTGTGAGTTAGGATTAGGGTTATGGTTAGGGTTTCCGTTTGGGTTATGGTGAGTGTTAGGGTTAGGTTTAGGGTTAGGGTTAGTGTTAGGACTAGGGTTTGCGTTTGGGTTAGGGTTAGTGTTAGGGTTAGGGTTAGGGTTTAGGTTAGGTTTAGGGTCAGGGTTTGTGATAAGGTTAGGATTTTGGTTAAGGTTAGGGTTAGGATTAGGTTTAGGGTTAGGGTTAGGTTTAGCGTTAGGGTTTGGTTTTGGGTTAGGGTTAGGCTTAGGGTTTTGTTTAGGGTTATGGTTAGGGATAGGGTTTGGGTTTGGGTTAGGGTTAGGGTTAGAGTTAGGGTTTATGTTAGGGTTAGTGTTAGTGTTAGGGTTTGGGTTAGGGTTAGCGTTAGGTTTAGGGTTAGAGTTAGGGTTTGTGTTAGGGTTAGGGTTAGGGTTAGGGTTTGAGTTAGTGTTAGGTTTAGGTTTAGGGTTTCCGTTTGGGTTAGGGGGAGTATTAGCGTTAGGGTTAGGGTTAGTGTTAGGATTAGGGTTTGGGTTTGGGTTAGGGTTAGTGTTAGGGTTAGAGTTAGGGTTTAGGTTAGGTTTAGGGTGAGGGTTTGCGATAAGGTTAGGATTTGGGTTAGGGTTAGGGTTAGGTTTAGGGTTAGGGTTAGGGTTAGCGTTTGGGTTAGGGTTAGGTTTAGGGTTAGTTATAAGGTTTGGGTTAGGGTTAGGGTTAGGGTGTGCGTTTGGGTTAGGGTTGGGTTTAGGGTTAGAGTTAGGTTTAAGGTAGAGTTATGGTTTGGGTTCTAGTTACGGTTAGGGTTTGGGTTAGGGTTAGGGTTAGGGGTTGGGTTTGGGTTAAGGTTAGGGTTAGGGTTAGGGTTTGGGTTTGGGTTTGGGTTAGGGTTAGGTTTAGGGTTATGGTTTGGGTTTGGGTTAGGATTAGGGTTAGGGTTACGGTTAGGGTTTGGGTTACGGTTAGGGTTAGGCTTAGGGTTTGGGTTTGGGTTAGGATTAGGTTTAGGGTTAGGGTTTGGGTTAGGGTAAGGTTTAGAGTTAATGTTTGGATTAGCTTTAGGGTTAGGGTTTGGGTTAGGGCTAGGGTTATGGTTATGTTTAGGGTTTGGGTTAGGGTTAGGTTTAGGGTTAGGGTTTGGGTTAGGGTTAGGTTTAGGGGTAATGTTTGGGTTAGGGTTAGGGTTAGGGTTAGGTATAGGGTTACGGTTTAGTTTATTGTTAGGTTTAGTGTTAGGGTTAGGGTTCCGGTTAGGGTTATGGTTAGAGTTTGGGTTAGGTTTAGGGCTGGGTTAGGGTTTGGGTTTGTGTAAGGGTTAGGGTTAGGGTTTGTTTTAGGTTTAGGTTTAGGGTTTAGGTTAGATTTAGGGTGAGGGTTTGCGATAAAGTTAGGATTTGGGTTAGGGTTAGGGTTAGGATTAGGGTTAGGGTTAGGGTTAGGGTTAGCGTTTGGGTTAGGGTTAGGGTTTGGTATAGGGTTTGGGTTAGGGTTAGGGTTAGGGTGTGATTTTGGGTTAGGGTTAGGTTTAGGGTTAGGGTTAGGGTTAGGGTTAGGGTTAGGTTTAGCGGTTGGGTTAGGGTTAGGGTTTGGGTTTGGGTTAGGATTAGGTTTAGTGTTAGGGTTAGGGTTTGGGTTACGGTTAGGGTTAGGGTTAGAGTTAGGGTTTGGGTTTGGGTTAGGGTTAGGTTTAGGGTTAGGGTTTGGGTTAGGGTTAGGTTTCGGGTTAATGTTTGGATTAGATTTAGGGTTAGGGTTTGGTTAGGGTTAGGGTTATCGTTATGGTTAGGGTTTGGGTTAGGTTTAGGGTTAGGTATATGGTTAGGGTTTGGTTTAGTGTTTGGTTTTGTGTTAGGCTTAGCGTTAGGGTTAGGTTTAGGGTTACGGTTAGAGTTTGGGTTAGGTTTAGGGCTGGGTTAGGGTTTGGGTTTGTGTTAGGGTTAGGGTTAGGGTTTGTGTTAGGGTTAGGTTTAGGGTTAGGGTTTGGTCTAGGGTTAGGTTTAGGGTTAGGGTTAATGTTTGGGTTAGTGTTAGGATTAGGTTTAGGGTTAGGGTTTGGATTAGGGTTAGGGTTAGGGTTAGGGTTAGGGTTAGGGTTAGGGTTAGGGTTAGTAGAGGTTATGGTTAGGGTTAGGGTTAGGGTTAGGGTTAGGGTTAGGGTTAGGGTTAGGTTTAGGTTTAATGTTTGGTTTAGGGTTAGGGTTAGGGTTAGGGTTAGTAGAGGTAGGCTTTGTAGTAGAGGTCCTGTATGTGGAGGGTCTGGGCATGGCCAGGAGGCCACACCAACTTCTCCCCTCCTCCTCCCTCTTCTCCTGGCTGCTTCTTTTTGTCAAACACTAGATCTTTGACCTAAAGTCAACTAAATCTCTCCAAACTGGTCACCCAAACACTAGAGCCTACCACCAAGAAACCTCTGTGTTTCAGCAACTCATCTGAGAGGGCTTTATCACCTAGCAACACCCTAAACAATGCTTTGCCAGGTCACTGCCTCTTGGACTTCCAGAATCTTAGTCCAAGAGTCTGTGACCTCAGCACTCCTGCTCACATCAGACACCAGTGACAGGAGACTGACCAATAGCACTCAGCACTCACTTGCAAAGCTCTGCCTGTCTATCATAGCTTCAGAGCAGGTGCTCCTCCCCTGGTCAAGTCATGCCAAGGTTGCTTCCCAGTCCTGCAGCTCTTGCCAGAATTGCACGTGGTTACCTAAATAACCAACCTAATTCTTTCTAGAAATTACCATATTATTGATATTGGCTACTTAAGTACTATAAGCTACATTTGAATCAGAAAACTACTTTGGACATCGTTTTCTATGAGGGAAAATATTTTCCTTTTTCATTGTTGCTGAATCCAATCTTTGCTCTTAAAAAAGTACAACTCAACTCTTGGGTGTGAGGCAGGAGGATTATCAGTTCAAGTCTACCCTGGGATTAGGGTATGGGTTATGGTTACGGTTATGGTTAGGCTTAGGGTTAGAATTAGGGTTAGGGTTAGGTTTAGATTTAGGCTTAGGGTTAGGATTAGGGTTTGAGTTAGGGTTAGGGTTAGGTTTAGGGTTTCCGTTTGGGTTCGGGTGAGTGTTAGGGTTAGGGTTAGTGTTAGGATTAGGGTTTGGGTTTGGGTTAGGGTTAGCGTTAGGGTTAGGGTTAGGATTTAGGTTAGGTTTAGGATGAGGGTTTGCGATAAGGTTAGGATTTGGATTAAGGTTAGGGTTAGGGTTAGGGTCAGGGTTACCGTTTGGGTTAGGGTTAAGTTAATGTTTAAGGTTAGGGTTAGGGTTTGGGTTAGGGTTAGGGTTAGGGTTAGGGTGTGCGTTTGGGTTAGGGTTAGGTTTAGGGTTAGGGTTAGGTTTAGGGATAGAATTATGGTTTGTGTTCTGGTTATGGTTAGGGTTTGGGTTAGGGTTAGGTTTTCGAGTTAGGGTTTGGGTTTGGGTTAGGGTTAGAGTTAGGGTTAGGGTTAGTGTTAGGATTTGGTTTGCGTTAGGATTAGGGTTAGGGTTAGGGTTAGGGTTAGGGTTAGGGTTTGTGTTAGGGTTAGGGTTACGGTTAGGGTTTGGGTTATGGTTAGGTTTAGGATTAGGGTTATGGTTTGGGTGAGGGTTACAGTTAGATTTTGGGTTTGGGTTGGGGTGTGGGTTAGGTTTAGGGTTAGGTTTTGGGTTAGGGTTTGGGTTATTGTTAGGGTTAGGGTTAGGTTAGTGTTTGGGTTTGGGTTAGGGTTAGGGTTAGAGTTATGGTTTGGTTTAGAGTTACGGTTAGTGTTAGGGTTTGGGTTAGGGTTAGAGTTAGGGTTAGGGTTAGGGTGTGCATTTGGGTTAGGGTTAGTTTTAGGGTTAGGGTTAGGTTTAGGGATAGTGTTATGGTTTGGATTCTGCTTATGGTTAGGTTTTGGGTTAGGGTTAGGTTTAGGTTTAGGGTTTGGTTTTGGGTTAGGATTAGGGTTAGGGTTACGATTTGGGTTTGGGTTAGGGTTAGGGTTTGTGTTAGGGTTAGGTTTAGGGTTAGGGTTTGGGTTAGGGTTCGGTTTAGGGTTAAAGTTTGGGTTAGCTTTAGGGTTAGGGTTTGGGTTAGAGTTAGGGTTATGGTTATGGTTAGGGTTTGGGTTAGGGTTAGGTTTAGGGTTAGGCTTTGGGTTAGGGTTAGGGTTAGGGTTAATGTTTGGCTTAGGGTTAGGGTTAGGGTTACGTATAGGCTTAGGGTTTGGTTTAGTGTTAGGTTTAGTGTTAGGGTTAGGGTTAGTGTTAGGGTTACGGTTAGAGTTTGGGTTATGTTTAAAGTTAGGGTTAGGGTTTGTGTTAGAGTTAGGTTTAGGGTTAGGGTTTGGGCTAGGTTTAGGGTTAGGTTTAGGGTTAATGTTTGGGTTAGGGTTAGGATTAGGTTTAGGGTTACGGTTTCGGTTAGGGTTAGGGTTAGGTTTTGGGTTATGGTTAGGTTTAGGCTTAGGGTTTGGGTTAGGGTTAGGTTTCGGTTTAATGTTTGGGTTAGGGTTAGGGTTAGGGTTAGAGTTAGGGTTAGGGTTAGTAGAGGTAGGCGTTGTAGTAGAGGTCCTCTATGTGGAGGTCCTCTGTAAGGCCAGCAGGCCACACCACCTTCTTCCCTCCTCCTCCCATTTTCTCCTGGTTGCTTCTTTTTGTCAAACACTAGAACTTTGACCTAAAGTCTACTATAATCTCTCCAAACTGGTCACCCAAACATTAGAGCCTGCCACCAAGAAACCTCTGTGTTTCAGCAACTCATCTGAGAGGGCTTTGTCACCTAGCAACACCCTAAACAATGCTTTGTCAGGTCAATGCCTCTTGGAGTTCCAGAATCTTAGTCCAAGATTCTGTGACCTCAGCACTCCTGCCCACATCAGACACCAATGACAGGAGACTGACCAATAGCACTCTGGACTGACTTGCAAAGCTCTGCCTGTCTATCATAGCTTCAGAGCAGGTGCTCCTCCCATGGTCAAGTCATGCCAAGGTTGCTTCCCAGTCCTGCAGCTCTTGCCAGGATTGCACGTGGTTACCCAAATAACCAACCTCTTTCTTTCCAGAATTTACCATATTATTGATATTGGATTCTTAAGTATTATAAGATACATTTGAATCAGAAAACTACTTTGGTCATCGTTTTCTATGAGGGAAAATATTTTCCTTTTTCATTGTTGCTGAATCCAATCTTTGCTCTTAAAAAAGTACAACTCAACTCTTGGGGGTGAGGCAGGAAGATTATCAGTTCAAGGCTACCCTTGGATTAGGGTATGGATTATGGTTATGGTTATGGTTAGGGTTAGGGTTAGAATTAGGGTTACGGTTAGGTTTAGGATTAGGGTTTGGTTTAGTGTTTGGGTTAGGGTTAGGTTTAGGGTTAGGGATACGATTATGATTAGGGTTATGGTTTGGGTTAGGGTTAGGGTTAGGGTTAGGGTTTGAGTTAGGGTTAGGGTTAGGTTTAGGGTTTCCGTTTGGTATAGGGTGAGTGTTAGGGTTAGGGTTAGGGTTAGTGTTAGGATTAGGGTTTGGATTTGGGTTAGGGTTAGGGTTATGGTTAGGGTTAGGGTTTAGGTTAGGTTTAGGGTGAGGGGTTGTGATAAGTTTAGGATTTGGACTAAGGTTAGGGTTAGGATTAGGGTAAGGGTTAGGGTTTGCCTTAGGGTTAGGGTTAGGGTTAGGGTTAGTGTTAGGGTTTGTTTTGCGTTAGGATTAGGTTAGGGTTAGGGTTAGGATTAGGGTTAAGGTTTGGGTTAGGGTTAGGGTTAGGGTTAGGGTTAGGTTTAGGGTTAAAATTTGGGTTAGGGTTATTGTTAGTTTTAGGATTTGGGTTTGGGTTAGGGTTAGGGTTAGGGTTAGGGTTTGGGTTTTTTTAGGATTAGGTTTAGGGTTAGGGTTTGGGTTAGGGTTTGGGTTAGGTTTAGGGTTAGGGTTTGCGTTTGGGTTAGGGTGAGGGTTAGGTTTAGGGTTAGGGTTAGTGTTAGGATTAGGGTTTGGCTTTGGTTTAGGGTTACTGTTAGGGTTAGGGTTAGGGTTTAGGTTAGGGTTAGGGTTAGGGTTTCGGTTTGGGTTTGGTTTAGGTTTAGGGTTGGGGTTAGGTTTAGGATTTGGGTTAGGCTTACGTTTAGGGTTAGGGTTTGCAATAGGGTTACGGTTTGGGTTCGGGTTAGGGTTAGGATTAGGGTTAGGGTTAGGTTTTGGTTTAGGGTTAGCGTTTGGCTTAGTGTTAAGTTTAGTTTAAGGTTAGGGTTAGGATTTGGGTTAGGGTTAGGGTTAGTGTTAGGGTTTGGGTTTGGGTTAGGGTTACGGTTAGGTTTAGTGTTTGGGTTTGCGTTAGGGTTAGGGTTAAGGTTAGGGTTTGGGTTAGGTTTAGGGCTAGGGTTAGTGTTAGGGTTTGGATTAGGGTTAGGGTTTGGGTTTGGGTTATTGTTAAGTTTAGGGTTAGTGATAGGGTTTGGGTTTTGGTTAGGATTAGGGATTAGGGTTAGTGTTAAGTTTAGTGTTAGGGTTTGTGTTTGGTTTAGGGTTAGGGTTAGGGTTAGGGTGTGTGTTTGGATTACAGTTAGGTTTAGGGTTAGTGTTAGGGTTTGGTTTGGGTTAGGTTTAGATTCAGGTTTAGAGTTAGGGTTTAGGGTTAGGGTTAGGGTTAGGTTTACAGTTAGGTTTAGTGTTAGGGTTAGGGTTAAGTTTTGGGTTAGGGTGGTGTTTAGGGATAGGTTTATGTTTATGGGTTGGATTAGGGTTAGGGTTAGGGTTAGGGTTAGGATTCGGGTTACGTTAGGCTTAGGGTTAGGGTTAGTGTTAGGATTAGGTTTAGGCTTAGGGTTTGGATTAGGTTTAGGTTTATGGTTAATGTTTGGTTTAGGGTTAGGGTTAGGTATAGGGTTAGTGTTAGGTTACGTTTAGGGTTAGGGTTAGCGTTAGGATTAGGGTCAGGGTTAGTAGAGGTAGGCGTTTTAGTAGAGGTCCTGTATGTGGAGGGCCTGGGCAGGGCCAGCAGGCCACACCACCTTCTCCCTTCCTCCTCCCATCTTCTCCTGGCTGCTTCTTTTTGTCAATGACTAGAACTTTGACCTAAAGTCAACTAAATCTCTCCAAACTGGTCACCCAAACACTAGATCCTACCACCAAGGAACCTCTGCGTTTCAGCAACTCATCTGACAGGGCTTTGTCACCTAGCAACACCCTAAACAATGCTTTTCCAGGTTACTGCCTCTTGGAGTTCCAGAATCTTAATCCAAGATTCTGTGACCTCAGCACTCCTGCCCACATCAGACACCAATGACAGGAGACTGACCAATAGCTCTCAGCACTCAGTTGCAAAGCTCTGCCTGTCTATCACAGCTTCAGAGAAGGTGCTCCTTCCCTGGTCAAGTCATGCCAAGGTTGCTTCCCAGTCCTGCAGCTCTTGCCAGATTGCACGTGGTTACATAAATAACCAACGTAATTCTTTCTAGAAATTACCATATTATTGATATTGAATTCTTCAGTACTATAAGCTACATTTGAAACAGAAAACTACTTTGGGCATCGTTCTCTATGAGGGAAAATATTTTCCTTTTTCATTGTTGCTGAATCCAATCTTTGCTCTTAAAAAAGTACAACTCAAGCCTTGGGGGTGAGTCAGCAGGATTATCAGTTCAAGGCTACCCTGGGATTAGGGTATGGTTTATGGTTAGGGTTAGGGTTAGAATTAGGGTTAGGGTTAGGTTTAGGGTTACGGTTAGGGTTAGTGTTTGGTTTCGGGTTCGGGTTAGGGTTAGGGTTACGATTAGGTTTAGGGTTTGGATTTGGGTTATGGTTAGGGTTAGGATTAGGGTTATGGTTTGGGTTAGGGTTAGTGTTAGGGTTTGGGTTTGGGTTTGCGTTAGGGTTAGGGTTAGGGTTTGGGTTTGCGTTATTGTTTGGGTTAGTGTTTATGTTAGGGTTAGGGTTAGGGTTAGGGTTACAATTACGGTTTAGGTTATGGTTTGGTTTAGGGTTAGGGTTAGGATTAGGGTTAGGGTTAGGGTTTGGGTTAAAGTTAGGGTTAGGGTTAGGGTTAGGGTTAGGGTTTGCGTTTGGGTTAGGGTGAGTGTTAGGTTTAGGGCTAGGGTTAGTGTCAGGATTAGGGTTTGGGTTTGGGTGAGGGTTACTGTTAGGTTTAGGGTTAGGGTTTAGGTTAGGGTTAGGGTTAGGGTTTCGGTTTGGGTTTGGTTTAGGGTTAGAGTTGGGGTTAGTGTTAGGATTTGGGTTAGGCTTAGGTTTAGTGTTAGGGTTTGCGATAGGGTTAGGGTTTGGGTTAGGGTTAGTTTTAGGATTACGGTTAGTGTTAGGGTTAGGGTTAGCGTTTGGGTTATGGTTAAGTTTAGTTTTAGGTTAGGGTTAGGGTTTTGTTTAGGGTTAGGGTTAGGGTTAGGGTTAGGTTTAGGGTGTGCGTTTGGGTGAGGGTTAGGTTTAGGGTTAGGGTTATGTTTAGCGATAGAGTTATGGTTTGGGTTATGGTTATGGTTAGGGTTTGGGTTAGGGTTAGCTTTAGGGTTTGGTTTTGGATTAGGGTTAGGGTTCGGGTTAGTGTTAGGGTTTGGTTTGGGGTAGTGTTGGGTTAGGGTCAGGGTTTGGTTTGGGTTAGGGTTCGGGTTACAGTTTGGGTTTGGGTTAGGGTTAGGGTTAGGGTTAGGGTTTGGGTTGGGGTTTGTGTTAGGTTTAGGGTTAGGGTTAGGGGTTGTGTTAGGGTTAGGGTTTGGGTTAGGGTTAGGGTTTGGGTTAGGGTTAGGGTTAGGGTTAGGATTAGGGTTATGGTTTGGGTTAGGGTTAGGGTTAGGGTTTGGGTTTGGGTTAGGGTTAGGGTTAGGGTTAGGTTTTGTGTTAGGGTTAGGTTTAAGGTTAGGGTTTCGGTTACGGTTAGGTTTACGGTTAGGGTTTGAGTTATTTTTAGGTTTATGTTTAGGGTTAGGTTTAGGGTTAGGGTTAGGGTTTGGGTTAGTGTCAGTTTTAGGGTTAGGGTTAGGGTTAGGGTTAGGGTTACGGTTAGAGTTTGGTTAGGGTTAGGGTTTGTGTTAGGGTTAGGTTTAGGGTTAGGGTTTGGGCTAGGGTTAGGGTTAGGGTTTGGGCTAGGGTTAGGTTTAGTGTTACGGTTTGTG
>JAJHUQ010000052.1:1680000-1687500 GCA_035773235.1 Eospalax fontanierii | reverse complement strand
TTTAGGTTAGGGTTAGGGTTTGGGTTTCCGTTTCGGTTTGGTTTAGGGTTGGGGTTGGGGTTAGGTTTAGGATTTGGGTTAGGCTTAGTTTTAGCATTAGGTTTTGCGATAGGGTTGGGGTTTGGGTTAGGGTTAGGTTTAGGGTTAGGGTTAGGGTTAGGGTTAGCGTTTGGGTTAGGGTTAAGGTTAGGATTAGTGTCTGGGTTAGTAGAGGTAGTCGTTTTAGTAGAGGTCCTGTATGTCGAGGGCCTGGGCAGGGCCAGCTGGCCACACCACCTTCTTCCCTCCTCCTCCCATCTTCTCCTGGTTGCTTCTTTTTGTCAATCACTAGAACTTTGACCTAAAGTCAACTAAATCTCTCCAAACTGGTCACCCAAACAATAGAGCCTACCACCAAGAAACCTCTGTGTTTCAGCAACTCATCTGAGAGGGCTTTGTCACCTAGCAACACCCTAAACAATGCTTTGCTAGGTCACTGCCTCTTGGAGTTCCAGAATCTTAGTCCAAGATTCTGTGACCTCAGCACTCCTGCCCATATCAGACACCAATGACAGGAGACTGACCAATAGCACTCTGCACTCACTTGCAAAGCTCTGCCTGTCTATCACAGCTTCAGAGCAGGTGCTCCTCCCCTGTTCAAGTCATGAAAGGTTGCTTCCCAGTCCTGCAGCTCTTGCCAGGATTGTACGTTGTTACCTCAATAACCAACCTCATTCTTTCTAGAAATTACCACAGTATTGATATTGGATTTTTCAGTACTATAACCTCATTTGAATCAGAAAACTACTTTGGGCATCGTTCTCTGTGAGGGAAAATATTTTACTTTTTCATTGTTGCTGAATCCAATCTTTGCTCTTAAAAAAGTACAAATCAAGTCTTGGGGGTGAGGCAGGAGGATTATCTGTTCTAGGATACCCTGGGATTAGGGTATGGTTTATGGTTATGGTTAGGGTTAGATTTAGGTTTAGGGTTATGTTTAAGTTTAGGGTTAGGGTTAGTGTTTGGGTTAGGTTTCGGGTTAGGGTTGGGGTTAGTGTTATGGTTTGGGTTAGGGTTAGGGTTAGGATTAGGGTAGGTTTAGGGTTTGGGTTTGGGTTAGGGTTAGGGTTAGGGTTAGGGTTTGCGTTTGGGTTAGGATAAGGGTTGGGGTTAGGGTTTGGGTTAGGGTTAGGTTTAGAGTTAGGGTTTGTGTTAAGGTTACGTTTAGGGTTAATGTTTGGGTTAGGGTTAGGGTTAGGGTTAGGGTTATGGTTAGGGTCTGGGTTAGGGTTAGGGTTAGGGTTAGGGTTAGGGTTAGGGTTTGCGTTTGGGTTCGGGTTAGGTTTAGGGTTTGCGTTTGTGTTAGGGTTAGGTTTAGGGTTAATGTTTGTGTTAAGGTTAGGGTTAGGGTTAGGGTTTGGGTTTGGGTTAGGATTAGCGGTTGGGTTTGGGTTAGGGTTACTGTTAGGATTAAGGTTAGGGTTTAGGTTACGGTTAGCATTAGGGTTTCGGTTTGGGTTTGGTTTAGGGTTAGGGTTGGGGTTAGGGTTAGTGTTTGGGTTAGGATAAAATTTAGGTTAAGGTTAGGGTTAGGGTTTGGGTTAGGGTTAGGGTTAGGTTTAGGGTTAGGGTGTGCGTTTGGGTTAGGGTTAGGTTTATGGTTAGGGTTAGGTTTAGGGATAGAGTTATGGTTTGGGTTCTGGTTACGGTTAGGGTTTGGGTTAGGGTTAGGGTTAGCATTAGTGTTTGGGTTTTGATTAGGGTTAGGTTTAGGGTTAGGATTTGGGTTTGGGTTAGGGTTAGCTTTTGGATTAGGGTGAGGTTTAGGGTTTGGGTTATTGTTAGGTTTAGGGTTAGGGTTAGGGTTTGGGTTTGGGTTAGGATTAGGTTTAGTGTTAAGTTTAGTGTTAGGGTTTGGTTTAGGGTTAGGGTTAGGGTTAGGGTGTGGGTTTGGATTAGGGTTAGGGTTAGGGTTAGTGTTAGGTTTAGTGTTTGGGTTAGGTTTAAGTTCAGGTTTAGTCTTAGGATTTAGGGTTAGGTTTAGGGTTAGGGTTACGGTTAGGGTTAGGGTTGTGTTTAGGGATAGGGTTAGGTTTATGGGTTCGGTTAGAGTTAGGGTTAGGGTTAGGGTTAGGATTAGGTTAGGGTAGGGTTATGGTTAGGGTTAGGCTTAGGGTTTGGGTTAGGGTTAGGTTTAGGGTTAATGTTTGGGTTGGGTTAGGGTTAGGTATAGGGTTAGTGTTAGGTTAGGGTTAGGGATAGGGTTAGGGTTAAGGTTAGGATTAGGGTCAGGATTAGTAGAGGTAGTCGTTTTAGTAGAGGTCCTGTATGTGGAGGGCGTGGGCAGGGCCAGGTGGCCACACCACCTTCTTCCCTCCTCCTCCCATCTTCTCCTGGTTGCTTCTTTTTGCCAATCACTAGAACTTTGACCTAAAGTCAACTAAATCTCTCCAAACTGGTCACCCAAACAATAGAGCCTACCACCAATATCCTCTGTGTTTCAGCAACTCATCTGAGAGGGCTTTATCACCTAGCAACACCCTAAACAATGCTTTCCCAGGTCACTGCCTCTTGGAGTTCCAGAATCTTAGTCCAAGATTCTGTGACCTCAGCACTCGTGCCCACATCAGACACCAATGACAGGAGACTGACCAATAGCACTCTGCACTCACTTGCAAAGCTCTGCCTGTCTATCATAGCTTCAGAGCAGGTGCTCCTCCCCTGTTCAAGTCATGCCAAGGATGCTTCCCAGTCCTGCAGCTCTTGCCAGGATTGCACGTTGTTACCTCAATAACCAACCTCATTCTTTCTAGAAATTACCATATAATTGATATTGGATTCTTCATTACTATAAGCTACATTTGAATCAGAAAACTACTTTGGGCATCGTTCTCTATGAGGGAAAATAATTTCCTTTTTCATTATTGCTGAATCCAATCTTTGCTCTTAAAAAAGTACAACTCAAATCTTGGGGGTGTGGCAGGAGGATTATCCGTTCTAGGCTACCTTGGTATTAGGGTATGGTTTATGGTTAGCGTTAGGGTTAGAATTAGGGATAGGGTTAGGTTTAGGGTTAGGGTTAGGGTTAGTGTTTGGGTTAGGGTTAGGGTTACTATTAGGGTTAGGGTTAGGGTTATGGTTTGTGTTAGGATTCGTGTTAGGGTTAGGGTTTGGGTTAACGTTAGGGTTAGGGTTAGGTTTAGGATTAGGATTTGGGTTAATATTAGGGTTAGGGTTTGCGTTTGGGTTAGGTTGAGGGTTAGGTTTAGGGTTAGAGTTAGTGTTAGGGTTAGGGTTAGGGTTAGGGTTTAGGTTAGGGTTAGGGTTTGGGTTTCCGTTTTGGTTTGGTTTAGGGTTGGGGTTGGGGTTAGGTTTAGGATTTGGGTTAGGCTTAGGTTTAGCGTTAGGGTTTGTGATAGGGTTGGGGTTTGGGTTAGGGTTAGGTTTAGGGTTAGGGTTAGGGTTAGGGTTAGCGTTTGGGTTAGGGTTAAGTTTAGTTTAAGGTTAGGGTTAGGATTTGGGTTAGGGTTAGTGTTAGGGTTAGGGTTAGGGTTTGGGTTTGGGTTAGGATTATGGTTTGGGTAAGGTTTTGGGTTAGGGTTAGGATTAGGGTTAGGGTTTGGATTAAGGTTAGGTTTAGCATTAGTGTTAGGGTTAGGGTTTTGCTTTGGTTTGGGTTAGGGTTAGTGTTAGGTTTAGGGTTAGAGTTCGCGTTTGGGTAAGGGTTACTTTTTGGGTTAGGGTTAGGGTTAGGTGTAGGGTTAGGGTTAGTGTTAGTGTTTCCGTTTGGGTTAGGGTTAGGATTAGGGTTAGGGTTAGGGTTAGGGATTCGGTTAGAGTTAGGGTTTGGGTGAGGTTTAGGGTTAAGGTTAGGCTTAGGGTTTGGTTAGGAGTTAGGGTTTGGGTTAGGGTTAGGGTTAGGTTAGGGTTTGGTTTAGGGTTAGGGTTTGGGTTAAGGTTAGGTTTAGGGTTAGTGTTAGGGTTAGGGTTTTTTTTTTTTGATTTGCGTTAGGGTTAGGGTTAGGGTTAGGGGTTAGGGGTTAGGCTTAGGGTTAGGGTTAGTGTTTGAGTTAGGGTTAGGGTTAGGGTTTGCGTTAGGTTTAGGGTTAGGGTTAGGGTTAAGGTTAGTATTTGGGTTTGTGTTAGGGTTAGGCTTAGGTTTAGGGTTAGGGTTACTGTTAGTGTTAGGGGTTAGAGTTTAGGGTTAGGGTTAGGGTCAGCGTTTGGGTTAGGGTTAGGTTTAGGGTTATGGTTAGGTCTTGTGTTAGGGTTAGGGTTAAGGTTAGGTTTTGGGTAAGTGTTAGAGTTAGGGTTACGTTAGGGTTCGGGTTTGGTTTGGGTTAGGGTTAGGGTTGTGGGTTAGGGTTAGGTTTAGGTTTAGGGTTAGGGTTAGGGTTAGGGGTTAGGGGTTAGGCTTAGGGTTAGGGTTAGTGTTTGGGTTAGGGTTAGGGTTAGGGTTTGAGTTAGGTTTAGGGTTAGGGTTAGGGTTAAGGTTAGGGTTAGTGTTTGGGTTAGGGTTAGGTTTAGGTTTAGGGTTAGGGTTTATGTTAGGGTTGGGGTTATGGGTTAGGCTTAGGTTTAGGGTTAGTGTTTGGGTTACGGTTAGGGTTAGGGTTTGGCTTAGGTTTAGGGTTAGTGTTAGGGTTAAGTTTAGGGTTAGGTTTTGGGTTTGGGTTAGGGTTAGGTTTAGGATTAGGCTTAGGGTTAGTGCTTGGGTTTGGGTTAGGCTTAGGTTTAGGGTTACGGTTAGGGTTGGGGTTTGGGTTCGATTTAGGGTTAGGGTTAGGGTTAGGGTTTGTGTTAGAGTTAGGGTTAAGTTTAGGGTTAAGATTAGATTTAGTGTTTTTGTTAGGGTTAGGGTTAGAATTAAGGATAAGGTTTATGTTTGGATTAGGGTTAGGATTAGGGTTTGTTCAGATTAGGGTTAATGTTGGGGTTAGGGTTAGGGTTTGGGTTTGGGTAAGTCTTTGGGATAGGGTTAGGGTTAGGGTTTGCTTTTGGGTTTGGATTAGGGTTAGGTTTTGGGTTAGAGTTTGGTTTATTGTTAGGGTTAGGGTTAGGGTTTGTTTTGGGTAAGGGTTACGGTTAAGGTTAGAGTTAGGGTTTGGTGTAGGGTTAGGTTTATGGTTAGTGTTAGGTTTGGGTTTGGATTAGGGCTAGGATTGGGGTTTGGGTTTGGATTAGGGTTAGGGTTAGGGTTAGGATTATGATTTGGGTTTGGGTTAGTGTTAGGATTAAGGTTAGGGTTAGAGTTAGGGTTGGTGTTTGGGTTAGGGTTAGGGTTAGGGTTACAGTGAGGGTTAGGGTTAGGGTTAGGGTTTGATTTGGGTTAGGGTTATGGTTAGGGTTAGGGTTAGGGTTAGGGTTAGAGTTTGGCTTGGGTTAGGGTTTCTGTTAGTGTTAGGGTTAGGTTTAGGATTTGGGTTAGAGTTGGGTTCAGGGATAGGGTTAGGTTTATGGTATGGGTTAGGGTTAGGGTAAGAGTTAGGATTAGGCTGAGGGTTAGTGTTTGTGTTTGGGTTAGGGTTAGGTTTAGGTTTAAGGTTAGGTTTAGGTTTAGGGTTAGGGTGTCGTTAGGGTTAGGATTAGAGTAAAGGTTTGCGTTGGGGTTTGGGTTAGGGTCAGTGTTAGGTTTTTTAATAGGGTTAGAGTTAGGGTTAGGATTAAGGTTAGATTTAGGGTTTCGGTTACGTTTAGGGTTAGAGTTAGGGTGATGGTTAGGTTTTGGATTAGGTGTAGGTTAAGGGTTTGGGTTTGGGTTAGTGTTAATGTTAGGTTTAGGATTATGTTTGGGTTTGGGTGAGTGTTAGGGTTAGGGTTAGTTTTAGGGTTAGGGTTTGGGTAAGGGTTAGGGTTAGGGTTAGGGTTTGGTTTAGGGTTACGGTTTGGGTTAAGGTTAGGTTTAGGGTTAGTGTTAGGGTTAGGGTTTTGGTTTGGTTTGGGTTAGGGTTAGTGTTAGGTTTAGGGGTAGAGTTCGCGTTTGGGTTATTGTTACTTTTTGGGTTAGGGTTAGGGTTAGGTTTAGGGTTAGGGTTAGTGTTAGGGTTTGGGTTTGGGTTAGGGTTAGGCTTAGGGTTAGGGTTAGGGTTAGGGATTCCGTTAGGGTTAGGGTATGGGTGAGGGTTAGGGTTAGGGTTAGGGTTAGGGTTTGGTTTGGAGTTAGGGTTTGGATTAGGGTTAGGGTTAGTGTGAGAGTTAGGGTTAGGGTTAATGTTAGGGTTTGTGTTAGGTTTAGGGTTAGGGTAAGTTTTAGGGTTTGGGTTAGGGTTAGGGTTTGGGTTAGGTTTAGGGTTAGGGTTACGGCTAAGGTTAGTATTTGGGTTTGTGCTAGGGTTAGGTTTAGGGTTAGGTTTAGGGTTAGGGTTAGGGTTAGGGTTATGTGTAGGGTTAGGGTGAGGTTTTGGTTTAGGGCTAGGGGTAGGGTAAGTGGTTGTTTTAGGGTTAGGTTATGGTTATGTTTAGGGTGAGGAATAGGTTTAGGGTTAGGGTTAGGGTTAAGGTTAGAGTTAGGGTTTGGGTTAGGGTCAGGGTTAGGGTTAGTGTTAGGGTTTAGGTTTGGATTAGGGTTAGGATTATGGTTTGGGTTTGGGTTAGGGTTAGTGTTAGGGTTTGGCTTTGGGTTTGGGTTAGTGTAAGGGTTAGGGTTAGGGTTAGAGGTAGGGTTGGGTTTTGGGTTAGGGTTGGGGTTAGGGTTAGTGTTGGGCTTTGGTTTGGAGTTAGGGTTTGGGTTAGGGTTAGGGTTAGTGTGAGAGTTAGGGTTAGGGTTAATGTTAGGGTTTGTGTTATGTTTAGGGTTAAGGTAAGATTTAGGGTTTGGGTTAGGGTTACGTTTAGTGTTAGGGTTTTAGTTCAGATTAGGGTTAGGGTTAGGGTTAGGGTTAGGGTTAGGGTTTGGTTTAGGGTTAGGATAAGGGAAAGGGTTAGGGTTAGGGTTAGTGTTAGGGTTAGTGTTAGGGTTAGGCTTAGGGTTAGGGTTAGGGATAGGTTTAGGGTTTGGTTTAGGTTTAGGTTTAGAGTTAGGTTTAGGGTTAGGGTTAGGGTTAGGGTTTAGAGGTTAGGCTTAGGGTTAGGGTTAGTGTTTGGGTTAGGGTTAGGGTTAGGGTTTGTGTTAGGTTTAGGGTTAGGGTTAGGTTTAAGGTTAGTATTTGGGTTTGTGTTAGGATTAGGTTTAGGTTTAGGGTTAGGGTTAGGGTTAGGGTTAGGGTTAGGGGTTAGAGTTTAGGCTTAGGGTTAGGGTTAGTGTTTGGGTTAGGGTTAGGTTTAGGGTTATGGTTATGTCTTGGGTTAGGGTTAGGGTTAAGGTTAGGGTTTGGGTAAGTGTTAGGGTTAGGGTTAGTGTTAGGGTTCGGGTTTGGTTTGGGTTAGGCTTAGGGTTAGGTTTGTGGGTTAGGGTTAGGTTTAGGTTTAGGGTTAGGGTTAGGCTTAGGGTAGGGGTTTGGGTTAGGCTTAGTGTTACGGTTTGAGTTAGGTTTAGGGTCAGGGTTAGGGTTAAGGTTAGGGTTAGGTTTTGGGTTAGGGTTA
>JAJHUQ010000052.1:1667500-1675000 GCA_035773235.1 Eospalax fontanierii | reverse complement strand
ATCTTTGACCTAAAGTCAACTAAATCTCTCCAAACTGGTCACCCAAACACTAGAGCCTACCACCAAGAAACCTCTGTGTTTCAGCAACTCATCTGAGAGGGCTTTGTCACCTAGCAACACCCTAAACAATGTTTACCTGGTCACTGCCTCTTGGAGTTCCAGAATCTTAGTTCAAGATTTTGTGACCTCAGCACTCCTGCCCACATCAGACACCAATGACAGGAGACTGACCAATAGCACTCAGCACTCACTTGCAGAGCTCTGCCTGTCTATCATAGCTTCAGAGCAGGTGCTCCTCCCCTGGTCAAGTCATGCCAAGGTTGCTTCCCAGTCCTGCAGCTCTTGAAAGGATTGCGCATGGTTACATAAATAACCAACCTCATTCTTTCTAGAAATTACCATATTATTGATATTGGATTCTTAAGTACTATAAGCTACATTTGAATCAGAAAGCTAATTTGGACATCGTTTTCTATGAGGGAAAATATTTTCCTTTTTCATTGTTGCTGAATCCAATCTTTGCTCTTAAAAAAGTACAACTCAACTCTTGGGGGTGAGGCAGGAGGATTATCAGTTCAAGGCTAACCTGGGATTAGGGGATGGGTTATGGTTATGGTTAGGGTTAGGGTTAGGGTTAGAATTAGGGTTAGGGTTAGGTTTAGGGTTAGGGTTGGGGTTAGTGTTGGGGTTGGGGTTAGGTTTAGTTTTAGGGTTACGATTAGGCTTAGGGTTATGGTTTGGGTTAGGGTTGGGGTTAGGATTAGGGTTAGGTTTAGGGTTTGTATTAGAGTTAGGTTTAGGGTTAGAGTTTGAGTTAGGGTTAGGTTTAGGTTTAGGCTTTCCGTTTAGATTAGGGTGAGTGTTAGAGTTAGGGTTAGGGTTAGGGATAGGGTTTGGGTTTAGGTTAGGGTTAGGTTTAGGGTTAGGGTTTGGGTTAGGGTTAGGGTTAGGGTTAGCGTTTCCGTTTGGGTTAGGGTGAGTGTTAGGGTTAAGGTTAGTGTTAGGATTAGGGTTTGGGTTTGGGTTAGGGTTAGTGTTAGGTTTAGGGGTACGATTAGGATTAGGGTTATGGTTTGGGTTATGGTTAGGGTTAGGATTAGGGTTAGGGTTAGGGTTAGTGTTAGGGTTAGGGTTTGAGTTAGGGTTAGGGTTAGGTTTAGGGTTTCCGTTTGGGTTAGGGTGAGTGTTAGGTTTAGGGTTAGGGTTATTGGGTTAGGGTTAGGGTTTGAGTTTGGGTTAGGGTTAGTGTTAGGTTTAGGGTTAGGGTTTAGGTTAGGTTTAGGGTGAGGGTTTGCGTTAAGTATAGGATTTGAGTTAAGGTTAGGTTTAGGATTAGGGTTAGGGTTAGGGTTAGGGTTAGGGTTAGCGTGTGGGTTAGGGTTAAGTTTAGTTTAAGGTTAGGGTTAGTGTTTGGGTTAGGCTTAGGGTTAGGGTTAGGGTTAGGGTGTGCATTTGGGTTAGGGTTAGGTTTAGGGTTAGGGTTAGGTTTAGGGATAGAGTTATGGTTTGTGTTCTGGTTACGGTTAGGGTTTGGGTTAGGGTTAAGTTTAGGGTTAGGGTTTGGGTTTGGGTTAGGGTTAGGTTTAGTGTTAGTGTTGGTATTACGGTTTGGTTTGCGTTAGGATTAGGGTTAGGGTTAGGGTTAGGGTTCGGGTTAGTGTTTGCGTTTGGGTTAGGGTTAGGGATAGGGTTTGGGTTAGGGTTAGGGTTAGGGTTAGGGTTAGGGTTAGGGTTTGTGTTAGGGTTAGGGTTAGGGTTAGGGTTAGTGTTAGGGTGTGCGTTTGTGTTAGCGTTAGGTTTAGGGTTAGGGTTAGGTTTAGGGATAGTGTTATGTTTTGGATTCTGGTTATGGTTAGGGTTTGGGTTAGGGTTAGGGTTAGGTTTAGGGTTTGGTTTTCGGGTAGGATTAGGGTTAGTGTTAGTGTTTGGGTTTGGGTTAGGGTTAGGGTTAGGGTTAGGGTTAGGGTTAGGGTTTGGGTTAGGGTTAGGTTTAGGGTTTGGGTTATTGTTAGGCTTAGGTTTAGGGTTACGGTTTGGGTTTGGGTTAGGGTTAGGGTTAGTGTTAAGTTCTGTGTTATGGTTTGGGTTTGGTTTAGGGTTAGGTATAGGGTTAGGGTCTGGGTTTGGATTAGAGTTAGGGTTAGGGTTAGTGTTAGGGTTAGGGTTTGGGTTAGGTTTATGTTCAGGTTTAGTGTTCCGGTTTAGGGTTAGGTTTAGGGTTAGGGTTTACGTTAGGTTTAGGGTGAGGGTTAGGGTTAGGGTTAGGGATAGGGTTTGGGTTTGGGTTAGGGTTAGGGTTAGGGTTAGGGTTAGGGTTAGGGTTAGGTTAGGGTTTGGGTTAGGGTTAGGGTTAGGGTTAGGGTTTGGGTTTGGGTTAGGGTTAGGGTTAGAGTTAGGGTTTGGGTTAGGATTAGGGTTAGTGTTAGGGTTTGGGTAAGGGTGAGGGTTAGGGTTAGGGTTAGGTTAGGGTTAGGGTTTGTGTTAGGGTTAGGGTTAGGGTTAGTGTTACGGTCAGGGTTTGGGTTAGGGTTAGCATTAGGTTTAGGTTGTTAGGGGTAGGGTTAGGGTTAGGGTTAGGGTTTGGATTAGAGTTAGGGTTAGGGTTAGGGTTTGAGTTAGGGTTAGGGTTAGGTTTAGGGTTTCCGTTAGGGTTAGGGTGAGGTTAGGGTTTGGGTTTGGATTAGGGTTAGGGTTAGAGTTAGGGTTTTGGTTAGGGTTAGGGTTAGGGTTTAGGTTGGGGTTAGGGTTAGTGTCAGGGTTTGGGTTAGGGTTAGGGTTAGGGTTAGGGTTAGGTTGTGTGTTTGGGTTAGGGTTAGGTTTAGGGTTAGGGTTAGGTTTAGGGATAGTGTTACGGTTTGGATTCTGGTTATGGTTAGGGTTTGGGTTAGGGTTAGGGTTAGGGTTAGGGTTTGGGTTTGGGTTAGGATTAGGGTTAGGGTTAGGGTTTGTGTTTGGGTTAGGGTTAGGGTTAGGGTTAGGGTTTGGGTTAGGGTTAGTGTTAGGTTTTTGTTATTGTTAAGGATATGGTTAGGGTTATTGTTTGGGTTTGCGTTAGGGTTAGGGTTAGTGTTAAGTTCAGTGTTAGGGTTTAGGTTTGGTTTAGGGTTAGATATAGGGTTAGTGTTTGGGTTTGGATTAGAGTTAGGGTTAGGGTTAGTGTTAGGGTTAGGTTTATGTTCAGGTTTAGTGTTCGGTTTTAGGGTTAGAATTAGGGTCAGGTTTAGGGTTAAGGTTTGGGTTAGGGTTGTGTTTAGGGATAGAGTTAGGTTTATGGGTTCCGTTAGGGTTAGGGTTAGGTTTAGGGTTAGGATTTGGCTTAGGGTTAGTGTTTGGGTTTGGGATAGGGTTAGGGTTTCGGTTAGGGTTAGGTTTAGTGTTAGGGTTAGGGTTTGGGTTTGGGTTAGGGTTAGGGTTTCTGTTAGGGTTAGTTTTAGGGTTAGGGTTTGGGCTAGGGTTAGGTTTAGGGTTAGGGTTTGGGTTAGGGTTAGGTTTAGGGTTAATGTTTGGGGTAGATTTAGGGTTAGGGTTTGGGTTAGGGTTAGGGTTATGGTTATGGTAATGGTTTGGTTTAGGGTTAGGTTTAGTGTTAGGGTTTGGGTTAGGGTTAGGTTTAGGGTTAATGTTTGGGTTAGGGTTAGGGTTAGGTTTAGTGTTTGGGTTTTGGTTAGGGTTAGGGTTAGGGTTTGTGTTAGTGTTACATTTAGGGTTTGGGTTTGGGCTAGGGTTAGGGTTAGGTTTAGGGTTAATGTTTGGGTTATGGTTAAGTTTAGGCTTAGGTTTAGGTTTAGGGTTAGGTTTAAGTTTAATGTTTGGGTTAGGGTTAGGGTTTGGTATAGGGTTAGTGTTAGGTTAGGTTTAGGATTAGGGTTAGGGTTAGGGTTAGGGTTAGCGTTAGGGTTAGTAGAGGTAGGCAATTAGGGTTAGTAGTAGAGGTCCTGTATGTGGAGGGTCTGGGCATGGCCAGGAGGCCACACCAACTTCTCCCCTCCTCCTCCCTCTTCTCCTGGCTGCTTCTTTTTGTCAAACACTAGATCTTTGACCTAAAGTCAACTAAATCTCTCCAAACTGGTCACCCAAACACTAGAGCCTACCACCAAGAAACCTCTGTGTTTCAGCAACTCATCTGAGAGGGCTTTGTCACCTAGCAATACCCTAAACAATGCTTTGCCAGGTCACTGCCTCTTGGAGTTCCAGAATCTTAGTCCAAGATTCTGTGACCTCAGCACTCCTGCCCACATCAGACACCAATGACAGGAGACTGACCAATAGCACTCAGCACTCACTTGCAAAGCTCTGCCTGTCTATCATAGCTTCAGAGCAGATGCTCCTCCCCTGGTCAAGTCATGCCAAGGTTGCTTCCCAGTCCTGCAGCTCTTGCCAGGATTGGACGTGGTTACCTAAATAACCAACCTCATTCTTTCTAGAAATTACCATATTATTGATATTGGATTCTTAAGTACTATAAGCTACATTTGAATCAGAAAACTACTTTCGACATCGTTTTCTATGAGGGAAAATATTTTCATTTTCATGGTTGCTGAATCCAATCTTTGCTCTTAAAAAGTACAACTCAACTCTTGGGGGTGAGGCAGGAGGATTATCAGTTCAAGGCTACCCTCGGATTAGGGTATGGGTTATGGTTATGGTTATGGTTATGGTTAGGGTTACAATTAGGGTTAGGGTTAGGTTTAGGGTTAGGGTTAGGGTTAGTGTTTGGGTTAGGGTTAGGTTTAGGGTTAGGGATACGATTAGGATAAGGGTTATGGTTTGGGTTAGGGTTAGGGTTAGGGTTAGTGTTTGAGTTAGGGTTAGGGTTAGGTTTAGGGTTTCCGTTTGGGTTAGCGTGAGTGTTAGGGTTAGTGTTAGGGTTAGGTTTAGTGTTTGGGTTAGGGTTAAGTTTAGTTTAAGGTTAGGGTTTGGGTTAGGGTTAGGTTTAGGGTTTCCTTTTGGGTTAGGGTGAGTGTTAGGGTTAGGGTTAGGGTTAGGTTTAGTGTTTGGGTTAGGGTTAAGTTTAGTTTAAGGTTAGGGTTAGGGTTTGAGTTAGGGTTAGGGTTAGGATTAGGGTTAGGGTTAGGGTTAGGTTTAGGGTTAGGGTGTGAGTTAGGGTTAGGGTTAGGTTTAGTGTTCCCATTTGGGTTAGGGTGAGTGTTAGGGTTAGGGTTAGGGTTAGGTTTAGTGTTTGGGTTAGGGTTAAGTTTAGTTTAAGGTTAGGGTTAGGGTTTGGGTTAGGGTTAGGGTTAGGTTTATGGTTAGGGTGTGACTTTGGGTTAGGGTTAGGTTTAGGGTTAGGGTTAGGTTTAGGGATAGAGTTATGGTTTGTGTTCTGGTTATGGTTAGGGTTTGGGTTAGAGTTAGGGTTAGGGTTAGGGTTTGGGTTTGGGTTAGGGTTAGGTTTAGGTTTAGGGTTAGTGTTAGGGTTAGTGTTAGGGTTTGTGTTAGGGTTAGTGTTAGGGTTAGGGTTAGTGTTAGGATTAGGGTTAGGGTTAGGGTTTGGGTTAGGGTTAGTGTTAGGGTTTGTGTTAGGGTTAGGGTTAAGGTTAGTTTTAGGGTTAGCATTTGCGTTTGGGTTAGGGTTAGGTTTAGGGTTAGGGTTAGGTTTAGGAATAGTGTTATAGTTTGGATTCTGGTTATGGTTAAGGTTTGGGTTAGGGTTAGGTTTAGGTTTAGGGTTTGGGTTTTGGTTAGGATTAGGGTTAGGGTTAGTGTTTGGGTTTGGGTTAGGGTTAGGGTTAGGGTTAGGGTTTGGGTTAGGGTTAGGGTTAGGGTTTGGGTTAATGTTAGGCTTAGGTTTAGCGTTACGGTTTGGGTTTGTTTTAGCGTTAGGGTTAGTGTAAAATTCTTTGTTAGGTTTGTGTTATGGTTTGGGTTTGGTTTAGGTTTAGGTATAGTGTTAGGGTGTGGGTTTGTATTAGAGTTAGGGTTAGGGTTAGTGTTAGGGTTAGGGTTAGGGTAAGGGTTAGGGTTACATTTAGGGTTAGGGTTATGGTTTGGGTTAGGGTTAGGTTTAGGGTTAGGTATAGGGTTTGGGTTAGGGTTAGGGTTAAGGTGTGCGTTTGGGTTAGGGTTAGGTTTAGGGTTAGAGTTAGGTTTAGGGTAAAGTTATGGTTTGGGTTCTAGTTAGGGTTAGGGTTTGGGTTAGGGTTAGGGTCACGGGTTGTGTTTGGGTTAAGGTTAGGTTTAGGGTTATGGTTATGTCTTGGGTTAGGGTTAGCGTTTGAGTTAGGTTTAGGGTTAGGGTTAGGGTTAAGGTTATGGTTAGTGTTTGGGTTAGGGTTAGATTTAGGTTTAGGGTTAGGGTTAATGTTAGGGTTGGGGTTAGGAGTTAGGCTTAGGGTTAGGGTTAGTGTTTGGGTTAGGGTTAGGGTTAGGGTTAGGGTTTGGCTTAGGTTTAGGGTTAGGTTTAGGGTTAAGTTTAGGCATAGGGTTAGTGTTTTGATTTGGGTTAGTCTTAGGTTTAGGCTTAGTGTTAGGGTTAGGATTAGGGTTTGGGTTAGGCTTAGTGTTGGGGTTAGGGATAGGTTAGGGTTAGGGTTTGGATTGGGTTAGGGTTAGAGTTAGGTTTAGTGTTAGGGTTAGGGTTAGGGTTAGGGTAATGGTTAGGTTTAGGGTTTGGGTTAGGGATAGGGTTAGGGTTAGGGTTTGGTTTGGGTTAGGGTTACAGTTAGTTTTAGTGTTAGGATTAGGGTCAGGATTAGGGTTAGGGTTTGTGTTAGGGTTAGGGTTAGGGTTAGGGTTAAGTTTAGGTTTAGGCTTAGGTTTTGGTTTAGGGTTAGGGTTAAGTTAAGGGTTTGTTTTAGGGTTAGGTTATGGTTATGTTTAGGGTTAGGAATAGGTTTAGGATTAGGGTTAGGGTTAAGGTTAGATTTAGGGTTTGGGTTAGCGTCAGGGTTAGGGTTAGTGTTAGGGTTTAGGTTTGGATTAGGGTTAGGATTAGGGTTTGGGTTTGGGTTAGGTTTAGTGTTAAGGTTAGGGTTAGGGTTCAGGTTTGGGTTTGGGTTAGTGTTAGGGTTAAGGTTAGGGTTAGAGGTAGGGTTGGGGTTTGGGTTATTGTTAGGGTTAGGGTTAGTGTTGGGGTTAGATTTAGGGTTAGGGATTCGATTAGGGTTAGGGTTTGGGTGAGGATTAGGGTTAGGTTTAGGGTTAGGGTTTGGTTTGGAGTTAGGGTTTGGGTTAGTGTTAGGGTTAGTGTTAGGATTAGGATTAGGGTTAGGGTTTGGGTTAGGGTTAGGGTTAGGGTTAGGGTTAGGGTTAGGGTTAGGGTTAGGGTTAGGGTTAGGGTTTGGGTTAGGCTTAGGATTAGTGTTAGGTTTAGCCGTTGGGTTAGGGTTAGGTTTAGTGTTATAGTTAGGGTTAGGGTTAAAGTTAGGGTTTGGGTTAGGTTTAGGGTTAGGGTTAGTTTTAGCGTTTGGGTTAGGGTTAGGGTTAGTGTTAGGGTTTTCGTTCAGGTTAGGGATAGGGTTGGGTTAGGGTCATGGTTAGGGCTTGGGTTTGGGTTAGGGT
>JAJHUQ010000052.1:1652500-1662500 GCA_035773235.1 Eospalax fontanierii | reverse complement strand
TTAGGTTTAGAGTAACGGTTTGGGTTAGGGTTAGGGTTAGAGTTAGGGTGACGGTTTGAGTTTGGATTAGGTTTAGGATTAGGGTTTGGGTTTGGGTTAGTGTTAATGTTAGGGTTTGTGTTAGATTTAGGGTTAGGGTTAGGGTTTGTGTTAGGGTTAGGGTTAGGGTTAAGGTTAGGTTTTGGGTTAGGGTTAGGGTTAAGATTAGGGTTATGGTTTGGGTTAGGGTTAGGGTTAGGGTATGGGTTTGGCTTAGGGTTAGGGTTAGGGTTAGGGTTAGTGTTAGGGTTTGTTTTGCGATAGGATTAATGTTAGGGTTAGGGTTAGTTTTAGGGTTACGGTTTTTGTTAGGGTTTGGGTTTGGGTTAAGGTTAGGGCTAGGGTTTGGGTTAGGTTTAGGGTTAGGTTTAGGGTTTGGGTTTGGGTTAGGGTTAGGGTTAGAGTTATTGTTTGGGTTAGGGTTAGGGTTAGTGTTAGGGTTTGGGTTAGAGTTAGGGTTAGGGTTAGGGTTAGGGTTAGGTTTAGGGTTAAAATTTGGGTTAGGGTTAGTGTTAGGGTTAGGATTAGGGATTGGGTTAGGGTTAGGGTTAGGGTTAGGGTTAGGGTTAGGGTTTGGGTTAGAGTTAGGGTTAGGGTTAGGGTTAGGAATAGGGTTAGGGAGAGGGTTTGGGTTAGAGTTAGCGTTAGGGTTAGGGTTTGGGTGAGGGTTAGGGTTAGGTTTAGGGTTTGCGTTTGGGTTAGGGTGACGGTTAGGTTTAGGGCTCGGGTTAGTGTTAGGATTAGGGTTTGGGTTTGGGTTAGGGTTACTGTTAGGTTTAGGGTTAGGGTTTAGGTTAGGGTTAGGGTTAGGGTTTCGGTTTGGGTTTTGTTTAGGGTTAGAGTTGGGGTTAGGGTTCGGATTTGGGTTAGGCTTAGGTTTAGGGTTAGGGTTTGCGATAGGGTTAGGGTTTGGGTTAGGGTTAGGATTAGGGTTAGCGTTTGGGTTATGTTTAAGTTTAGTTTAAGGTTAGGGTTAGGGTTTCGGTTAGGGTTAGTGTTAGGGTTAGGGTTAGGGTTTGGGTTTGGGTGAGGGTTAGGTTTAGGGTAAGGGTTATGTTTAGGGATAGAGTTATGGTTTGGGTTCTGGTTATGGTTAGGGTTTGGGTTAGGGTTAGGTTTAGGGTTTGGATTTGGATTAGGGTTAGGGTTAGGGTTAGGGTTAGGGTTAGGGTTAGTATTAGGGTTTGGTTTTCGTTAGGATTAGGGTTAGGGTTAGGGTTAGGGTTAGGGTTTGCGTTTGGGTTAGGGTTAGGGTTAGGGTTTGGGTTAGGTTTAGGGTTAGGGTTTGGGTTTGGTTTAGGTTTAGGGTTAGAGTTAGGGTTAGGGTTAGTGTTAGGGTTTAGGTTAGGGTTAGGTTTAGGCTTAGATTTAGGGATAGTGTTATCGTTTGGATTCTGGTTATGGTTAGGGTTTGGGTTTGGGTTAGTGTTAGGGTTAGGGTTAGGTTTAGGGTTTGGGCTAGGGTTAGGTTTAGGTTTAGTGTTTGGGTTAGGGTTAGGTTTAGAGTTAATGTTTGTGTTAGCTTTAGAGTTAGGGTTTGGGTTAGAGTTAGGGTTAGTGTTAGGGTTTGGGTTTGGGTATGGGTTAGGGTTAGGGTTAGGGTTTGTGTCAGTGTTTGGTTTAGCGCTAGGGTTTGGGCTAGGGTTAGGCTTAGGTTTAGGGTTAACGTTTGGGTTATGGTTAGGTTTAGGTTTAGGCTTATTGTTAGGGTTAGGTTTAGGTTTAATGTTTGGGTTAGGGTTAGGGTTAAGTATAGGGTTAGTGTTAGGTTAGGTTTAGGATTAGGGTTAGGGTTAGGGTTAGGGTTAGCATTAGGGTTAGTAGAGGTAGGCAATTAGGGTTAGTAGTAGAGGTCCTTTATGTGGAGGGCCTGGGCATGGCCAGCAGGCCACACCACCTTCTCCCCTCCTCCTCCCATCTTCTCCTGGCTGCTTCTTTTTGTCAATCACTAGATCTTTGACCTAAAGTCAACTAAATCTCTCCAAACTGGTCACCCAAACACTAGAACCTACCACCAAGAAACTTCTGTGTTTCAGCAACTCATCTGAGAGGGCTTTGTCACCTAGCAACACCCTAAACAATGTTTACCTGGTCACTGCCTCTTGGAGTTCCAGAATCTTAGTTCAAGATTTTGTGACCTCAGCACTCCTGCCCACATCAGACACCAATGACAGGAGACTGACCAATAGCACTCAGCACTCACTTGCAGAGCTCTGCCTGTCTATCATAGCTTCAGAGCAGGTGCTCCTCCCCTGGTCAAGTCATGCTAAGGTTGCTTCCCAGTCCTGCAGCTCTTGAAAGGATTGCACATGGTTACATAAATAACCAACCTCATTCTTTCTAGAAATTACCATATTATTGATATTGGATTCTTAAGTACTATAAGCTACATTTGAATCAGAAAGCTAATTTGGACATCGTTTTCTATGAGGGAAAATATTTTCCTTTTTCATTGTTGCTGAATCCAATCTTTGCTCTTAAAAAAGTACAACTCAACTCTTGGGGGTGAGGCAGGAGGATTATCAGTTCAAGGCTAACCTGGGATTAGGGGATGGGTTATGGTTATGGTTAGGGTTAGGGTTAGGGTTAGAATTAGGGTTAGGGTTAGGTTTAGGGTTAGGGTTAGGGTTAGTGTTTGGGTTAGGGTTTGGTTTAGTTTTAGGGTTACGATTAGGATTAGGGTTATGGTTTGGGTTAGGGTTGGGGTTAGGATTAGGGTTAGGTTTAGGGTTTGTATTAGAGTTAGGGTTAGGGTTAGAGTTTGAGTTAGGGTTAGGGTTAGGTTTAGGCTTTCCGTGTAGATTAGGGTGAGTGTTAGAGTTAGGGTTAGGGTTAGGGATAGGGTTTGGGTTTAGGTTAGGGTTAGGTTTAGGGTTAGGGTTTGGGTTAGGGTTAGGGTTAGGGTTAGGCTTTCCGTATGGGTTAGGGTGAGTGTTAGGGTTAAGGTTAGTGTTAGGATTAGGGTTTGGGTTTGGGTTAGGGTTAGTGTTAGGTTTAGGGATACGATTAGGATTAGGGTTATGGTTTGGGTTATGGTTAGGGTTAGGATTAGGGTTAGGGTTAGGGTTAGTGTTAGGGTTAGGGTTTGAGTTAGGGTTAGGGTTAGGTTTAGGGTTTCCGTTTGGTTTAGGGTGAGTGTTAGGTTTAGGGTTAGGGTTATTGTTAGGATTAGGGTTTGAGTTTGGGTTAGGGTTAGTGTTAGGTTTAGGGGTAGGGTTTAGGTTAGGTTTAGGGTGAGGGTTTGCGATAAGTTTAGGATTTGAGGTAAGGTTAGGTTTAGGATTAGGGTTAGGGTTAGGGTTAGGGTTAGCGTGTGGGTTAGGGTTAAGTTTAGTTTAAGGTTAGGGTTAGGGTTTGGGTTAGGCTTAGGGTTAGGGTTAGGGTTAGGGTGTGCATTTGGGTTAGGGTTAGGTTTAGGGTTAGGGTTAGGTTTAGGGATAGAGTTATCTTTTGTGTTCTGGTTACGGTTAGGGTTTGGGTTAGGGTTAAGTTTAGGGTTAGGGTTTGGGTTTGGGTTAGGGTTAGGTTTAGTGTTTGGGTTGGTATTAGGGTGTGGTTTGCGTTAGGATTAGGGTTAGGGTTAGGGTTAGGGTTAGGGTTCGGGTTAGGGTTTGCGTTTGGGTTAGGGTTAGGGATAGGGTTTGGGTTAGGGTTAGGGTTAGGGTTAGGGTTAGGGTTTGTGTTAGGGTTAGGGTTAGGGTTAGGGTTAGTGTTAGGGTGTGCGTTTGTGTTAGCGTTAGGTTTAGGGTTAGGGTTAGGTTTAGGGATAGTGTTATGTTTTGGATTCTGGTTATGGTTAGGGTTTGGGTTAGGGTTAGGGTTAGGTTTAGGGTTTGGTTTTCGGGTAGGATTAGGGTTAGTGTTAGTGTTTGGGTTTGGGTTAGGGTTAGGGTTAGGGTTAGGGTTTGGGTTAGGGTTAGGTTTAGGGTTTGGGTTATTGTTAGGCTTAGGTTAAGGGTTACGGTTTGGGTTTGGGTTAGGGTTAGGGTTAGTGTTAAGTTCTGTGTTATGGTTTGGGTTTGGTTTAGGGTTAGGTATAGGGTTAGGGTCTGGGTTTGGATTAGAGTTAGGGTTAGGGTTAGTGTTAGGGTTAGGGTTTGGGTTAGGTTTATGTTCAGGTTTAGTGTTCCGGTTTAGGGTTAGGGTTAGGGTTAGGGTTTACGTTAGGTTTAGGGTGAGGGTTAGGGTTAGGGTTAGGGATAGGGTTTGGGTTTGGGTTAGGGTTAGGGTTAGGGTTAGGGTTAGGGTTAGGGTTAGGGTTAGGGTTTGTGTTAGGGTTAGGGTTAGGGTTAGGGTTAGTGTTAGGGTGTGCGTTTGTGTTAGCGTTAGGTTTAGGGTTAGGGTTAGGTTTAGGGATAGTGTTATGTTTTGGATTCTGGTTATGGTTAGGGTTTGGGTTAGGGTTAGGTTTAGGGTTTGGTTTTCGGGTAGGATTAGGGTTAGTGTTAGTGTTTGGGTTTGGGTTAGGGTTAGGGTTAGGGTTAGGGTTTGGGTTAGGGTTAGGTTTAGGGTTTGGGTTATTGTTAGGCTTAGGTTTAGGGTTACGGTTTGGGTTTGGGTTAGGGTTAGGGTTAGTGTTAAGTTCTGTGTTATGGTTTGGGTTTGGTTTAGGGTTAGGTATAGTTTTAGGGTCTGGGTTTGGATTAGAGTTAGGGTTAGGGTTAGTGTTAGGGTTAGGGTTTGGGTTAGGTTTATGTTCAGGTTTAGTGTTCCGGTTTAGGGTTAGGGTTAGGGTTAGGGTTTACGTTAGGTTTAGGGTGAGGGTTAGGGTTAGGGTTAGGGATAGGGTTTGGGTTTGGGTTAGGGTTAGGGTTAGGGTTAGGGTTAGGGTTAGGGTTAGGGTTTGGGTTAGGGTTAGGGTTAGGGTTAGGGTTTGGGTTTGGGTTAGGGTTAGGGTTAGAGTTAGGGTTTGGGTTAGGATTAGGGTTAGTGTTAGGGTTTGTGTTAGGGTTAGGGTTAGGTTTAGGGTTAGGTTAGGGTTAGGGTTTGTGTTAGGGTTAGGGTTAGGGTTAGTGTTACGGTCAGGGTTTGGGTTAGGGTTAGCGTTAGGGTTAGGTTGTTAGGGGTAGGGTTAGGGTTAGGGTTAGGGTTTGGATTAGAGTTAGGGTTAGGGTTAGGGTTTGAGTTAGGGTTAGGGTTAGGTTTAGGGTTTCCGTTAGGGTTAGGGTGAGGTTAGGGTTTGGGTTTGGATTAGGGTTAGGGTTAGAGTTAGGGTTTTGGTTAGGGTTAGGGTTAGGGTTTAGGTTAGGGTTAGGGTTAGTGTCAGGGTTTGGGTTAGGGTTAGGGTTAGGGTTAGGGTTAGGTTGTGTGTTTGGGTTAGGGTTAGGTTTAGGGTTAGGGTTAGGTTTAGGGATAGTGTTACGGTTTGGATTCTGGTTATGGTTAGGGTTTGTGTTAGGGTTAGGGTTAGGGTTAGGGTTTGGGTTTGGGTTAGGATTAGGGTTAGGGTTAGGGTTTGGGTTAGGGTTAGTGTTAGGGTTTGGGTTATTGTTAAGGATATGGTTAGGGTTATTGTTTGGGTTTGCGTTAGGGTTAGGGTTAGTGTTAAGTTCAGTGTTAGGGTTTAGGTTTGGTTTAGGGTTAGATATAGGGTTAGTGTTTGGGTTTGGATTAGAGTTAGGGTTAGGGTTAGTGTTAGGGTTAGGTTTATGTTCAGGTTTAGTGTTCGGTTTTAGGGTTAGAATTAGGGTCAGGTTTAGGGTTAACGTTTGGGTTAGGGTTGTGTTTAGGGATAGAGTTAGGTTTATGGGTTCCGTTAGGGTTAGGGTTAGGTTTACGGTTAGGATTTGGCTTAGGGTTAGTGTTTGGGTTTGGGATAGGGTTAGGGTTTCGGTTAGGGTTAGGTTTAGTGTTAGGGTTAGGGTTTGGGTTTGGGTTAGGGTTAGGGTTTGTGTTAGAGTTAGTTTTAGGGTTAGGGTTTGGGCTAGGGTTAGGTTTAGGGTTAGGGTTTGGGTTAGGTTTAGGGTTAATGTTTGGGGTAGATTTAGGGTTAGGGTTTGGGTTAGGGTTAGGGTTATGGTTATGGTAATGGTTTGGTTTAGGGTTAGGTTTAGGGTTAGGGTTTGGGTTAGGCTTAGGTTTAGGGTTAATGTTTGGGTTAGGGTTAGGGTTAGGTTTAGTGTTTGGGTTTTGGTTAGGGTTAGGGTTAGGGTTTGTGTTAGTGTTACATTTAGGGTTTGGGTTTGGGCTAGGGTTAGGGTTAGGTTTAGGGTTAATGTTTGGGTTATGGTTAAGTTTAGGCTTAGGTTTAGGTTTAGGGTTAGGTTTAGGTTTAATGTTTGGGTTAGGTTTGGGTTTGGTATAGGGTTAGTGTTAGGTTAGGTGTAGGATTAGGGTTAGGGTTAGGGTTAGGGTTAGCGTTAGGGTTAGTAGAGGAAGGCAATTAGGGTTTGTAGTAGAGGTCCTGTATGTGGAGGGTATGGGCATGGCCAGGAGGCCACACCAACTTCTCCCCTCCTCCTCCCTCTTCTCCTGGCTGCTTCTTTTTGTCAAACACTAGATCTTTGACCTAAAGTCAACTAAATCTCTCCAAACTGGTCACCCAAACACTAGAGCCTACCACCAAGAAACCTCTGTGTTTCAGCAACTCATCTGAGAGGGCTTTGTCACCTAGCAATACCCTAAACAATGCTTTGCCAGGTCACTGCCTCTTGGACTTCCAGAATCTTAGTCCAAGAGTCTGTGACCTCAGCACTCCTGCCCACATCAGACACCAATGACAGGAGACTGACCAATAGCACTCAGCACTCACTTGCAAAGCTCTGCCTGTCTATCATAGCTTCAGAGCAAATGCTCCTCCCCTGGTCAAGTCATGCCAAGGTTGCTTCCCAGTCCTGCAGCTCTTGCCAGGATTGGACGTGGTTACCTAAATAACCAACCTCATTCTTTCTAGAAATTACCATATTATTGATATTGGATTCTTAAGTACTATAAGCTACATTTGAATCAGAAAACTACTTTCGACATCGTTTTCTATGAGGGAAAATATTTTCATTTTCATGGTTGCTGAATCCAATCTTTGCTCTTAAAAAGTACAACTCAACTCTTGGGTGTGAGGCAGGAGGATTATCAGTTCAAGGCTACCCTCGGATTAGGGTATGGGTTATGGTTATGGTTACGGTTATGGTTAGGGTTACAATTAGGGTTAGGGTTAGATTTAGGGTTAGGGTTAGGGTTAGTGTTTGGGTTAGGGTTAGGTTTAGGGTTAGGGATACGATTAGGATTAGGGTTATGGTTTGAGTTAGGGTTAGGGTTAGGATTAGGGTTCGGTTTAGGGTTAGGTTTAGGGTTAGGGTGTGAGTTAGGGTTAGGGTTAGTTTTAGGGTTCCCATTTGGGTTAGGGTGAGTGTTAGGGTTAGGGTTAGGGTTAGGTTTAGTGTTTGGGTTAGGGTTAAGTTTAGTTTAAGGTTAGGGTTAGGGTTTGGGTTAGGGTTATTGTTAGGTTTATAGTTAGGGTGTGACTTTGGGTTAGGGTTAGGTTTAGGGTTAGGGTTAGGTTTAGGGATAGAGTTATGGTTTGTGTTCTGGTTATGGTTAGGGTATGGGTTAGAGTTAGGGGTAGGGTGAGGGTGTGGGGGTGGGTGAGGGTAAGGTATAGGTTTAGGGTTAGTGTTAGGGTTTGGTTTGCGTTAGGATTAGGGGTAATGTTAGGGTTAGGGTAAGGGTTAGGGTTAGGGTTAGGTTTTGGTTAGGGTTAGGGTTAGGGTTAGGGTTAGGGTTAGGGTTAGGGTTTGTGTTAGGGTTAGGGTTAGGGTTAAGGTTAGTTTTAGGGTTAGCGTTTGCGTTTGTGTTAGGGTTAGGGTTAGGGTTAGCGTTAAGGTTAGTTTTAGGGTTAGGGGGTGCGATTGGGTTAGGGTTAGGGTTAGGGTTAGGGTTAGGTTTAGGAATAGTGTTATAGTTTGGATTCTGGTTATGGTTAAGGTTTGGGTTAGGGTTAGGTTTAGGTTTAGGGTTTGGGTTTTGGTTAGGATTAGGGTTAGGGTTAGTGTTTGGGTTTGGGTTAGGGTTAGGGTTAGGGTTAGGGTTTGGGTTAGGGTTAGGGTTAGGGTTTGCGTTAATGTTAGGCTTAGGTTTAGCGTTACGGTTTGGGTTTGTTTTAGGGTTAGGGTTAGTGTAAAATTCTGTGTTAGGTTTGTGTTATGGTTTGGGTTTGGTTTAGGTTTAGGTATAGTGTTAGGGTGTGGGTTTGTATTAGAGTTAGGGTTAGGGTTAGTGTTAGGGTTAGGGTTAGGGTAAGGGTTAGGGTTACATTTAGGGTTAGGGTTATGGTTTGGGTTAGGGTTAGGTTTAGGGTTAGGTATAGGGTTTGGGTTAGGGTTAGGGTTAAGGTGTGCGTTTGGGTTAGGGTTAGGTTTAGGGTTAGAGTTAGGTTTAGGGTAAAGTTATGGTTTGGGTTCTAGTTAGGGTTAGGGTTTGGGTTAGGGTTAGGGTTACGGGTTGTGTTTGCGTTAAGGTTAGGGTTAGGGTTAGGGTTTGGGTTTGGGTTTGGGTTAGGGTTAGGTTTAAGCTTATGGTTTGGGTTTGGTTTAGGATTAGGGTTAGGGTTAGGGTTAGGATTTCGGTTACGGTTAGGGTTAGGCTTAGGGTTTGGGTTTGGGTTAGGGTTAGGTTTAGGGTTAGGGTTGTGTTAGGGTTAGGTTTAGGGTTAATGTTTGGATTAGCTTTAGGGTTAAGGTTTGGATTAGGGTTAGGGTTATGGTTATGTTTAGGGTTTGGGTTAGGGTTAGGGTTAGGATTAGGGTTAGGGTTAGGTTTAGGGTTAGGGTTAGGGTGTGAGTTAGGGTTAGGGTTAGGGTTAGGGTTTCCGTTTGGGTTAGGGTGGGTGGTAGGGTGAGGGTTAGGGTTGGGGTTAGTGTTAGGACTAGGGTTTGGGTTTGGATTAGGGTTAGTGTTAGGGTTAGTGTTAGGGTTTAGGTTAGGTTTAGGGTCAAGGTTTGTGATAAGGTTAGGATTTGGGTTAAGGTTAGGGTTAGGATTAGGTTAGGGTTAGGGTTAGTGCTAGGGTTAGGGTTAGGGTTAGGGTTTGGTTTTGGGTTAGCGTTAGGGTTTGGGTTAGGGTTAGTGTTCAGTTCAGTGTTATTGTTTGGGTTTGATTTAGGGTTAGCTATAGGGTTAGGGTGTGGGTTTGGATTAGAGTTAGGGTTAGGGTTAGTGTTAGGGTTAGGGTTTGGGTTAGGTTTATGTTCAGGTTTAGTGTACGGGTTTTGGTTTAGGTTTAGGGTTAGGGTTAGGATTAGTGTTAGGCTCAGGTTTAGGGTTAAGGTTTGGGTTAGGGTTCTGTTTAGGGATAGAGTTAGGTTTATGGGTTCGGTTAGGGTTAGGGTTAGGGTTAGGGTTAGGATTAGGCGTAGGGTTAGTGTTTTCGTTTGGGATAGGTTTAGGGTTTGGGTTAGGGTTAGGTTTAGTGTTAGGGTTTGGGTTAGGGTTAGGTTCAAGGTTAATCTTTCGATTAGGGTTAGAGTTAGGGTTAGGGTTAATGTTTTTGTTAGGGTTAGGGTTAGGGTTAGGGTTACGGTTAGGGTTACGGTTAGGGTATGGATTAAGGTTAGGGTTAGGGTTAGGATTTGGGTGTGGGTTAGGGTTAGGGTTAGGGTTAGGGTTAGGTTTTGTGTTAGGGTTAGGTTTAGGGTTAGGGTTTCGTTTACGATTATTCTTACGGTTAGGGTTTGAGTTATTTTTAGGCTTATGTTTAGGGTTAGGTTTAGGTTTAGGGTTAGGGTTTGGGTTAGTGTCAGTTTTAGGGTTAGGGTTAGGGTTAGGGTTAGGGTTACGGTTAGAGTTTGGTTAGGGTTAGGGTTTGTGTTAGGGTTAGGTTTAGGGTTAGGGTTTGGACTAGGGTTAGGGTTAGGGTTTGGGCTAGGGTTAGGTTTAGTGTTACGGTTTGTGTTAGGGTTAGGTTTAGGGTTAGGGTTTGTGTTTAGGGTTAGGGTTAGGGTTAGGGTTAAGGTTAGGGTTATGGTTA